>JAOQML010000008.1:26138191-26154171 GCA_027568935.1 Erythroxylum urbanii
TTTTTCTAACTTCTCCGATTGACCTCACTTGGACCCGTTTCTCAGGTCCGACCCGTTCTATGAAAACGGGATGTTACAGTTGGTGCTCTCCAATATCTCACACTGACGTGTCCAGATCTATCATATAGTGTCAACTATGTTTCATAATTCATGCGCGCTCCTATAGTTGCTCATTTGAAATTGGTTCAACGAATCCTTCGATATTTGAAAGGGACACTTAACACTGGTTTACACCTCACTTCCAATACAACTCTTGAATTGTCTACTTTCTCTTATGCTGATTATGCACGCTCCTATAGTTGCTCATTTGAAATTGGTTCAATGAATCTTTCAATATTTGAAAGGAACACTTAACACTGGTTTACACCTCACTTCCAATACAACTTTTGAATTGTCTACTTTCTCTGATGCTAATCATGCACGCTCCTATAGTAGCTCGTTTGAAATTGGTTCAACGAATCCTTCGATATCTAAAAGGAACACTTAACACTAGTTTTCACCTCACTTCCAATACAACTCTCGAATTGTCTACTTTCTCTGATGCTGATCATGCACGCTCCTATAGCTGCTCATTTGAAATTGGTTTAATGAATCCTTCGATATCTAAAAGGAACACTTAACACTAGTTTACACCTCACTTTCAATACAACTCTTGAATTATCTGCTTTCTCTGATGCTGATTGGGCTGGCTGCCTACAACAAGGAGATCTACCACTAGTTACTACACTTTTCTTGGCACAAATATCATTTTATGGTGTGCTAACAAACAACACACAATCTCTCGCTATAGTATTGTAGCTGAGTATCGTGTTATGGCTAATAGTGCTGCCGAACTTACATGGCTCACTTATATTTTTAAAGATCTTCGCATCTCTCTCTTATCTCTGCTAATCCTGTACTGTGATAATATCAGTGCTCTATACATGACAATTAATCCTGTCTTTCATGATCAGAGCAAACACATCGAGTTGGATCCATTTTGTATGTGAATGAGTTGCACTTGTATTACTTGTCATTAAACATGTGTCCTTAGGTAAACAGGTTGCTGATATATTTACTAAACTTGTGTCCAAGGCTGCCCTCACATATTTTACAACAAACTGTGCCTTTAACCCCGACTCAATTTGCGTGGGATTTTAGCAATCTACAGCCTCCGTGGAGTGATAAGGATGATACAATGAGCAAATCATAGAGTGATAAGGACGATACTATGAGCAAATCATGGAGTGCTAAGGATGATTATAAACAGTCTCACAAATCATGGAGTGATAAGGTTGATCGTACTCATAACATTATCAAAGGAGATATGGTTGGTGACAAGGACTTCCAAAGAGTAACAAATTCCTACTGAAATGGTAGTTCATTAGATGTGGTAATTTATTAGATAAAGGAAACTCCATCTGTTTCCTTCCTTATATTGTACAAGTGCTATATATGTTAATCCTTTTGAGGGTTGTAATCAATTTTCGTGAGGCAATAATCAATTTCATAATAACAAGATTTTTTACTACACCTCTACTTTCTATTGAACCTCTTCTTCTTCTCTTACTGCGCATCTGCTTTTTCTCTTTTCTTTTTACTGCAACTCTGCTTTTTCTCTTACTGTTCCTCTGCTTTTTCTCTTTTCTTTTTACTGCACATTTGCTTTTTTCTTTTGGCCTAATTGTATGATGCCTCTACTAATTAACCCCAAAAAAAAGGGAATCAAGTTTCATAAGCTAAGTAACATTATTTTGTAATTTGATGGCATAACATGTCTATAGAATATTAGAAATGTCAACTGAACCATCGATACAACTTGCGATATTGAAGAACCTCCAAATGCCATTAGGCTTCGCAATGATCCGAGCTAAATTTGGCTTAAATTTCTGTTAAGCTGAAACCTAGTATCATTTTTTAATATAATTTTTAGACTTCAAATCGAGTTAGGCTCGGATCGCTTGTAACATTTAATTTCATATTTAAATGTCAGGAGCGAACGTTTTTGCCTAAATGAAATCTACCAAATTCAAGATATATAAATTGTTTAACCCCAGCCCAAGATGACAAGTAAACTTCCAAAATATGTGCGCAATGACAAATATATATTATTTTAATATATGATATCCTTAATATAGATAGGAGCATTAATCAATTATGTAAGAGTATAATTTGAATTGCGATTGTTTATTCCTATATATATCTCTTCATTATATAACTAGAGAGAGAGTTTTCGCCCAATAATTTAACAAGTGATCTTTTACTTATTTGACATAAAACATAAATCTTTTAAAAAATTATAAATTATTTTTTACCTTTTTATCATAAAAGTTTTTTACTATTTTCGCGGAACTTCAGAGATAAATATGTCAAGTTCAAGAGATAAGGCCGCATTTGTTACCAAAGAATGGTGTCAGGTGAGAGGTCTCCCTCGAGGTCTTTAGATATTTACGATATTATATGGGGCTATCCCTCAAGGTTTTCAGATATTTTCACTATTGTATTATATTGTACTATTTTTCCATTAGTTTTAATTAATCTTAATTAATGTGGAAAAGATGAATTCTAACGGTATATATGTATAAACATACCTTTTAATTACAAATTATTGAAATATTAAAATATAACTATTTGGAACGATATATCTTTTTAGCAATGCATGTAACCGTCGAATTAATATCCCTTAAAACTAATATGAAAATCTGTCTAAAATTGTGAATGAAGTCCATAATAAATTTCCGTAAAAGATATATACAAGTACATATAGCATGCGATGGCACGTCTTTATCAAAAAGCACGTGGAAGACTAATCCTATACCTATCCTGTAGGCTCCGTACGACAACATACTAACATAAAAAATAAAAATAAAAACTAGCAAGAAGTTTTGGAGTCTATCCATACAGGATTACTTGTGAATATAGGAACAAGCACGTGACCGAGAACCATATCCTGAAAGTTGAAAATGGCATTCCCACTTTGTCAGTGCTTATCCTCTTTTGGCTACGTGAATTCATCAGCCACTGATTTGACTTGAATTTTCCGCAAACATGACGTTCCAATCGTGGAAGCCTAACATTTTGGAAGCACAATTTCTGGGATCCAGATTTGCTAAAAGGGATTGGTCAGCTATGGATTTGTAATTTGTAAAGAATTCATTCGTGATTATATAACGTAATTGGATAAGAACGAACATTAATATTATAAATAACTTAATAATTTTAAATTTATTAAGTATGCAAATCGTAAAAAATCTTAAACGAATACACACAACAAATGTTCTATATTTTTATCCAAAAATGAATGACAACAATTTTCTACCTAATTTATGTCATCTAGAATAGTTTTATAAGAAATAAATTTTATAATTGCAATAAATAGAAAAAGGATCACATTCAAATTCATTTTTTTGTTTTTATGACATTGCACGAAATATTTTCTTAATTTTCATGAATTTATTTTGTAATTGTGATATTTAGTTGGTGATTAAAATTTCATATATTTAAATTTTTATTAATTGAATTTAAGTTAAAACCAAAATTATATGATGGTTTTGTGTGATCTAAATTTTTATATTGTTTCGATTTAAAAAATAAATTAATTTTTTGAAAGTAAAATAAAAATCAATTTAGTATCAATTGATTTAAAATTGATGTAAAAATAGTGATGATAAGTACAATTGAATCAAAGGTATTAATATAGGGCATAATCAGTCGACTTATTTCTCTCTTCCCACCGTTGTTGACTGTTGTATGTGAACGAATAGAAAACAGAAACGTACGATAAATTGTGGTGCAAAATTCAATAAAAGTGATTTAATTAGAAGAATTATGTTGTTGAAAGCAGGTTACGCGGTTGAATAATGTAGTATTCATCCTTCGTGTCGCCACGTTGTGTCCTGTTAGAAAATCATAAGTATTCTCTTTTGATGGAACGTGTGATGTCTCAACGCCAGCACAAAACTGTTTGGCAGTTGAAATTTGTTAACAGTTGAAATTTGTTAATAACTTAACATACATAATAATAAGTCAAGTGGATTATAATTACAATCGTACAAGTAAGAGAGGACATTAGAGATAGCGTTCAAGGAGTGAGAGTTTGACTAAGTAACCACATTCTTTATCTTATTTGGAGATGTTGGGATTCAAAAGTGAAGACACTATCCGATTGAAAAACCATATTGAAGTTAGCACTACCGGATTGTTAAGACTTCAGGTTGGGTGATCCACTGAAAACAACCAGTAAGAATGGCATTATTTTGTTATCCGATAAAATATCTCCTCTAAATGAAGGTCCAATTTTACATGAAGGTCCAATTTTACTGTTTTCTCTATGATGGATTGTGGTGGAACGAAAGAGGATGGGATGGGACGTTCAAACATTCTATAATCAAGAAGGATCATCTTGGAGTATTAGGCTTCGTAAAAATGCTTGAGTTTGGCTAATTAATAGATAAAATTCAATTTAATTAAATTTAATATTAAGTTCTAGTTTAACAAAAAATAATTTGAGTTTATAACGGCTTTGAATTTGGTGGTATTCAGACTTTGTAATATGACATAATTATTTAAAGATACTATTTGTCTGGTACAAATTTGTCTAATTAACTAACTTATAAAATAAAGTTCATGTAATGAATATACATTGTAAAAGAATTATGATATCAATATTGTGAGATTCATATTATACTTATGTATAATCCCTAAATTATTCCTAGCCGTGATCTATTAAGACTGAACTTTAATAGAGAAAGAAGACTATTACACTTGTGACTTCCTTATGAATAAAGTATTCAATTTCATAGATTAAAGTATGAAGGTACTTATACAAACTTATATGTGTTTATAAGAAAATAAGTTCATTTAATTAACTTAATAGTAATTTTATTTGAAATATTACTTAGATGTCTATGAAAATTCTTATTGTGATAATTATATAAGTGATTCTTCGACTTGAGATGTCTAAAGTATCTTATATAGGGATTGCTATTTTTTAATAACTTCTCCTAGTCAAAGGTGGCTCAATTAGTAGTTACTTGATGTAGCATGAACTATATAGAAGTAGTTAAATTATCAATATAGGATTTATCATCTTAAAGTGATAAGGAATAATGTTATTTTATTCTTGATTAGTACTAATTTGAAAATTTCTTAATTAAGGTGGAATGACATGCTAAAAATATTTTTCAAATGTCACTGATAAAATCAATTACTAATGGTAGAGAACTAATATGATCAGATTCAAATAAAGTAGACATTAATTATTTGTTTTATATCTAATCAGAATATTGTATAATATAAGAAATGAAGTATAAAAAATTCATGCACAAAAAGATTCGTCAAAACTACTTTGACGTTCCTAATATGTAAAACCCCAAACTTTTCTTTTCATGTGTTTATAAAATTTTATTTCACACTAAAAATATTTTTCAAATGTCACTGATAAAATCAATTACTAGTGGTAGAGAACTAATACGACTAGATTAAAATAAAGTAGGCATTAATTATATGTTTCAATAAAGTAGACATTAATTATATATTTCATATCTAATCAGAATATTGTATAATATAAGAAATGAAGTATAAAAAAATTTATACGCGAAAAGATTAGTCAAAACTAATTTGACGTTCCTAATATGTAAAACCCCAAACTTTTCTTTTCACGTTTCTATAAAATTTTATTTCATGTGAATGATGTTTTCGGGAAAATGTAAATTATATTTTTGCTAAAAGGTGAATTAGGAACCCAACCTTGAATGATAAGTATTAAAGTCAAATGATAGTTGAAAAATATTAGAGTTGACTAGTATGAAAATGGATAAAAAATAAATTCGTTCGGATAGATTTATGATAAATCAAGATAGACCTTATTTTAAATTATTATGGAGTAAATTTGAAGCATTTTTAGGCTGAAACATAAGGACATAAACCAAGTAAACCAAGCGTGAGAGAATTAGTCATAGTTGCGGATACTTAAAGTAAACCGATCCAACTTATATGTTGATATGTTTAGGTGTAACATGTTAATACGTGGACAGGAAATTTCTATCAAAATTGGATAGGCAAATATATGATATAGACGTGATGTCATATATTTGCCTATCCAATTTTGGAACAAGAATTTCTTATTATTTTGGAACAAGAATGCATGAAAACCTTGTGATGTCACGTTTATGAAGGAGTAGATGTGAGCAACATAAAATTTGTTACAAGTAAGGCAAATATATGATATAGACGTGTGTAATTTTGGTGAGACAAAAATGAAAACAACTTATTATATATGGGAGACAAGAATTGACATGATTGACACAAGAAGTTAATGGCTTAATTAAACAAAGATGGTGAGAGTTAAAATAATGAAAAACTATTGGAAGTTAAGCTTGCAACGTGTTGGATAGCTTCTAACAACCTGTAGCTTAAACAAGAATGATGAAGGAGTCGCTCCACCTTCATTCCACTGAAGTTTCACTTATCCTTTGGACTAGAATTAATGATATTAGTTATAGCTGTTCCCTTCACGCATAAGTCTTCCAAGTTACTACCATTGGGAAATAAATTTAACATGGTGTTTAAGCTAAAAACTGTGGACATCTTCATCAACATTACCTGTGTGCAGAAAAAAATGGACAACACACTTCCATGTGATTTTAGGTATGTTAAACCACTCTTGTCCATCGTCTTTAGTTATTCACGTGAATGCTTAAGCTAGAAACGTGAATTCCCTTATGAATTGCATGAATGTTTGAGCTGATTGCATGGTTAAATGAAGAGAAAAACAACACAATACATGGAGAAAAAAACAGCACGTATATCCATGTCTTATGTATGTTATTCAATGAGTATTAATTGGCAGCATGTAGATGCTATATATGTGGGTTAATGGTTGTTTAATAGCATCGTGAATGTTGTACATAGTCCAATGGTTCAATGTAAGGAAAACAGAATGTATATACTATGTATGTTATTTAAATGGAAAGAAGACAACATGTATAAATCATGGAAGTTGTTCAATGGTTGAATGAAAAGAAAACAAAATTTTAATCTCACAAAATGCTAAGATTTTGGCTAAGCCCTTTGTCATAAAATTTGTAAAACAAGGTGGTAAGTTATGGATGAACTTGGCAGGTTTTAAGAACCCTTCAGGGGTCTCCCTCATAGTTGAATAAGATTATAAAGTTTTCTTATCATCGTAGACTCGAGACTAATAAAGGAAAAGCATCGAATACGCGAGGGTGGTTAGCAATAAATGACAGACAGTGAGTGCATCTTTAAATTGATTTTGTAAAGATGGTTTTTACCTTACTATGAAAATTATGTTTATGAATAATTCCATTGGTGCTACTACCTGAATTTAGAAGTTAATCTTTATGAGGTTTACATATGCTTTGATTTAGCTTTAACTTGAGTTATGGATGTACTTAGAAACTAATGAAATGTTCACATGCTTTGAATTGTAACTAAATTGAAATTTATGTATCATTTAAATTGGCATAGAAATGGATTTTGAAATTTACATATTGAAATGAGGCACGCTCATGTATTAATTGTGATTTAGGCTATGGTACGCAGTTAGGTGTTTATACATACAATTATATTGATCAGAGTACATCCTAACATGCATAGTAGTGTTTGGGGGGAACTTGACACTAACATGGGTAGTGTTGTGTCTGCCAGTATGTACTGTGAGTCACCCTTTACACGTGTGGAGTATATATTATGCTAACACTGTTACGGTTAAGCGATGCAGTACCAACTCTGTAACCACAGATTTATATGTAATGCTAGCATCATTATAGGTAAGCGATACAGAACTAGCTTCATAAAAATTGGTATATAGAGGTTAACCAGGCACGGGTAAGGGTTGCAGAACTAGCTCCGTGGCCTTACACCTAAAGGTACCATATGACAAAGAAAATTAGTGATAGGCTATGTTTTAAAAAGAAAGTTTGTGAAAGTATTGATTGCCATCACTGTTTACTTTATAAGAAAAGAGGAACTTGATCTCATAAAAATATATATGTTTTGTTTTACATATGCATTGATCTTATAAAAAGAAAAGAATGTGTTTTGTAATAGTATTGGTTATTACTTGCAAAGAAAAGAAATTGTTTTCTTTTGTGGAGGTTAATATTTGCATAAATGTTTTTACTTGAAACCAATAATACTCACTGAGCTCGTTTAGCTCGCCCTTTATTTTCTATTTTTAAATAAAACCTCCCAAGTGCATGCTCAAGGGCTTCAGTAGTAGGGACTCCACCTCGTGAGTAGTCAACTTCGTTAAGTGCTACTATACAGGCATTTTTATTTTTCCTTGTACATATTTTTGAGAACTATTGTATATCTTTGAACATGTTTTGGAAGTACATTTGCATAAAGAATGGATGTGTATAAACCATGACTTTATTTTAGCTTTTCAAAGTTTATTGATGTAAGACTACATGTGAGTGGATTTGAAGTCCACAATTTGGAGTTGAGAAATTGATGTGATAATAGAAGTGTTTTAAACTTTTACAGGGACCTTGAATTTTTTTGGGATGTCAAAATATAGTCGTTGTGCTGCGAATTTTTAATAAACTGAAAAACAAAACTCCACTCTTTACATTTCTTATTGTGAATTGAAGCTTTTCCTTAACAAGGGCAATACGCTTAGCTTTACGGGAACTTTTTAGCCGACTCAGATATCGATTAGAGAGCCACCGTGAAGTGCTGGGTAGGTCAGCGAATCATTATATGATAAGGGCCTGTCAGTGTTAGTATCAGAGCTTGACTTTTATAAATGGGTTGCCTCCTTTGTGGTTTAAGATTTTTACGTTGTTTTAAAAAGTGAGGTGATCAATAACATATTGTGATTTACATGCATATGATTTCATAAACTGAAAGCTTTACACATTTGCATTTTGTCAAATACACAACATAATGCACAGATGAGGCCATAGATGTCCCAGGAGAGCCATTCCAACAGCTCCTGCACCTGAGTCACCACCGACATAGGAGGATAACCACATTTTAGAGTCAGCAAGTGCCTCTATGAACTAGCCATATTCCCAATCGTCAAGGCCGGTGGAACCAGTCGAAGTGAGTTTTAATGCAGAACAGATGGCTCAGATTCTTGCTATAGCGATCTAGCAGTCACATGAAAGTGTCGAAGTTTCCGGATTTTCAATTGAGCGCGTCTATAAATTGGGCACCAAGACTTTTGACGGGAGTGGAGATCCCAAGAGTGCACTCATATGGTTAGATTGGGTCACAAAGCTATACAGAGTTGTCGGATGCACAAACGAGTAGAGAGTTGTGTTCTCTACTTTCCTCCTCGAGGATAAGGCTAAAGATTGGTGGAATGCCATTAAGAGACGACATTCAGATGGGGTATCTTGGCCAGAATTTTAGAGAGAGTTCATAGATAGATTCTACCCACAAAGTTATAGGGATGCAAGGGTAGAGGAATTCTCCCATCTAGAGCAAGGTTCGAAATCAGTGACAGATTATGAGAAGAGATTTTTAGAACTTGTTAGAAGTGTTCCATTTATTGCTGATAGTGAAGAGTAGAAATGCAAAAGGTTTACTACAAGTTTGAGTCCTATAGTACGAATTCACCTATCATTGGCTTCACAGATACGCTACGGGGAATTAGTTGAAGTTGTAATAAAAGTGGAGAGAAATGGAACAACATACACTCAGAGTTCAAGATAAGAACAAAAGCGCAACGCACCAGTTAGTTCATCTCAGGTTTCGGTCATGAAAAATAAGTCAAGATGGAGTGGTGGCAGGAGTTTTAGTAGAGGTGGATTGTCCAACTAGGGATCCTTTGGGTCACCCACTAGGTCTAGAGACTCCTGTGATAATAGGCTCCTAGTGTTAGAGTGTGTTACTTGTGGAGAAAGACATTTAGGTAAGTGTCAGATGAATATGAAGGGTTGCTTCCATTGTGGTTAAGAGGGTCATTTCACTAGAGATTTCTGCAGTTAGTCACCGTAGAGAAGTCGGTGGCTAGATCTTCAGCACCTCCATAAGTTAGAGGGGTTACGGATAGGGCGGCTGAGGTTCTTAGACCAAATGGTCGAGTTTTACTAGATCTGGCAGAGGTTTCGGTGGTCGGGGAGTAGTCCCTATAGGACAGGTACGTAGACCTCATACATAAGCCCAATTTTTTACCATCACTTAGTAGGACGCAGATGCCACATTAGAGGTAGTCATCGGTATGATTACTATTTTTGATCATGATGCATATGCTTTAATAGATCCTGGTGTTACATATTCTTTCATGTCTATAAATTTTTTTGCAAAAATTGAGTGTTGAGCCTCAGTTATTAGATGTTGGGGTAGTAGTTTTCATTCTAGTTGGGAACTTACTCTTCACTGAAAAAGTGTTCGTAGATAGTAAAATACTGATTGAAGGTAAGGAATTCCCAGCAAACCTTATCATATTGGATATTCGAGATTTTGAAGTTATTCTCGAAATGGATTGGTTATCTACACATCATGCGTTGGTGGATTGTTTTAAAAAGAAGGTTAGGTTGAGTCGATTAGGGGAACCAGAGGTGATATTTCGTGGGCTACAGAAAGTTCTTTCCACTAGTATCATGACTGTCATGGTAGCTAATAAAATGCTCTGTAAAGGATGCCAGGGATCTTTGGCTTATATGATTGAGCATAATAGTAATGAGATTAAACTTGGAGATATTTCGGTGGGCAAGGAGTTTCCAAACGTATTTCTGAAGGATCTTCCAGGATTAGCCCCAGATAGAGTAATAGAGTTTGAGATAAATATGATTAAAACCTAACCGATTTCAATTATTCCGTACAAAATAGCTCTAGCGGAGTTAAAGGAATTGGACGTGCAAATGGAGGAATTATTAGATAAGGGTTTTGTGAGACCCAACACTTTTCATGGGGGCTCTAGTCTTATTGAAAAAGAAGGATAGGAGTTTAAGGTTGTATATCGACCACAGACAACTGAACAGAATGACAGTTCTCAGCCAATAACCATTCCTAAGGATTAATGATTTGTTTGATCAGCTATAGGGATCCAAGGTGTATTCAAAGATTAATCTAAGATCAGGTTATCATCAGTTGAAAATTTTCAGTAAAGATGTTCCGAAAACTGGCTTTAGGACGAGTTAAGAGCATTATGAATTTTTAGTTATGCCCTTTGTATTAACGAATGCACCAGTTGCTTTTATGGATTTGATGAATATGGTGTTTCGAGAGTACTTAGAAAAGTTTGTGATCGTGTTTATTGATGACATATTGGTGTACTCAAGAAGTTAGGAGGATCATGTAGAACACCTTCTGATTGTACTACAAACCTGAGAGCACCAGTTATAGGCTAAATTCAATATGTGCCAATTTTCTCTTAATAAGGTTACTTTCTTAAGTCATGTCATCTCAGTTGAAGGACTTAGTATGGATCCCCAGAAGATTGAAGTTGTTACTAACTGGAGACCTCCTACCACTATGACGGAAGTTAGGAGTTTTCTTAGATTGGCAGGCTATTATAGAAAATTCGTTGAAGGATTTTCCAGAATAATAAGTCCACTGACCAAGTTGACGTGAAAAGAGGAGAAATTTGAGTGGTCAAATGCTTGTCAACAAAGTTTTGATGAATTGAAAAAAGGTTGACAACAGCCCCTGTCCTCACATTACCAACGGGGACTGATAGATTTGTAGTGTATAGTGATGCCTCGAGATAAAGATTAAGGTGTGTACTTATGTAGGATGATAAGGTTGTAGCCTATACTTCTAGGCAATTGAAGAAGCATGAATAGAACTATCCCACCTATGATTTAGAATTGGCAATAGTAGTTTTTACATTGAGAATATGGTGGCATTACTTGTATGGTGTTCCCTGTAGGATTTTCAATGTTCACAAGAGTCTGCAATATTCGTTTACTTAGAAGGAACTGAACATGAGGCAGAGGAGTTGGTTAGAGTTAATTAAAAAATACAATTTTATGATAAAGTACCATCTTGGAAAAGCTAATGTAGTGGTAGATACCTTAAGTAGGAGACCTACCAGTTCGATAGCACAACTAAAGACGATATATCTTCCACTTCTTATGGAAATGAGGTCTCTGGGAGTAAAATTGGATCTGACAGATTCAACAGCATTAATTGCTACCTTTCACATTCATCACATGTTGGTGGATTAGATTAGAGAGAGATAGAAACAAGATCCACAGTTGATGAAATTGAAGACAAAAGTTAAGACTGGGCAGAGAATGGATTTTACTATCAAGGAAGATGGTACTGTGGTAAGGGGGTAACGATTATGTGTACCGAATGTAGAAGAATTAAAGAAAGAGATCTTAGATGAAGCTCACTCCTCAGATTACGTTATGCATTTGAGTATAACAAAAATGTACCACACCTTTAAAGAACATTATTGGTGGAGAAGAATGAAAAAGGAAATAGCAGAGTTTGTTTCTAAGTGTCTAACCTGTTAGCAAGTAAAAGCAAAACATCAGAAGCCTGTAAGATTAATGCAACCCCTCCTTATCCCAGAGTGGAAGTAGGAAAAGATTACTATAGATTTCATAGTAGGACTTCTATGGAGTCAAAAGGGGAACAATGCTATATGGGTGATAGTGGACAGGTTAACAAAGTTCGCACATTTCCTTCCAATTAAGAATGATTATCCCTTAAATAAGTTAGCTCAAATGTATGTGGATGAGATAGTGAGGCTCTATGATACGCTGATTTCTATTGTCTCAGATCGTGACCCTAGATTTACATCAAAATTTTTGTCCAGCTTACAAAAAGCCTTAGGTCATGTTTGAAGTTTAGCACTACCTTTCACCCTCATACGGATGGTCAGTCAGAAAGAACTATTCAAACACTTGAGGATATGCTTAGGTCCTATGTCATGGACTTTAAAGGGAGTTGGGACATACACCTACCACTGATAGAGTTTGCCTACAATGAGAATTATCAGGCCAGCATTGGCATGGCCCCTTATGAGGCATTTTATGGAAGAAAATTCAGAACTCTAATATGTTGGGATGAGGTAGGTGAAGGAAACTGATAGGTCCCAAACTTATGTAGGTGACAACAGATAAAGTTCAAATTATTCAAGATAGATTAAAGATAGCTTAGGATATACAGAAAAGCTATACGAATA
Organism: Erythroxylum urbanii; assembly: GCA_027568935.1. Taxonomy (NCBI): domain Eukaryota; kingdom Viridiplantae; phylum Streptophyta; class Magnoliopsida; order Malpighiales; family Erythroxylaceae; genus Erythroxylum; species Erythroxylum urbanii. The sequence goes on from JAOQML010000008.1 coordinate 26,151,285, forward strand.
ATCACCATCTGTACCTTGAATATGAAATTAAAGATAAGGTATTTCTTAAGATTTCCCCTTGGAAAGACATATTGAGATTTGGGAAATGCGGTAAATTAAATCCACATTACATGGGACCGTATGAAGTTACGGAAATGATTAGATCAGTGGCGTATTGATTGAAGTTACCAAACGAGCTTGCGAGAATTCACAATGTCTTCCATGTGTCTATGCTTCGCAAATATCTAGTTGATCCATCTCATGTAATCACAGAGCAACCAGTGATTTAAAGAAAGATTTGACTTTCGAAGAAGAACCAGTGCAAATTCTTGACTGTAAAGATTATGTTCTGCATAATAAGAATATTCCTTTAGTTAAAGTGATATGGAGGAATCAGGCAGTAGAAGAAGCTACATGGGAGTCCGATTACCAAATGTGTTCATTGTATCCCCATTTATTTGAGCATTTCAATGTGTGTTTGGTTAAATTTCTAGGACAAAATTTTTGTAAGGAGGGGTGACTGTAAAACCCCTAACTTTTTTTCACGTGTCTATAAAATTTCATTTCGTATGAATGATGTTTTCGGGAGAATGTAAATTTTATTTTTGCTAAAAGGTGAATTAGGAACCCAATCCTGAATGATAAGTATTAAAGGCAAATGATAGTATAAAAATATTAGAGTTGACTGGTACAGAAATGGACCAAAAATAAATTCATTCAAATGGATTTATGATAGATCAAGATTGACCTTATTTTGATTTATTGTCGAGTAAATTTGAAGCATTTTTAGGCTGAAACATAAGGACATAAACAAAGCATGAGAGAATTAGTCATATTTACAGATACTTAAAAGTAAATCGATCCAACTTATATATGGATATGTTTAGGTGTAACATGTTATTAAGTGGACAAGAAATTTCTATTGAAATTGGACATATTTTTCTTAAGCCCTTTGATTAATTTGGACAAGAAATAATACATATACATATGAATGAACCATAAGTGGTAGTTGTCACATACATGAAGTTCTTATTATTTTGGAACAAGAATGCATGAAAACCTTATGATGTCATGTTTATGAAGGAGTAGATGTGAGGGACATAAAATTTGTTACAAGTGAGGCCAATATATGGTATGGACGTGTGTAATTTTCGTGGGACAAAAATGAAAACAACTTGTTGTATGTGGGAGACAAGAATTGTCGTGATTGATACAAGAAGTTAATGGCTTAATTAAATAAAGATGGTGAGAGTTAAAACTTGTTGGAAGTTAAAATTGCAATGTGTTAGATAGCTTCCAACAATGTGTAGCTTAAACAAAAATGATGAAGGAGCTGCTCCACCTTCATTCCACTGAAGTTTCAATTATCCTTTGGACCAGAATTAATGATATTAGTTACAGCTTCTCCCTTCACTCATAGGTCTTCCAAGTTATTGCCTTTGGGAAATAAATTCAGAATGGTGTTTAAGATAGAAACCTTGGACATCTTCATCAACGCCAACTATGTGCAGAAAAAATGGATAGCGTACTACCATCTAATTTTAGGAATGTTAAACCACTCTTGTCTATCCTCTTTAGCTGGTCACGTGAATGCTTAAGCTGGGAACATGAATTCCCTTGTGAATTGCATGAATGTTTGAGCTGAGTGCATGGATAAATAAAGAGAAAAACAACATGGTATATGGAGAGCAAAAAAATATGTATATCCATGTCTTATGTATGTTATTCAATGGGAATTAATTGGAAGCATGTAGATGCTATTTATTTGGCTTAATGGTTGTTTAATGGCAACATGTATGTTGTACATAGTCCAATGGTTCAATGTAAGGAAAACAAAATGTATATACTATGTACGTTATTTAAAAGGAAAGAAGACAACATGTATAAATCATGGAAGTTGTTCAATGGTTGTTTAATGGTTGAATGAAAAGACAACAAAATTTTAATCTTACAAAATGCTAAGATTTTGGCTAAGCCTTTTGTCATAAAATTCGTAAGATTAGGGGATAGGTTATAGATGTACTTGGTAAGTTTTAGGAACCCTTCAGGGGTCTTCCTTATAGCTGAGTAAGACTATAAAGTTTTCTCATCATCATAGACTCGGTACTAATAAAGGAAAATCATCAAATATATAAGGGTGGTTAATAATAAATGACAAACAGTGAGTGTATCTTTAAATTGAATTTGTAAAGATGGTTCTTACCTTATTATGAAAAGTATGCTAAACCTGAATTTAAAAGTTAATCTTCATGAGGTTTAAATATGCTTTGATTTAGCATTGAATTGAGTTCTAGATGCACTTGGAAACTAATGAGATGTACATATAATTTGAATTGTCATTGAATTGAAATTTACATATGCTTTAAATTGGAATAAAAATGGATTTTGAATATGTTTTTAATTGGTATTGAAATGAGGCGCACTAATGTATTAATTGTGGTTTAGCCTATGGTACATCGTTAGGTCTCTATACATACAATTATATTGATTAGAGTACGTCATAATGTGTATGGCGGTGTTTAGGAGGCGTCTGTCACTAACATAGGTGGTGTTGTGTTTGTCAGTATGTCCTATGATTCGCCCTCTGCACATGTGGAGTATATATTGTGCTAGCACTGTTACGAGTAAATGATGCAGAATCAGCTCCGTAACCACTGATTTATATATAGTGCTAGCATCGTTATTGATAAGCGATGTAGAACTAGCTTCATAACAATCAGTATATAAAGGTTAACTAGGCACAAGTAAGCGATGCAGAACAAACTTCGTGGCCTTACATCTAAGGGTACCATATGACAAAGAAAATTAGTGATAGGCTATGTTTTAAAAAGAAAGTTTATGAAAGTATTGATTGCCATCACTTTTTACTTTACAAGAAAAGAGGAACTTGATCTCAGAAAAATATATA
>JAOQML010000008.1:26163647-26181735 GCA_027568935.1 Erythroxylum urbanii
TTTCCTAATTTCTCCGATTGATCTCACGTGTACCCGTTTCTATGGTTCAACCCGTTATATGGAAACGGGATGTTACATTTTCACTAGGCATTCACAATAACTCTATAGTCGTAAAATTTTCTTATAGAGCAATAAATTCTCAACAATTATAAATTGAAAATCATTTATAGTAAATCATAAAATTTTTCACACTTATTATTTACATAGACACACACACACACACACACACACACACACACACACACACACACACACACACTCACGCATGCACACAAACATACACACACACACACATACACATACACATACACATACACACTTATAATTTTCATGTTAAACATCTTCCAAAATTCAATTCTTACAGTCACCAAAATTTACTCCTAACAACAGAACATATCTAATGCCCTAACAACCTGAACAACCTATAGTAAATTAGTTATGTATCCTAAACGATTATATAAAAAGTTACTTAACTTCAAGACCTACAACTTTCATGCTTTAACCAACTTCTGACTTAGCTCTTTAGACACTTAAATCATGAGTCTAAAGTCAAATTCAACTTCAATTTGTTAGACTGACTAGTGTCAAAAATTCTATCATATCTCTTAATCTATAAAATCCGGGCATTTGCTCTTTTATAAGAATAAATTAGACATGTATATATTCAACTTTTATGTTTGACACTCTGTCAAATTATCATTTTTTAACCCCAATATAATTACAACAAAATAGCTCAGTCATTTATGTCTAAAACATAATTGTTACATTTATTAACCTATATCTCACAAACAAAACCATATTTCCTTAAACCCTTTTACAGCCAATTAGAACACATATAAATAGCCATAAAAGATCAATATTTTCAAAAAAAAAGTTTCTTAAAATGATCAAGTCTTTAGGAAGGGATGTAATCCCACTCACCTATTGCTGGAAATCAAGTCTTCTTCTTCCTCCAAACCTCTTTTTTTTTACCGTCACTCTCGCTTCCTCTCACCTCTAGGAGTGCATCCCTTTTTGTCCCAATTCCCCTCTTTTTCAGCTCTTAAATCCTAAATAACATATTTTTAAAAAATTCCATCCATGCCCATAATGTGAAATTCCAACTATGCCCTTAATAGGCCTCTTCAACTTATTTCACCCCATGTCCTTATTTGTCCGTCCACCTTTTATTTTTATTTTTAAATATATATCCAATTATTTTAACATTTAATTATCACACTAACGACCTCAAATTTATTTTCCTCCAATAATTTCAATTTTTCATCTCTAGCGCGTTTCCTTCTAATTTATTCATTAACATCAATTATTCTTAGTTATTTCTCTAAAAATTATAAATAAACAAATTTATTCCCAATTTATATCAATTATTCTTAAAATATCTCCTCATTAAACTAATTCTAACATAAATTAAATTCTAGTTTTCTAGGTACCAAAATGCAAATTACTTAAAAATTTAAGTTCAAAAATAAAAATAATTGGAAAAAGTTCACTATATGAGAAAATATAAACTAATGAGATTAAATAGTAATTGAGAAAATTAAACAAAAATTCAAGGCATGACAACTCATCCTAGTCAAGGGTGGTTTAATTAGTAGTCACTAGATGTAGCATAAATTGTATAGAGATAGATAAATGATCAATATAGGATTTGTCATTTTAAAGTGATTATAGAGAATGTTATGTTATTTTTTATTTGTATTAATTTGAAAAATCCTTGACTAACGTGGAATTACACTTTAAAAATATTTTTCAATATGTCACTGATAAAGTCAATTACTACTAACAGTAGAGAACTAATATGATTGGATTGAAATAAAGTAGATGTTAATTATATGTTCCATGACTAATCGAAATATTATATAATAAAAGGATTGAATTATACAAAAAAATAAGGCACAAAAAGATTACTCAAAACTAGTTTAACAATCCTAATATTTAGGTAGTCATAATACCTTGCAAGATGCTAATCTTGATCAATGAATAAAAACTATTTAATTATAGAATTATAGATAAATAAAATGAATTTAACTTATCTAATCATAAATATGATTTAAGTATCCAATTTATATTTATTGCTAATATATTTAGGAACATAGATTAGACACAAAAACCAATTAATGAGAGAAAAATGTAATTTGATCGAGTTGGACTTGATTGTAAAGTTTGGGAAAATTTAAAGGTTAAATATATGGCATTTTCTAAATAAGGATCAATATTATATGTTAGATCTTATTTGGGTTCAGTTGATATTTACCTATAATTAATTGTAATTCTAATAAGAGTTTAATTGAAATTTAATTATATTTCAACTAACTTACTAAAAGTTTCAAGTCATACTATAAATAAGTGTATCCCTAAATTATTCCTAGTCATTATTCTATTAAGACTAGACATTAATAGAGAAGAAAGACTATCACACTTGCTTGTTCCTTATGAAAGAACTATTCGGTCTCATATAATAAGGTATGAAGATACTTATACAAACTTATAGGTGTTTGTTAGAAAACAAGTTCACTTAATTGAATTAATATGGGAATTTCAATTGGAACATTACTTGGATGTTTATGAAAATTCTTATTGTACTAATTGCATGAGTGATTATTTGACTTGAGATCTCTAAAATATCTCATATAGGAATTGTTATATTTTGATACTACTTATGAGTTATTCTAGTTAAAGTTGGCAATTGGTAGTAAGTAGAAGTAGTATGAACAATATGGAGGCAGTAAAATGATCAACGTAAGATTTATCATCTTAAAGTGATTAGGGAGAATGTTATTTTAATATTGATTAGTATTGATTTGAAAATTCCTTGACTAAGGTGGAATGACTCAAAATTATTTTTCAAATGTCATTAATAAAATCAATTACTAATGGTAAAGAACTAATATGGCTGGATTCAAAAGTAGACATTAATTGTATGCTCCATATCTAATCAAAATATTCTACAATAAAATAAATGAATTATACGAAAAATTCATGCATAAAACCTTAGTCAAAACTAATTTGGCATTCCTAATATTTGGGTAATAATAATGCCTTGCTAGATGCCTTAATATATGAATATAAATTATTTAATTAGAGAAATATAGATAAATAAAATGAGTTTAATTTATTTAATCCTAAATATGATTTAGGTATATAATTTATATTTACTGCCAATATATTTAAGAACATAGATCAGATATAAAGGATAGTTAATGAGAGAAAAACTATAATTTATTTAAGTTAGACTTGATTGTAAAGTTTGAAAAAGTTTAAAGGTTAAATATGATATTTTACAAAAAATGATTGATATGATATATTAGATCTTATCTGTGTTCAACTAATATTTAGTTATAATTAATTGTAATTCTAATTAGAATTAAATTAAAATTAAAATTATATTTCAACTAAATTACTAAAAGTTTCAAGTCCCATTATAGATAGGTTTAGGCTCTAAAGGAGGTAGTTAGCCCTTTCTACATAAGTCGTTAAGTTCTCTCAAGCAGTTCGTGTGGATACCATTAGCGGAAAGATGCTTGTGTGACTACAATGATGGCGATGAACATGTTTTAGAAAGCAGTTCGAGAGGAGCTATAAGAAAATGATCAAACTTTATAATAAAGTATGAATTCAGATGTTTGCTTTATTATGTTTTATGTATTAATCATATTATAGAATTTAAAATGATCTTGTCTTTTGAAAAATCAAATGAAATTTTTTTTTTCTTTCTCTACTGGCAATTTCATATCTCACCTTGATTTTCCAACTTAGAATTGAAATTGAAATAGTTACAAACCCTTTGATTATTGAAATCATATTATGATATGATTAATTGTTCAATTTTAATTTATTAGGATTTATAATTGAAATTGAAATAATTGCAATCCCTAATTATTAAAATCATGTTATGATTTGATTAATTTTTCTCAATTTTAAAAATTTAGATGAATACTCGCAAACTCGAATTCTTTAGAAACAAATTATATATACTTCAATATAGAAACCATGTAATATAATTAGATCTAGCTCTTGAAATTCATAATAAGTTTTTCGAAGACCACGAAGTCTAGTAATTTGAAAGGATACAAGAAACCTCAAAGCACTTAAGAACATATATTGTGTTATTCAATATCTGGCTCACTGGGATTCATAATGTGCCTTAAATTCTTCATTGAGTTCTATGACATTTTCTAAGACTCTGGTGGTTCCCTCTTCTCCTTCTAAACTATAAAGCAAGGCAGTTGAGAAAAAATATAGTCCAAAGCATCTAATTTTTGAGACAAAATATAGTCCAGGGCTTCTAATTTTCTTTCCTTCCTATAAGATTTATGGAGTTATCTTGCCTCCCTTGGAGGTGCTGCAAGCAAATACTACCCACTGATCATCATCATTGATTAGATTTTTCTTAGATAATTGAATTTCCTTTCTTTAAATACATCGTTGGACAATAATTAAATGGAGCAATATTAGGCTAAAAAAAACCTTTCTCACAAAAGATGATTCTTTCATCTTTAAAATATCTAGTGATGTGAACCTAGTTAGTATACTAGAACAAAGGCTTTGGTATATGGCAGGTAAGCCATTACTTCTACAAAATTGGTGCCTTAATATGAGCTCATATAGGAGTAAGGTTGAATTTTCTCCTTTTATGGGTTATTTTTCGCAATACCTTTTTAGAATATTGAACAAATTCTAGGTTGAGTTACTTGGTCAGCTTTGATTTCCAAATTACAGAGCTTGATAGGATTGGTTATGCTAAACTGTGCATAGAGATAAAAAAAGGATTCTTCATTTCTTAATAAGCTTTCAGTCATAAGGCTCTTGGAGTTAGGATATTTAGTTGCCTTTAAAATTTAACTATCTTACTCTAGAAGACTTTAAAAGAACGAATCAAATAATGGAAGCATAATGGGAGAACTTTTAGAACATGGGAATATGCTGAATTGATGGGGAAGTAGGAAGAAAAGCTATATCTATGTGAGGAAGAGCATATTATAAAGTAGGATTAGGTAGCACCTGAAAGAATTAATCCAGCTAATGAGGTAGCTTCTAATAGTCAAGAGGATGATATAGAGTTTAGCAAGGACTTCTGTAATTTATGACTCCTTGCAATCTTTATCAGTTGATGAAAAATAAATAGGAAATATTGGAAAATTAGATGTCTATATTGTCTCTGCTCCTAATGGGTCATCTCTATCAAATGAGTTTGAGCAAATAATTTACCTGGATACTCAAGTTCACCCCTGTATCAAAGGTCTAACATTAATGCTATTCTATCAAAAAACAGGTTCACAATGGCAGTAACTTTTGCAATTAAAAGGAAGTTTAGAAGAAAACCAAGCCAAAAGAGACTCCAAATGGAACTATTTATCAAACCGTTCCCATAATTATAATAGGAGAACAATGGTGGCCTATCGACCTACATGTATACAGGTGTCGAGGTTATTTATATTTCAAGTAATCACCTATCTTACTCCTTAATCTAGTTCCCTATCCTTATCTAAAGCATTTATATGATCAATTTGGCCTTTTAGATAGTACATTTATAGAATTATTTTGGAAAAATACAACATGGAATACAAGACCAATACTTATTGATTGGTGATGTAAAGTTTATTTTACACTCACATGAAGTTGAAAGAGGGAGAATAGCCTAAAAGATTCTCAAAGGGGAGCTTAGCATAGTAACTAATCAATTAAAAGTCTTAGACCTGAAATTTGTATAGTAACTTTTACATAGAGAAATAAGCATTAAGGGGAATGCTTTATCAAGAAGAAGCTTGATAAAGCTCTAGCAAATAATATGTAATTAAGTAGATTCCCATCAAGCTTTGCCTAATTTGGTGTTCCCTTATGCTCTAAACATTCACCAATTGAGGTGCTTCAATTTGGCTTTCTTCCCTCTATTAATACTCCTTCTAGGTTTTTCCAAAAAAAAATTATTTGATCAAGGTTAATGGCTTTGAAAGGGCTGCTAGGTCTAGTGTGCAAAAGGAAGTGATAGGTTGTGAAGTTTTTTAAATTATGATGAAGCTTTGAGCCACTAAGGAGGAGTTTAAGGCTCTTAGCATAAGTATTTGTTCTGATACTAAGTTTTATGTCAAGATATCTAAAAAGTCTCTAAGATATTTGTAGGCTAAATGCTATAAGGATACCATAAATTTGATAATAAGAAATGAAGTGCAGCTTGCTCTTATTAGCTATACTTATGCATTAAACATTCATATCTCTCTTCTAGGAAAAAGGTCAAGATCCTTTGGCTAAAGGATGGAGACAACAATTCCAAAAATTTATATAACTCTCTTTTGTCTTATAGGAACAACAACAGGATTAGCTCCCTTATTAATAATTTCAGAAACCTTTGTAAGTATTAGGAATTGATCAAAACGATCTTCTAAAATCATTTCAATTTTCTTCTTGGTGAGTGTTCTTATGAATCTTCTATTCAGGAGTTAAGGAATATCACATGCTCTCGCTTAGATGAAGCAGTGATGGATTATCTTACCAAGACTTTCACACCTTTTGATATCAAATTAGCCTCCTTTAGCTTTAACTATACCAAATTCCCTGATCATGATGGATTTAAAACCTTATTTTTCTAAAAATGCATGGCCAATAATAGGAGACTCAATGGTGGAGGTATTGTTGGAGTTTTTTAGGAGCAAGAGAATGCTTAAAAAGATTAACAAAACCTATATTTTTCTTTTTATCAAAGAAGAAAAAACCCAATTTTTTACATGATTAACAACCAATTTCATGTTATAATACCATTTATAAGGTTATATCCAAATTGTTAGCCTTGATATTGAAAATAGTCTTGAAGCCTATTATAAACTCAGGTTAGGGTGCTACTATACAAAGAAGAAATATCGAAGATAATATTCTCCTTGCTTAAGAATTCTTCAAGGATTATAATGTCAAAGCTTAAGTCAAGAGTTGTTCTCTAAAGATGGAACTTTTTTTAAAGCTTTTAATACCTTGGATCATAATTTCTTAATCAATAACCTTTATGCATTTAGTTTTCTAAAACTCTTTATTGATTGGTTTTAGGCATGTATAACTTCCATTTACTTTAATATTATAGTCAATGGTGAATCCACCTTATTGTTCAATAGAGCTAAAGGCATAAAGTAGGGGGATCCTTGATCTCCTTACCTATTTACCTTGGCCATAGGGTTTCTTACTAGAATAATAACTTGTAAATTGAGACAAATAATTCTTTTTTAAGTCCCATTATAAGTAAAAATAGCACAAGATCTTTAATTTGACTTTTATGAATTATTATTGCTATTTTTTAGGGATCATTCAACATCTCTTAAACTTCTCACAAGCTCTCTTTCTATTTTTCCAAGATGTTAGCTTTAAAATTAATAAAAACAAGAGAATAGTTTAACATCTCTATTAGTGTGCAAAATGTCTGTAGACTTGGTGCAATATTTAAACTTTGAATAAAATAAGCCCCCTTTAGATATCTTGGCTTACCTATCACAATAAAGAAGCCATTTTCCAAAGATTACCTCCTTTTATTAAAATCTATTAAGAATAAAATTCTTATTATTATAAATGCTTCCTTTCTTTTGTAGGAAAAATACATCTCATTGCTTATGTACTTTACAACGTACACATTCATTACAATTTACACTGATTTCTTCTTAAAAGGCGTATTAAGGAGGTGGAGAGATTGATCAAGGATTTCATATAGACAAAAGATATGAATCACTCTTTTAGATCTAAATTAAAATGACATAACTTGTGTGTTTAGTCTTTATTTTTATTAAAGTAATGAACCATATATTTTTAACTAAAATGTTACTACCTTTTTAATACAAGTTTTTGGGGCTCAAAAGCTAATAAAGAGCACTGTTGTTCCTTTGGGAAGTTTCTTAGACATAGGGATGTGCATAATTTTTCCCTAAAAAACTTGATAAAGGATAACAAAAATATATCGTTTTGGTTTGATGATTAGTGCAATCTACGGCCTCTTCACTTAAGACATAAATTAAGTGCTCTAAGCTAACATATTCATTATAATGCTAACATGAAGGAATTCATTTATAGGGAATACTAAACCTGTAACTCAAGGGGATTATCTATAATTGAGGCTAACTTGCCAAGTTATAAACCTAATGTTGATGTCTTTAACTCAACAACTTAGATAAGGGATAGTTCAAACAAGTTCATGAATAAATATTGTTTGGAGATTTATAGACCCAACGTCAATAAGGTTATCCAGGTTGAGTTGGTAAGGAAAGAACCTTATTTCCCAAATCCTCCTTAGGATAGGATGGATGGATCATTAGATCAACTATGGTTGTTGTGCTAGCTTTTGCTTGAATCTAAGTCTCGTTTATTCTTTCAATGTTTCTTCTAATATTGTAAACCCCAGAACTTTCCCTATGATCTAGTGAAGTCTAAAAAAAAACCTGAACCCTAAAATAGTTGTTTTAGGCGACAGTGACAATATCGAATAACTCGATTTATTAACCGGACATCTCGAAAGCCTTAAAATTGAACCAAAACTCCATAATCTCTTAAATATGAGTTAGAATGCATGAAAATGTTGAATGGGATGTTTTCCAGAGCACATTAGGGTTAAATGACCTTCTTAATGACCTTCTAAGGGCAAAATGGTCGTATTACTTTTAAAATAAATTTCCAGCAATTTCTCTTAAATCAAAACAAGACACTCCTCTCCTTCTTTTTGTATGAACGAAAGCTCTCCTTTCTCTCTTAAAGTTTTTGATTTTATTTGTTTAAAATCAAGCAAACAAAAGGTGAAATCAAGAATCCAACCTTAGATCCATCATCCTCTCATTAAGACCTACATTTCTATACCACCAAATTCACTTATTGCCACCATATTCTAAAGGTAAGAAAAACCCAAGTTTTTTTTAATCATTCTTAGGTTGAAGTATGATGTTTATAGTGATTTACTAATGGGAGTGTATGTGTGTTGGTGGTTGATTTTGGTGTAGGAATTGAGGAAGCACCTACACCCTAATTGTAAAACAAAAACCCTAACCCAAATATCTATTCAAGGTAAGTGTTCTTTGGACTCAATTGAGCATGTCTAGTTATTATTGATGTTATGGAGATGATGAAATTGAATTAAGAATGATGGTTGTAGTGAAAGGAATGGAATGGGTTTACAGAAGTGCAATCTGGATAGTTTCGAAAATACTGTCCTTAGCTTCAAATAGATTTCTTTTATGAGAAAATCTTCTTCTTTACAGTTAAACTAGACATAATGAGCTTTCCAGTGAGTATTAGAACACCTAAATCCGAGACCATTTGATTGCCCAAATGGTCTAAGAAACTCACTGTTGGTGCAGCGCAATGCTGCAGTTACTCAAAGTTTTTGGCTTACTGTTAAGGAGTGATCTGGATAGCCAAATGACGTCAAACAATTATGAAACTTAGCTATAATTAAAGCTTAGGATGATCCATAATAGTTTCATGTAGGAACAAAATTAAAATTCAAACCAAAAATATGAGAAAATGGTGAAAATGTCCGTAGGGGTCGAAACTGAAATTTTTGCTTAACTTTGTATCATATCCTATTAGAGTTAATGTTAAAACTCTACCATATTTGTAAGTGTTGGAAACACTTTAAGAAGCCTGTTAAGCCTATATAGAGAAATGAAAAGAACTTGCCTTAATAATGATTAGACGTGCATGGAAATAGTGAAATTGAAATTGCATATGCTTGATAGATAAAATAAAAGGGAGATGTTGAGATAGGTTGTAATTGATAATTATGAGAGTTACTTATATATGTAACCTATGTTTAGGTTCGGATACACAATAGGCCTATCCATTAGCATTTCCAAAATCGTCGAGAAACATATAGTCAGTTGGAGAAAACTGTGTATATATATATATATTCCATTATTTCCTATTTATCTTTTATGCATTTGATTTCCTACAAAAGTTTTGAATTTGCATGTTTTCGTATGAAATGCTATATAAACATGATTTATGAGATTTATTTGATTGCATGAATTTTATACATTGACTATGAAATGTATTTTTTTGTAAACTGTATATAAGATTGTGTAAGTTTGTTAACTATTTATGAAATGAAAAGCCAGAAATTTGGAAAGAAAAGACCACCGGGCAAGTAACAGCACATTAGCCTGAATTAGGGCAGCTGTAGCGCTATAGTGGGGAACCTGTGGCATGCCTGAAAGGAAAGAGGGTGCACAGGGAACTCATTATTTGGGGGGTGAAGATTAAAAGGGGACATTGGGAGACTCACCAAATAAGATGTGCAAAAGAAAATGTTATGCATACTATGATTTTCATTTGTTGTTATCTTATACTTTTACTAACTGCTAAGCTTAGTTTGATTTATGTTTTCAACTATGGTGCTCAGCTTCCCATAGTGAGGAAGGAGTGAGTGAAGTTTTAAAGGCAGACCTGAAAATGTTGTTGAAATAAATTGTATGAATTCATTTATGAAAAAGTGTTTTAATGTGCCTTAAATTTGAAATGATAATATATGAAAATGATATTTGTATAATCTGTTATTATTATTATTAGCCCCTTAAAAAGAAGTGTAATACTCAACCCTCTTTCCCAACATTTCAGGTTTTTGACAAGTAAACTTTTTCACCAGATTAACGATCTAGTGTTATACGATAGGTCATTGCTTATAAGCGAGTTCGGTGCCATAGGATAGATTTTTTTTAATGTTGTATATGTATCCATTGGAAATAGAAACAATGCTGTTATACTCAACCCTCTTTCCCAACATTTCAGGTTTTTGACAAGTAAACTTTATCACCAGATTAACGATAGAGTGTTATACGATAGGGCATTGCTCAGAAGCGAGTTCGGTGGCATAGGATAGTTTTTTTTAATGTTGTATGTGTATCCGTTGGAAGTAGAAACAATGCTGTATAGAAATTTTGCACATGTAGCCTTATAATTATTAAACTCCTATGGGCTTTGTAGTTGTTGTTTATCATGATATGTTTTTAGTGGCTTGTGCAAAATAGAGTAATGTATAAGCCTTGCGAAATCTTGGGAGGTTCTTCATGGTAAAAGGACATCTCAAGAGTGCGTGGCAGTTGTTGTGGGTCCGATAGCAAGGTCCGAGCATGACAATTTTATTGGTATTAGAGCCCAAGTTTTAAAAGGAGGAAACTAAACTCAAAGGGTGAAATTAATTAGGTTAATATCAAAATCCTAGGTTAAGGAAAGTTGAAAAAATTCTAGTGGATATAGGAGAAAACCTGGAGTGGTTAGGATTTATTTCCTTAAATCAGTTAAACTCTAGAAACTAGAGTAGTGTTTCTTTTATTGGTTGTGAATCTCGGGCACAATCCATAACTGTAACACTACAAAAGGTGCAGGGAATGACTTAAGTTTATAGTTTATGATCTTAAAGAATCTAGAAAATATGGCATGTATCAGTCATAGAAACGTGGATCATATGTTTGGTAAGGTGAATATGAGGATAGAAAACTATATGTGTGATTACATAGTAAATCCTTCTGTGTGGTTTGTGAATGTAACCTTATAAGCTGTTTGTATATAGTTTGGTGATATATAAATATGAAATGCTTCTTGTATTAATATTCTGATTTACCATTTTATTTTGGGTAGATACGCAAGAAATGCTTCCGAAAAGAGGAAGAGGCAGACTAAGAAAACATCTGGTAGAGGAAAGGGCATCAACTGCCTATAATAAATCTCCCTCTTCACCATCTACAACATCACCAAATATATCATCAATGCCATTAGTTGCACCAATAAATACACCACCATCTGTTTCTACAAATCCTCAGCTAGAACCCGCACCAGTAGTGCCACTAGACATCCCTGACTTATTGCAGGCACTTAGGACTTTCCTAAATGCTCAAGCTCAAACGCCAACTATGAAAGTGCCAGTTCCAACCCTGGTATCAACTTTTGTACCCTCCCCACATCCACCAAGCATGCTGTCTAAAATGATTAAGGATTTAGGAAGTATCGACCCCATTATAGCTAAGAACTGATTGGTAAAAGTATTGGAAGTTGTTGATTTAATGCAATTGGATGATGAACACCGTCTGATTTTAGCAACTACTGGAACAAAATGCAAGCAATTGGTGGCAAGGCCAAAAGGCTAGAGTTATTGCTCCAATAGGTTGGGTGGAGTTTGTCTAGGAATTCAATGATGCGTATTACACATATTTCCACCATGATATAAAGCGGCAGGAATTTTTTCTTCTGAGACAAGGGGCAGACGGTAGCAAAATATGAAGTAGAGATGAGAGAACAGCTAGAGTTTGTCCTAGAATTTCAAGGCTCAAAGGATTATTTGTGCTCAAGGTTCAAGGATGAGTTAAACTTTGAGATTAAAGATAAATTAGTGCCTATAGGAACTCCCACGTACAAATAGTTGGTTAGAGTAGCTTTGTGGGCTGAAAAGATGTGTAATGACCAGAAATCATTCAGTTAATTCCAGAAGAGGAAGAGGACTGATTTCAGCTCAGGACAATCATTCAAAAAGAATCATGGAGGAGACTCTTGAGAACAATAAGGGGTACTAGGCTCAGTCAGTGCATCACAAACTATTTTCTGAGTCCCTACCCAATAAAAACCTATTGCATTTATAGCTAGTTCTACATCTAAGGGAAATCATAGTGGAAAACCCCAATGTTCAATTTGTTAGAAGTTTCATCATGGGACTTGTAGAAAGACATTCAAATGTTTCAACTGTGGACAGATGGGGCACATAAAGAGACAATGTTCCAACTTCAAAGATATAGAGTATTGGGACAGTCCATTCAGGTGAGGCCGCTAAGTCAAAAAGGTCATTCACCTGTACAAAATATTGTCAATACAGGCTACAGAACTGGAATGGGAAGCAAACCGATACCATAACAGACGCAACAGCCACAAATTCAACCGTATGCACTAGTTTTTGCTATGATTGATGATGAGGCTCAACCAAACCCATATGTTTTTACTGGTATGGTGAATATTTTTGGAATGCCTGCAAAAGTATTAATTGATTCTGGGGCTAGTAAATCATTTATTATTGATTCACTTACCTTGCATGCTTATAACAAACCTATGCCAGTAGATCGTGAATTGTTGATACAAACCCCATTAAGAGAACAAATAACTATAAACACTGTGTATAGGGGTTTTGGAGTAAAAGTGGGTGATGCAACACTTAAGGCAGATCTAGTCCTTTTAGAAGTCCAAGATTTTGATGTGATTTTAGGGATAGATTGGTTATCATTTTATGGAACCCTAATATATTATTTTACAAAGAGGGTAAAATTTCAAGCTCCGGGATTGATAGGAGTGGAATTTATAGGAGATCGTCGAGTACTACCATCCTGCATCATCTCAGCTATAGAAAATGTTTACATATGCATAAAGGATGTTCGGCTTATCTAGCACATGTCATAGATCGGTCGGTGCAAAAGATTGACATGGTGAGTTTGCCAATAATAAATGAGTTCGTATATGTGTTCCCTAAGGAATTACCTAGATTACCTCTAGATAGAGAGCTTGAGTCTAGTATAGACCTTTTACCAGGGACTGCATCAATATCTATTCCACCGTATCGAATGGCACCAACAAAACTCAAGGAGCTTAAAACTCAGTTGCAAGAGATAGTAGACAAGGGTTTTATACGCCCAAGTGTCTCGCTTTAGGGTGCTCCAGTGTTGTTCGTGAAAAAGAAGGATGGGACATTAAGGTTGTGCATCGATTATCGACAGTTGAATAAGGTCACCATTAAGAATAAATATCCACTACCTAGAATTGATGACTTATTCAACCAACTCTAAGGTGCAAACATATTTTCAAAGATTGATTTAAGGTCAGGTTATCATTAATTGAAGATTAAAGAGTCTAATGTGCCCAAAATTACTTTTCGAACTAGGTACAAACATTATGAATTTTAAGTTATGCCCTTTGGCTTAACAAATGCCCCAACAACATTCATGGATGTCATAAACCTAGTATTCCATACGTATCTTGATAAGTTCGTTATAGTCTTCATTGATGACATCCTCATGTATTCAAAGAATGAGACCGAACATAGCACTCACTTACGAATAACACTTCAAACCCTTCGGTAGAAACAATTATATGTCAAATTTTCTAAATGTGAATTCTAGCTGACGAAAATTAGGTTTCTAGGGCATGTTGTGTTGAGTAAGGGAATTTTTATAGATCCCAAGAAAATAGAGGCTATTGTTCAATGGGAACGACCAAAGAACGTTACAGAACTTAGAAGTTTTCTGGGTTTGGTTGGATATTATAGGAGGTTTGTAGAAAACATCTCATTGATAGCTTCACCATTAATCAAATTGACTCGGAAGGGAGTGAAGTTTATATGCGACACTAAATGTGAGCAAAGCTTCCAAGAACTCAAGCATCATCTTACTTCTGCTCCTATTCTTACACTTCCTACCGTAAGTGGTGAGTTTTTGAAATTTAGTGATGCATCAAAACAAGGGCTTGGCTGTGTATTAATGCAAAATGATAAGTTGATTGCTTATTCTTCTCAAAAATTAAAGAAGCATAAGGAGAATTATCCGACGCATGACTTAGAATTAGCAGCCATTGTATTCACCTTGAAAATATAGAGACACCATTTGTATGGGGAAGACGTAAAATATTCACTGATCATAAAAGTTTAAAATATCTACTCACTCATAAGGAGTTAAATATGAGGCAAAGAAGATGGCTAGAACTAATCAAGGATTATGATTTAGTCATCTATTATCACCTAGGAAAAGTAAATTCTATAGCAGATGTCTTAAGTAGAAAATCCTTTACCACAATGGCATATGTTCATACTACATATTTTCCATTGCTCATGGAGTTGAAGTCAATAAGAGTGACTTTGGAAGATGATCCTCGTGGAGCACTAGTAGCGAATTTTGTTGTAAGGCCTACATTGGTGGAGGATATCAAAGAAAAGCAGAGGCAAGATAAAGAACTTATCAGAGAATTTCAGAAGCTACAGACAGGTGAAGCTATTGAATTTCGAGTATGAGAGGATAGAGTACTTGTATTAAGAAATAGGGTATGTGTTCCTAAGGACAATGCACTTAGAAGAGCCATTTTGGAAGAGGTTCATAGTTCTGCTTATGTTATGCATCCAGGAAGCACGAAAATGTACAGGACCATCAAAGAATCATACTGGTGGTCAGGGATGAAGATCATAATTTATAGCCAAGTGCCTTGTGTGTCAGAAAATTAAAGCAAAACACCAGAAACCTGCTGGTGTATTACAGTCATTACCTATTCCTGAATGGAAATGGGTACATGTAACTATGGATTTTGTAATTGGGCTACCACCTACACAGAAAAAACATGATGCTGTATAGGTGATAATGGATGGGCTGACTAAATCTGCTCATTTTCTTATCATTAGAACCATTGACTCTCTGGAGAAGCTAGTAAGATTATATCTTCAAGAGATTATAAGACTCCATGGAGTTCCAATATCATTAGTGTCTGATCGAGACCCTTGTTTTACTTCTCCATTTTAGACCTAGCTACACGAAGCCTTAGGAACTTCACTGAAGTTTAGCACTGCATTCCAACCTCAAACTAATGGTCAATCAGACAGGACTATTCAAACATTAGAGGACATGCTGAGAGCTTGTTTCATGGATTTTCACGATAGTTGGGACCCACATCTACCATTAGCAAAATTTTCATACAATAATAGCTACTAGACTAGCATTGGAATAGCTCCGTATGAGGCACTATATGGAAGAAAATGCAGAACTCCCCTATATTCGGATGAAGTGGGGGAGAGGAAGATGAATAATTTGGAGTTAATTGAAGCAACCACTGAGAAGGTGAAGTTAATTAAAAATATATTAAAGGAAGCATAAGACAGATAGAAAAGCTATGCAGATAACCGAAGAAGAAAACTGGAGTTCCAAGTAGGGGATATGGTTTTCTTGAAAGGGATATGGTTTTCTTGAAAGTGGCACCATGGAAGGGAATTATACGCTTTCAAAAGTGGTTAAAGTTAAACCCCTGTTATATTGGTCCTTTCAAGATTTTGGAAAGAATTAGGCTGGTAGCTTATAGATTGGAACTACCGTAAAAACTTGAAAGAATTCATAATGTATTCCATATGTCCATGTTGAAAAAGTACATCTTAGATCCCTCACATGTCTTGGAAGTTCCTCCAGTTGAACTAAGAGAAGATTTATCACTCGAAGTACAACCAGCAGAAATCCTTGATCGTCAAGATAAAATGTTTAGAAACAAAGTCGTGCATATGGTTAAAGTACTGTAGAGAAATAATCAAATTAAGGAAAAGACTTGGGAGACAGAGAACCATATACGACACCAACACCCATGCTTATTTGCAAGCTAGATATTTTTGATGTATTAGAAATGTTATTATTATCAAGATCTGATTTAACCGAGAAAGACTATTTAATATCATGTATTGTTTTTTTTAAAGCCTAAAATTGGCCACATACTATATATTAAGTTTAGTGGAATCAATGAGTAAACTCTGAATTTCGTGGATGAAATTATTTTTAAGGGGGTTAGGGTTGTAAACCCCAGAACTTCCCTAGTATGATCTAGTGAAGTCCTAAAAAAAACCCAAACCTTAAATAGTTGTTTAAGGTGACGGTGACAATATCAGGTAACCTAATTTATTAACCGAAAGTCACAAAAGCCTCAAAATTAAACCAACACTATGTTATCTCTTAAATACGAGTTAGAATGAATGAAAATGTTGAATGGGATGTTTAAAAACTCAACCCTGAAGTTCCGAATCACATTAGGATTAAATGACCTTCTAAGGGCAAAATGGTCTTTTTGGTTTTAAAATAAAATTTGTGCAATCTCTCTTAAATCAAAACAAGACACTCCTCTATTTCTTCTTACATAAAGCTCTCCTTTCTCCCTCAAAGTTTTTCATTTTCTTTGCTTAAAATCAAGCAAACAAAAGGTGAAATCAAGAATCCAACTGTAGATCCATCATCCTCTCATCAAGACCTACATTTCTATACCACCAAATTCACTTATTTCCACCATATTCTAAAGGTAAGAAAAGCCTAGGTTTGTTTTAATCATTCTTGGGTTGAAGTATGATTATAGTGATTTACTAATGGGAGTGTATGTGTATTGGTGGTTGATTTTGGTATAGGAAGTGAGGAAGCACCAAAGCCCTAATTGCAAAACAAAAACCCCAAACTAAATCTCTAATTAAGTTAAATGTTCTTTGGACTCAATTGAGCATGTCTAGTTATTATTGGTGTTATGGAGCTGATGTAATTGAATTAAGAATGATGGTTGTAGTGAAAGGAGTAGAATGGGTTTATAGAAGTGCAATCTGGATAGTTTGGAAAATACTATCCGTAACTTGAAATAGATATCTTTTTTGATAAAAATGTTTACTTCATAGTTAAATCAGAAGTAATAAGCTTTCCAAAAAGTATTAGAACACCTAAATTTGAGACCATTTGATTGCCTAAATGGTCTAAGAAACTTACAGCTAGTGTAGAGCAATTCCGCAGATATGCAAAGTTTCTGGCTTACTGTTGAGGCGTGATCTGGATAGTCAAATGACTTCCAAAAATAATGAAACTTAGCTATAATTAAAGCTTATGATGATCCCTAAAAGTTTCATGAAGGAACAAAATTAAAATTCAAACCTTAAATATGAGAAAATGGTGAAAATGTCCCTAGGGGTCAGAACTGAAATTTCTACTTAACTTTGTATCATATCCTATTAGAGTTAATGTTAAAACTCTACCATATTTATAAGTGTTGGAAGCACTTTAAGGAGTAATAAAGTCTGTTAAGCCTCTATGGTTAAATGAAAAGAACTTGCCTTAATAATGATTAGACGTGCATGGAAATAGTGAAATTGAAATTGCAAATGCTTGATAGATAAAATAAAGGGGAGATGTTGAGATAGGTTGTAGTTGATAATTATGAGAGTTACTTATATATGTAACTTATGTTTAGGCTCGGATACACAACAGGCCTATCCATTAGCATTTGTAGAATCGCCAAGAACCATATAATCAACTGGAGAAAATTGTGAGTGGGTTAAATAATAATAATAATAATAATAATAATAATAATAATAATAATAATAATAATA
>JAOQML010000008.1:26189674-26201464 GCA_027568935.1 Erythroxylum urbanii
GCCACCTTCGCGAGGCACGGATCCGGGTATCACCATCGATATCGGGTTCGGGTTCAGCGGGAGTTGGGGTGTTACATCATCAAGGCTCCAAACTTATATTCTTCACTCAAGGATGGTGTTTCTACAAAAAGATTTCTTCTCTCTTGATGATGAAGGTTTAATTATGCTTTAATAGTACAAAAACCCTAAGTTTAATGAAGCCCTACGTATTGTCTTAGATTGTAATTCCCATGATAGTGGGAATTGGCATGATTCCCACGATCGTGGAAATTGACAACAGATAGACTCCTCTTTTCTTCTCCTTTTTGATCTCTAGCTCAATCTCCAAATTGCTCAATCTTCGTACCTACATAAAAATAGTCAATTCTTACCCCAAATTAACATCAAACATAAAAGAACAATAATGTAGATCAAATTAAATGAAAACATACAAAATGAATCCTAAACTACAACAATAATTAATAATTATGCAAGAAAACACATGCCAATTACCTAGAAAACATATACTAATGCACAACCATCAACCGTCAGTTTGGGGATGATAAGAAGAGCTAAAGTAGAGTGGAGTGCCATATAAGGTGAAGAGTTCCTTCCAAAAGGCACTAAGGAGGATGACGTCTCGATCTAAAACAATAGTCTCTAGAAGACCATGTAACTTGACAATCTAGTCAAAAAATAAATGAGCCTTTTACATTATAAGGATGGGAAACTACAAAGAAATAAGCATATTTAGAAAATCGATCAACCATAACAAGGATGACCGATTTTCCTCGAGAATTTGATAAATTGTCAATAAAGTCCATTGATATATCAAGACAAGTTTGAACAGGAGACGATAATGGTTGCAGAACTCCGGTAGGATGAAGGTGCTCAACCTTATGTCATTGGCACACTTAGTAAGTGCGAACAAATGACTGAACAACATATTTCAGGCCTTAGCTAATAAAAATCAGCAGCCACAGGACGAAGAGTTTTCTGATAACCTTCATGACCTATATTATGAAATGAAGAAAGAATGGACTCATATAAAAAAGAATGTGGCTATAAGTAGACTCGATTCTTAAAGAAAATAAGTCTATCATTGAACTTCTAAGGACCAATGACTTCACCTCTTTGAATTTTAGTAACAAGATGTTGTAAATCAGGATTAGTGTTAACCTCTTGGCAGATATGATCAAAGATACTTACCAAAGGCATAAAAATGGCAAGGAGATTTGATCATCCACCTCAGATTGGTAGGATAAGGCATTAGCCACATCGTTTTCTTGACTAGCCTTATATTCCACCTTAAAATCATAACCCAAAAACTTGCTTAGCCAATGTTGTTGAGGAATAGTAGTGATCTATTGTTCCGAAAGATATTTAAGACTATAATGGTTAGTGCTTATGAGAAACTTACTACCCCATAGGTATGGTCACCAATGAGACACCACCTTCGCCAATGCGATCAATTCCTTCTTATAAGTGAGAAGACAACAATGCAATCATCAAAGGGTCAACTAAAATAAGCAATTGGTCATCCATTTTTCCACAGTATAGCACCTATACCCAAATCAGAAGCTTCACACTTGATTTCAAATGGCATTAAAAAATTTGGTAAGGAAAGAACTAAAGTTGTGGTCATGGTAGATTTTAAATGCATAAAGACTTTAGTAGAAGCTGAAGTCCACTTGAAAGAATTCTTCTTGAGCATAGAGGTTAAAGGAGCAGCAATTTTTCCATAATCCTTTACAAATTTATAGTAGTAATCAGCCAAGTCTAAGAAACCTCGTAAGCCTCTAGTGGTATATAGTTGTTGCCATTGGAGCATAGCTTGATTTTATTTGTTTCTGTTGAAACCCCCTCTGTAAAAATTTTATAGCTTAGATATGAGATAGATATGGTTAAAGAAATTCCAGTGGATATAGGAGAAAACCTAGAATGGTTAGGATTTATTTCCTTAAACCAGTTAAACTCTAGAGACCAGAGCAGTGTTCCTTTTATTGGTTGTGAATCCTAGGCACCATCCATAACTATAATACTACAAGAGGTGTAGGGAATGACTGAAGTTTATGTATTATGATCTTAAAGAATCTAAAACATATGACATGTATCAGTCATAGAAACATGGACCACATGTTTGGTAAGGTGAATATGAGGATAGAAAAGTATATGTGTGATTATATAGTAAATCCTTCTGCATAGTTTATGAATGTAACCTTATAAGCTGTTTATATATATGTTGGTGATATATAAATATGAAATACTTCTTGTGTTAATATTCCAACTTACCATTTTATTACGGGTAAATATGTAAGAAATTCTTTTGAAAAAAGGAAAAGGTGAACCAAAAAAACAACTTACAGAGGAAAAGGCATCAGTTGCCCATAATCAATCTCCCTTTTCACCATCTATGACATCACCAAATATATCAGCGGTGCCATCAGTTGCACCAATAAATACAACACCATTTGTTTTTACAAATCCTCAGGCAGGATTGGCATCAGAAGTGCCACCAGACCTCCCTGAGTTACTGCAGGCACTTAAGACTTCCTAAATGATCAAACTCAAATGCCAGCTATGCTAGTGTCAGTTCTACCCCCAGTATCAGTTGTTGTACCCTCTCTATATCCACCAAGCATGCTGTCTAAAATGATTAAGGAAGTAAAGGCCTTGGGCTGTTATTCATTTTCAGGTAGTACCGTCCCCATTATAACTAAGAACTAGCTGGTCAAGGTACTGGAAGTTGCTGATCTGATGCAATTGGAAGCTGAACACTGTTTAATTTTAGCCACTCAATTACTAAAATAGAATGCAAGCAGTTGGTGGGAAGGCCAAAAGGCCAAAGCTATTTTTCCAATAGGCTGGGGCAGAGTTTATCCAAGAATTCAACGATGCATACCACCCATATTTCCAATGTGATATGAAGTGGCAAGAATTTTTTCATCTAAGATAAGGTGGACGGATGGTAGCAGAATATGAACAAGAGATGAGAGAATTGTTAGAGTTTGTCCTAGAATTTAATGGCTCAAAGGATTATTTATGCTCAAGGTTCAAGGATGGGCTGAACTTTGAGATTAAAGAGAAATTGGTGCCTATAGGAACTCCCACGTATAAAGAGTTAGTTGGAGTAGATTTATGGGCTGAAAAGATGTGTAATAACTAAAAATCATTTAATCAATTCCAGAAGAGGAAAAGAATTGATTTTAGCTCAGGACAATCATCCAAAAAGAACCGTGGAGGAGACCGTTTAGAACAACAAGGGATACTAGGCTCAGTCAGTGCATCACAAACTGTTTTCCAAGCCCCTACCCAGCAGAAACCCAATGTATCCATAACTAGTTCTACATTTAAGGGAAGTTAGAGTGGAAAACCCTAATGCTCATTTTGTCAGAAGTTTCATCATGGGACTTGTAGAAAGACACTCAAATGTTTCAACTATGGATAGATGGGGCACATAAAGAGACTATGTTCCAACTTCAGAGATACAAAGTATATGGGACAGTCTAATCAGGTGAGGTCACCAAGTTAAAAAGGTTGTTCACCTGCACAGAATATTGTTAGGATAGGCTACATAACTAGAACGGGAAGCAACCTAACACCACAGCAGACGCAACAGCCACAAATTCAATTGCATGCACAAGTTTTTGCTACGACTGATGAGGAGGCTCAAGTAAATCTAGACGTTGTTACTGGTATGGTGCATATTTTTGGAAAGCCTGCAAAATTATTAGTTAATTCTGGGGCTAGTGGATCCTTTATTAGTGATTCACTTGCCTTGCATGCTTATAACAAACCTATGCCACTAGATTGTGAATTGTTGATATAAACCCCATTAGGAGAACAAATAACTAGAAACACTGTGTATAGGGGTTGTGGAGTAAAAGTGGGTGATGCAACACTTAAGGAAGATCTAATCCCTTTAGAAATATGAGATTTTGATGTGATTTTAAGGATGGATTAGTTATCATCTCATGGAGTCCTGATAGATTGTTTTACAAAAAAGGTGAAATTTCAAACTATGAAATTGATAGGAATGGAATTTGTAGGAGACTACTGAGTACTACCATTCTGCATCATCTCAACTATAGAAGCTAGAAAATTTTTACATAAAGGATGTTCGACTTATGTAACATATGTTATAGATCGATCGTTGCAAATTGACATAGGGAGTATGCCAGTAATAAATGAGTTCACAAATATGTTCCCTGAGGAATTACCTAGATTACCTCAAGATAGAGAGCTTAAGTTTATTATAGATCTCTTATCAGGGACTGCACTAATGTCTATGCCACTATACTGAATGACACCAATAGAACTCAAGGAGCTTAAAACCCAGTTGTAAGATTTGTCCCCTAAGTGTCTCGCCTTGGGGTGCTCCATTGTTGTTCGTGAAAAAGAAGGATAGGGCATTGAGATTGTGTGTTGATTATCGACAGTTGAATAAGGTCACCTTTAAAAATAAGTATCCTGTACCCAGAATTGATGGCTTATTTGACCAACTCCAAGGTACAAGTATATTTTTAAATATTAATTTGAGGTTCGGTTATCATCAATTAAAGATTAAAGAGTCTGATGTGCCCAAAACTGATTTTCAAACTAGATACAGACATTATGAATTTTTAGTTATGTTCTTGGCTTAACGAATACCCTGGCAACATTCATGGATCTCAAGAACCAAGTATTCCATACGTATCTTGATAAGTTTGTTATAGTCTTCATTGATGAGATCCTGGTATATTCAAAAAATGAGATGGTATATACCACTCACTTACAAATAGTACTTTAAACCCTTTGAGAGAAACAATTATATGCCAAATTTTCTAAATGTGAATTCTAGCTAGCAAAAATCAAGTTTCTTGGGCACGTTGTGTTGACTAAGGGAATTTTTGTGGATCCCAAGAAAATAGAGGTTATTGTTCAATGGGAACCACCAAAGAACGTGACAGAAATTATTATAGGAGGTTTATAGAAACTTCTCATTGATAGCTTCACCATTAACCAAGTTGACTCAAAAGGGAGTAAAGTTTATATGGGATGTTAAATGTGAGCAAAGCATCCAGAAACTCAAGCATCATCTTCTTTCTGCTCCTATTCTAACACTTCCTACCACGGGTGGTGAGTTTGTGATATTCAATGATGCATCAAAACAATGGCTTGGCTATATATTGATGCAACAATAAGGTGATTGCTTATATTTCTCAACAACTAAAGAATCATAAAGAGAATTATTTGACGCATAACTTAGAATTAACAGCCGACGTATAACTTAGAATTAACAGCCATTGTATTCACCTTGAAAATATAGAGAAACCATCTATATAGCTAAAGATGTAAAATATTCACTGATTATAAGAGTTTGAAATATCTACTCACTCAGAAGGAGTTAAATCTGAGGCAAAGAAGATGGCTAGAGCTAATCAAGGATTATGATTTAGTCATCGATTATCACCTGAGAAAAGCAAATTCTATAGCAGATGCCTTAAGTAGAAAGTCCTCTACCATAATGGCATATGTTTATACTACATATTTGCCATTGCTCATGGAGTTAAAGTTAATGAGAGTGACTTTGGAAGATGATCCTCGTGGAGCATTAGTAGCGAATTTTGTTGTAAGGCCTACACTGGTAGAGGATATAAAAAAATTAGAGATAAGATGAAGAACTAATTAAAGAATTTTAAAAGCTACAGACTGGTAAAGCTAGTGAATTTCAAGTAAGAGAGGATAGAGTGCTTGTATTGAGAAATTGGGTATGTGTTCCTAAGGACAATGTACTTAGAAGAGCCATTTTGGAAAAGGCTCATAGTTCTGCTTATGCTATGCATCTAGGAAGCACAAAAATGTATAAGACCATCAAAGAAACATACTGGTGGTCAGGAATGAAGAAAGATATTGCAGAATTTATAGCCAAGTGCCTTATGTGTCAACAAATTAAAGCAGAACACTAGAAACCCGCTGGTGTATTACAACCATTACCTCTTCCTAAATGGAAATAAGAAGACATAACTATGAATTTCGTAATTGGGCTACCACCTATATATAAAAAGCATGATGTTGTATAGGTGATAGTGGACAGACTGACTAAATCTGCCCATTTTCTTGCCAGTAGAACCACTGACTCTCTGGAGAAGCTAGCAAGATTATATCTTGAAGAGATCATAAGACTCTATGGAATTCCTTATCAACTTCACTAAAGTTTAGCACTACATTCCACCCTCAGACTAATGGTCAATCAGAAAGGACTATTCAAACACTGGAGGACATACTGAGAGATTATGTCATGGATTTCCATGGCAGTTGGGACCAACATCTACCATTAATGGAATTTACATACAATAACAGCTACTAAGCTAGCATTGAAATGGCTCCTTATGAGGCATTATATGGAAGAAAATGTAGAACGCCCCTATATTAGGATGAAGCAGGGGAGAGGAAGTTGAATAATGTGGAGTTAAT
Organism: Erythroxylum urbanii; assembly: GCA_027568935.1. NCBI lineage: Eukaryota > Viridiplantae > Streptophyta > Magnoliopsida > Malpighiales > Erythroxylaceae > Erythroxylum > Erythroxylum urbanii. The sequence continues at coordinate 26,196,110 of JAOQML010000008.1, forward strand.
TGAAGCCACCACTGAGAAGGTGAAGTTGATTAAAAATAGATTAAAGGCAGCTCAAGACAGACAAAAAAGTTATGCAGACAACCGAAGAAGAATACTAAAGTTCCAAGTGGGGGATATGGTTTGGTTGAAAATGGTACCATAGAAGGGAATTATACGCTTATAGAAGCAGGGAAAGTTAAACCCCCATTATATTGGTCCATTCAAGATTTTGGAAAGAATTGGACTAGTAGTGTACAGATTGGGACTATCACAAAAACTTGAAAGAATTCATAATGTATTCCATGTGTCCATGTTGAAAAAGTACATCTCAGATCCCTCATATGTCTTGAAATTTCCTCCAGATGAACTAAGAGAAGATCTATCACTCAAAGTACAACCAGTAGAAATATTTGATCGTCAAGATAAAGTGTTAAGAAACAAAGTAGTGCATATGGTTAAAGTACTATGGAGAAATAATCAGATTGAGGAAGAGACTTGGTAGATAGAGAACTATATGTGACACCAATACCTATGTTTATTTGCAAGCTAGATATGTTTGATTTATTAGAAATGTTATTATTAACCTATAAAGACTGTGTAATATCATGTATTGTTTTTTTTAAAACCTAAGACTGGCCACGTAACATATACTGAGTTTAGTGGGATTGATGAGTAAACTCTGAATTTCGAGGACTAAATTCTTTTCAAGGGGGTAGGATTATAAACCCAAGAACTTTCCCTAGTATGATATAGTGAAGCCCTAAAAAAAACTAAATCCTAAAATAGTTGTTTCAGGCAATGGTGATAATATCAGGTAACCCGATTTATTAACTGGAAGTCCCGAAAGCCTCAAAATTGAACCAACACTCCATAATCACTTAAATATGAGTTAAAATGCATGAAAACGTTGAACGGGATGTTTAAAAACCTAACCTTAAAGTTCTGGATCACATTAGGGTTGAATGACCCTCTAAGGGCAAAATGGTCTTTTTGCTTTTAAAATAAAATTCCAACAATTTCTCTTTAATCAAAACAAGACACTCCTCTCTTTATTCTTTCATGAACGAAAGTTCTCCTTTCTCTCTTAAAGTTTTTCATTTTCTTTGCTTAAAATCAAGCAAAATAAAGGTGAAATCAAGAATCCAACCATATATCCATCATCCTCTCATAAAGACCTAAATTTCTATACCACCAAATTCACTTATTGCCACCATATTCTAAAGTTAAGAAAACCCAGTTTTTTGTTAATCATTCTTGGGTTGAAGTATGATGTTTATAGCAATTTACCAATGGGAGTGTATGTGAAGTGAGGAAGCACCAAAGCCCTAATTACAAAACAAAAACCCTTACCCAAATCTTTAATCAAGGTCAGTGTTCTTTGGACTCAATTGAGCATATCTAGTTATTATTGGTGTTATAGAGCTGATGAAATTGAACTAAGAATGATGGTTGTAGTAAAAGGAGTGGAATGAGTTTATAGAAGTGTAATATAGATATCTTGATATTATCCTTAGCTTGAAATAGATATCTTTTCTGAGAAAAATTTCTTCTGCATAGTTAAACTAAATGTAATAAGCTTTCTAGTCAGTATTAGAACACCTAAATCTGAGAACATTTAATTGCCCAAATGGTCTAAAAAACTCACTACTGGTGCAGAGCAATTCTGTAGATATGCAAAGTTTTTGGCTTATTATTGAGGCGTGATCTGGATACTCAAATTGTAACACACCACTACCATAGAACATATGCCTGAACATCCAGAGAACATTCAAGAACATACCCTATGAAAATGGCATATTAGAGCAATCACATTAACTTATTATGGCATCATATAGAACATAAGTAGTCAAAAGATTAACTTTTCCCATTTCATTCATAAACATAACTTACAATGTAGCATAACACTTCATAATCCATATATTTACAGTACCAAAAACATTTGAGAGTTTACTAATCTTTTACAAAATGTTCTACATGAAATGAGAAAAGAAAATAAACACAATTCTATTAGACTTCTCGTACATCAGCTGACTAGACCTTTGAGCCATTATTGTTTTCCAAAATTAATAGTACTAGACTTCTACTAGGTTGCCTTAAGAGCTAGGTCTTCCTCATACCTAAAAATTAACGTTGCAATATTGATGAGTTTGTGAACTCAGTGAATAAACCATCATTGATGTGCTCACTCATGTCAGAACATAAATATCACAAGTACAAACTAAATTCACAATATACCTCATATCTCAACAATACATCATGAACTTCAGACATGTATATACTCATTTCAGAATAATCTGATCATTTATCTCAATCATTTATATCATCAACATGTACACAAACATTGTATATCTCTATATCAACATAATTTAGAAATACTTCGTAATTTTTCACATGATACATGTAAAGATACATATATAAATGCAAATGCACATGTGACTCCACTTTCATTTTTACTTGTTGTGACCAAGTGCCTATTTACTGTCCCGTATTTGTTGTGGATATCAGGCTCATTTCATATTATGTTCCATACACATTGTAGATAATGGGCTCATTAATAATTGAGCCTGTGACTATTTGTGTACAATTATGAGCTTTAAGCTCTTTTTTACACTTGTCACTTTGGTCATAACTTCTTTATCTGATCATGCATAACAATGTGATGGAATACATCAATTCACATAATATGTTATCAATAACTTTCATTCCATGTGCACAGTCATTTATCATATTCCTCGAATCTGAGTCTGACATTCAACATTCAATTAAGTAAACATTTTCCATATTCACATACAATTAGAAAGTACTTTTAATATAATCCCAAATATCAAACTCCTCGAACCATCAACGTCTAAAAATATCACAATCATATCAATAACAGTTCAATATCTAAAAGTTAATTGAAAATAATTCAGTCATAGTGAGAAAACATCTAGGTTAACTCACAGTACGCTCCTGATAAGCTATTGCCTTGATGACCCAGCAACATCTAGATGCTGACGGTCAATTTGTTCTTCTTTATTTATGCAATACACACATATTTTACACATTACTAAGTTAATCAATCATATAAATATCCAATTATGCACACGTGTATATGTCATGTTCAATGCATGCTCAATTGACTTTCCCGGGTTTGTATCCTTAATCATGAGTCTTAATCATTCAAACATTATAGCTGGTAAATAACTAATTTGCAACTTAGGTTTATACCTTAAGTAAACTTGATTATTCTAAATTCATCAACCATACATTTACCAACTCTTTTCTAGCATTATTAATATTCACACAATTTCCCAAATTCTCACTCATTCATTCCTAATCCATTACTCATAACCTTTGGATGACATTTGCATTCATAAGAACAACTTTATTCCTTAGACAACTCATAAATTCCAAATTTAGATACATTGATATCAGACAATCCTTTCATCAAGTAACAAGATAAACTTATCAAACACTTAACCAACTAATCAAATATCAAACTAGGTTCATTTTAAGCCTTAATTAAGTCCAAATACACCAAAATAAAGTAACTTATCTTTAGTTGTTTCAACAATCACACAAAATAGGAAATTTCATTTCCAAAGCATTGCCCATGATCGTAGAGGACCTTTCCACGATCATGGGATGAGTGAACCGAGTGTTAATTCTCTATTTGCCTTCAATTTCTCGAGATTTTTAACACATTCATACAAAATTCAAAGCATATTCTTAATATTTCATTAATTATACTTATTCCTCATCAATTTTACCTCAATCCCAACTCAAAATCATCCATACAACAAATCATAAACTATTATTTATCATACAGTTAAATATAGAACATCATTGTGTTCATTTATTCATCAAATTTCAGAACACTTCATCATCAACATCATATAAAATCCATCATCATAATCTTTCTACTAAAGCATGCTATAAAGAACAACACTTTACTTAGTTGTTTAGCTCAAAAGCCTCCTCAATTTATCAAGCTAGCCTAGCCCTTCAAGCTTGCAAGATCATCGCAAATTCAAGGTGGAATAGGTTGGGTTTTCAACAATATGAAGAAGAAAACAAAATATTGGAGTGGCAAAGTATAGAATTTTGGCAAAACTCAAAGTTATCAGGGTTAGTGTGAGTGTCGAAAATGAAAGAAGAAGAAGAAGATAGCATGTAGCAAAAATGAAAAAGAAAATGGTCTTCCATGTGTGTGAGTCGTGGGATAGGTGTATGGTAAGTGTTATGACACTTATCATGTAAAGACACTTGCTACATTTCTTCTACTTATTCTACCAAATGTCACTTAAATATTTAGTCCATTTATCACTCAATTTTTGAGCCATTTGTCACCTAATTATCTAAGCCTTTTGTCACTCAATCCTACTGCCACATGTCACTTATTTCTACTGCCATGTGTCACTTATTTCTATTATCATGTGTCAACTTGTCTTGCCACTTAACATTTTTCCTAGTCCAAATATACATATTAATTCATAAATCTCCCAATTATTACAATTAATTCCAAATTACTAATTTTAATCCATCAAGCCAAAATTCAAGACATAAACACTACACAATCATATCATAATCATTTTAAACCTTTCATAATCCAAAATATGTCAATTGAGTGCACATATGATCTTTACAATAATTTTCTAAACCATAATTCATTTGTTTATGTGAAAATTTTTGCATGTGAATGCACCTCATAAACTATCAAATGATAAAACTCATGTACAATAGTCTAAGGTTCCAACCTGTAATATGGACGGGCTATTACACAAATGACGTCCAAAAATTGGAAACTTAGCTATAATTAAAGCTTAGGATGATCCCTAAAATTTTCATGAAGGAACAAAATTAAAGTTGAAACCTGAAATATGAGAAAATGGTGAAAATGTACCTAGGGGTTGAAATTGAAATTTCTGCTTAACTTTGTATCATATCCTATTAGAGTTAATGTTAAAACTCTACTATATTTATAAGTGATGGAAACACTTTAAGGAGTAAATAAATTCCGTTCCCTCTATGGTGAAATGAAAAGAACTTGCCTCAATAATGATTAGCCGTGCATGGAAATAGTGAAATTGAAATTGCATATACATGATAGATAAAATGAAGGGGAGATGTTGAGATAGGTTGTAATTGATAATTATTAGAGTTACTTATATATGTCACCTATGTTTAGGTTTGGATACACAACAGACCTATCCATTGGCATTTCTAGAACCACCGAGAAATGTATAATCGGTAAGAGAAAACTGTGAGTGAGTTAAATAATAATAACAACAACAATAACAACAACAACAACAACAATAACAACAACAACAACAACAACAACAACAACAACAATAATAATAATCCAACTTTAAATTTTCTATTAATATGAATGAT
>JAOQML010000008.1:26212794-26227087 GCA_027568935.1 Erythroxylum urbanii
TGTAAACCGTTGGTAAATTTACCGACGGAAAATGATTTTCTGTTGGTAAATTTACCAACGGAAAAATATAAATCGTTAACAAATTTACCGACGGAAAATAATTTTCCGTAGGTAAATTTACAGACGGAAAATAATTTTCCGTCGGTATTTATTAGCTACGGTCGTTTCTACGACGCTTTTTTCCGTCAGTAAAGTCCGTTGCTAATACTACATACCGACGGAAAGTTAATATTTTTCGTCGGTAATTTCCGTCGCAAAATGACGTTTTTCTTATAGTGAAAGAGTGTTTGCAAGGTACATATACTATAATTTCATGTTCTTATAATATGTTTCTATATGCACGTAGATTTTGAATTTTCTAGGGATGTCATAGGGTTGAAATTTTGATTCCGACACTTTTACTGCCTTGCCATAAATGTGATGCATGAGTCCATGGCTCCCTAACAATATTTATGCTGAGAGATGTAGCATGAAACTCCTCCCTTGCTTGTACTGTTACTTGCCATATACTCTATTCTAATTTCTTGGCTTAGGAATAATGCAACAAGGAATCAAAGTATATATAAAAGAAACAGAAAAGAGGTTGAAAAAGTTTCTCTATGGAAGAGATGCAGGCCCCCTCCAGTTTTTGGAAGAGATGACCAGATCGAACCTAAGTAGATTGTCTATGGATATGGATATGCCTGGTGGAGCATAAATTTGGATGCGGCACATAAAGTTTACTTGTAAAAACCTTTCGTCTAAAACGAAGACCATGTACTCGTGCGTGGCAAAATCTTCAATGGCTTTTGCGGGCTAGTCCTTGTAACAATTGTTTTGTTGGCTAACGACGTTTCTTTGGTTGCTCTCCTTCTGTTTTAAAGACATTCACCATCATAATTTAATTCTTTTACTTTTTAAAAAAAAAAAACAGTTCGACTGTGACTTGGTCACCATGGTGATATGGTGTTATCAAGAAAGATTTTCAGCAGATTAGGTTTAAGTACAGTGAGGCTTATATAACTTGCAGACCAATTCAACTAATAAGAATAGCGGCTTTCATTTTTATAATATCCATCTGATCGCAATTTCCACATTTATTTACGTCAAATGTCCTTTTCCTCATCAACAAATAACAATGTCAAAAACGAGGCAGATTCGTACCAATTTCAATTGAAATCCGTGGACATCAGAAGCTAAATTGCCCATTCCTTTTATTGTGCTTTTTCGAGTTTCAAAAGTTGATTAAGAAGGCTTTAGATAAGCAACCTAAAAACAGTTTTAGGAGCAAGCAGCTCATACATGGGATTATGTTGTAATTATTATACATGCCTTGAATGTGAGAAAATCATCACAGTTGGGGCGCTAGCAAGTAGTAACAAAAAAATCAGTCACTCCAAGAGATTAGGATACTTTGGTAGGTTGCACTTGCCACCAGCAAATCAATATGCCACTTCATATGAGTAATTTAAATACAGCTGAGACCCACAGTTTTCAATGTTATAAATAAACTAAGATCCCAAAACTTAAAAGCAACATCATTTCGTGTGGAGTGCTGTCCAAGACCAATAACTATGTACAACCCCCCAATTCAGAGAGCCGGACCAAAAGCTTTCATATTTTAACTAGTTTTACTGGGTTTGTAGCTTAATTTCAGTAATATACGACTACAGTACCCGGTCAGATAAGATTTACGGATTCAAATAATTCATCTTCCATCAACATGTCTATCCAATGGATTCTGGACTGTGAATTCTAAACCATTCCCTGTTCCCTGATTGATGTATACATAAATAAATGAGTGCTTTTGAAGGAGAGAGCAAGACACTTCACACACGCTTACAGCCAAGTGTAAATGTTAGAGATATTGAGGCTATCTTAGATTAGATATCTAAGTGTGTATAACGTTGTTGCATTGCCTCTCCTCTCCCTTCCCCATCTATTTCAACAACTGGATAATATCACAGAAAAAAGCATAAAACACCACTTCGGATTCTTGTGGGTCTTGGCCAGATTGGCCAACTGCCCAATTAAACCCCACCAACCCACATGCAGTCTCTTCTTCTTAACTCATCCCCACCTCTAGCTTTTCCTCTATTTATAACCTCTAAATCTCCATGTCAATGAAAGGAAAAGAGGGAAAAGAAAACCAGAGGAACTTTATGAAAAAGACTGAAACTTTAAGAATTATCTGTTTCTGTGCCTAATAAGCAACTTCTTAGCATAAACAGAGAGACTGGTGTGTGTTTAGCTGGTGGTCTACTGCTATGGAAGTGAGTTTGGCGTTAGAAGACGATTTGTTCTTTGCTGGATTAAGCAGACAGATTTCTCTTCTCATTATGGATGATGATGAAGATCGAGTTGCAAGTTGTCCTTCAGTTTCTTTCCAGGTTGTAGCAATCTCCCTTCTTTTATGCTCTTCCGCAACTCTTTTGTGCCAGCTCAACTATCCATTGCTTTTATAGCTGCCAAAACAGTAGTTGGAACTTGGATTCTGTTCAATTTTGCAGGCATTCTCTGGACCAAATTATCGAGCTGCACAATCTTCATTTATGTATCAGCAGAATTGCAGAAGAGGTACAGGTGTTTTTATCCCAAAATCATGTCAACCAAGTAGGAAAAACAGGCAAGGAAGATATGTCTCTTTCAACTCTAAGTTGACGTCCCACAGACAGCAAGATAATAATGCAAGAGTGATTTCGCAAGTATCTTACTACAACTATTCTTTTAACTCGAAGAAATGCTAAAGCTATACATACATCATCTTTATTTTAGTCATATGATTCAATAATTTTTCTACTAATTTGATTGCCAGCAGCCACTTGCATGGTGAATGCTGTTTAATTACCTTGTGATCAATATGTATGTGGATAAAGCCATCTATTATGTTCCTCAATTACCAGGTCCTGAGATGGGAAGGTTCATCGAAGGACAGAATCTTCAGAGAGTGGAAATCTGTTGTATAATTAATGTGATTGTTCATTATTTTCATTCCTTTTGGTCTCTTTCTTTTTGTAGCAGCATTCAGCTTTTCATATGACCACAAGACCATATTCATAGTTAATTAGCGCAAGCTTCAAGGAAACAACTACTTGTACTTACAGTCCATTTTTAAAGCTGTCAAGCATTTCAGGTAGTTACAGGTAGATTTTAAGGTTATAACTTACAAATCTTGTACTTGTAGGGGTAAGTAATGTGAAGGCGCTATAATTATACCAGCTACGAACAATTCCAGTTCCTTCTTTACCATTCTACTCCAGTTATAGGCTACTTTATGACTTTTGAGACTCTTTAACAATTAAGTGAATCCAATAGAATACATATATTAAATTATTAAGGTCAAAATAATTTTACGAATAATATGTTCAAATAGAGGTATTGCCATCATATTATGTAAGAATGACATAATTTAGTGGAGTAATTTCAAAAACAATTCTATTAATAGATCATTTGTAATTACATAAGGCAAAGTAAAAATAATTAACAGTAAAAGCTAGTGTTTATCCACAAGGATTTATTACTAAATCCAAGTAATTTTTTATAATGAATACATGCATTAAAAATATTAAGAAGTCAAAGTTATCATATCGTTCATATTAAAAATATTTAGTTTGTTAATAACTTGTGCATACAACTATATTTAGTACAAATTTTAGTATGTCCTCGTAAAAAAAAAAACTATCTATGATAAGCTAGTTAGGGCTCATTTTTTTTAATGTGAGAAAGATGACTTAAGTCTTCTGGAAGTTGTAAATTTGAGAAATAAAAAGATTCTAAAAAAGAGTTTTTATTTTCTAATGTGATGTACTCATCGAGTTATTTGGTCCTACGTAAATAATATTTATATATATAGATATCATAATTCTATGAAACACCTGAAATGCATATTAGTGGTAATAATTACATGTGACATCTTTGAAAATAATTATGATTACTAAATAATAAGTATTAGAAAGAAACATTAATTGAAAATAACGAAAAATTATGCAGAAATCAATACATATAAATTTTAACAGAACACTTTATAATTATAATAACTAATTTCATAGGCATAAAAATAATGAAAAGATACTGAAAGCAGTCAATTTTTTTTACTTAACTAGTTACAGTTTCATATTACAGAAAAATGAAGAAACTAATAGATGCTGCAACCTTCTGGCAAGTGTAGAAAGATATTTTCAAGTACTTTTCAGGAAGAATAAAGGGATAGAGTAATTAAAATGACATATATAGGCAATCCAAGTTAGTTGCAAACCAATATGAAGATTGTTCGTTCTTCTTCATCTTTAATGATTATGTTGATGTGTACATTGCCGCAAAATGGACACATTAAATGTTGCGCTTCAAAATTACTACTTGATCACAATTTTCATTTTTATCTAAAATAAGTATAGAAAGGAGAACTAATATTATATCTATTCTGCTATCATAAATGAAAAGAATCTTTTAAGCCTTTTCTTTATGTTAAAACCTTCATAAATAGCCTCTTTATCAAGTAGGAATAAGACTATATATTACTAGACCTTTCCGGATCTACATTTTAGCAGGACTCTCAATAAGTATTGTTATTGTTATTGTTTTTTATGTTAAAATTTAAGCTGCTTCTTTTTATATACATGGAAACAAAGATAGTTTTTGTGAAATTTGAATTTTTCCTGACTTCCTCCTTTAGAGGAATAAGTAATATTTATTAATCTCAATAATAAAATTTATTAGATATAAAAAAGTTTCAACATATAATTGCTTTTCACATGCTTTTCAAAATTAAATAATTATACTAAAAGAATTAAAAATTGAAAAGATCCAAAGTGCACTCACACTATAAGAGTGATTATTACAAAACTCCAAATAATGTTATTGTTAGTCATAACAAAAACTCTAATTATGGATCCAAGGTTAACTATGAACTTGTATAAACAGAGAAAATAAGGAAAATACCAGTTTTTCTATCCATTGAATGGTAAACAAACTGTTGAACTACTTGAACAAGCTCCTCAATCTATGAACAAGCTCTTGAAAGTTTCAATCAACCTTTATGAAAATTGTATATCTTTATTTCATTAACGTCATTCTGTGCCTTTCTTAATGTTCGGGCATCTTAACGGGCTAGAAAAATTAAACGTCAATGAACTTACTTAAGCAGACAGTAGGAGACCTTAAGAGCTATTTATAGTAACCTTATTAGGCCTCCTATCATAGGTATAATAAATAACTATAATCAATATATAAGGTAACAACCTCTTTAAACTTAAGGTACCATTGTCTAGAGGCTTGTTTCAAATCCCATATAGATTTTCTCAAGTTACAAACTATGTCAGCTTTGTCTTCATTCTAAAATCCTTTAGGTTGTTCCATATAGAACTCTTCACAAAGGTCTCCATTCATGAAAGCATTTTTAACATCCATCTAATGTAGATCCATATCATAATGAGCTAATATTGCCATATAACTCTAAATGCATCTTTAGAGGATACAAGAGAAAAAGTAACATTAAAGTCAACACCTGCTCTCTTAGTGAACTCTCTAGCAACCAACCAGGTTTTAAACCACTTAACTTTACCCCAAATTTTTTTTGGTCTTATAACTCGATTTACAACTAATAAGTTTGCAGTTAAGAGGTAAATCCACAATCTTGTATACCTTATTATGCTTTATGTGTTGCATCTTATCCGTCGTTATATCTTACCACAAATCTACATAAGGTACAGAAAGATCTTTTGTAAAATTAAATGTATTTACTTCATGTCCAATATAATAATCGTGTTCACATAAATAGACTACATAATCAAAAAAGATAACAAGTCTTCTTACTCTAATGAATCTTCTTAAATGAACTAGTTTAATATGCATTTGTACCTTGAACTTTAGTTTGTACAAGTATGGGTAATTATCCCTATCTAAGTATGGTATTAAGACTTTGATCCACTAGTTCTGACTATATAAGTGATGGATATAAAATATTTGTGGTAACCATACTTCTATCATCTGAAGTTTGAGAATGACCACCCTCATCAGGATGAGATAGACCACCATCATGGACATCATATTCTAGAAACGTAATTGTTTGTAACTCCACAAATCTAAATATTCCATATTTACAGTAAAATTTGTACCACTTAGAGTGGTTGAGATATCTATCAAGAAACAAGTGAATTGAGAATGCAACTTATCTTTATAAGGATTTTACAAATGTACCTCAACAGAGCAGCCCTATGCACAAAGATGAGTGATGCTAGGCTTCCACCCCTTCCAAATTTCAAAGGCTTTTTTGAAACTATTCTGCTTGGGACTCTATTAAGTATACATTAGGTAGTATTTATGACTTCATCCTAAGGGTAATAAAGTAAATTAGTCTTGTTTTACATTGACTTCATTAAGTTCTTTAATGTGTGATTATGCCTTTTAACAACACCGTTTTGCTCAAGTCTACTTGGCATAGTGAACTGATCCACTATTCCACATGATTCTATATACTTGGCAAACATACCTTTTTATTGTCTCAAAACCCCATATCTATCATAATATTCACCTCCACGATTAGATTTGAAAATTTTAATTAACCGTCCTAGTTGGTTCTCAACTTCAGCCTTAAAGATCTTAAATTTTTTAAGAATTCAGACTTGTCTTTAAACAAAAACATATATCTATAATGGGAATAGTCATTAATAAATGTTAGACAATATCTTGAATTACACAATTTAACTTTGTAAGGTTCATATATATCTATATATAAAAGTTCTAATGAGCAATAACGATGAGTTGACACCTTTTTCTTTATTTTGGTCAACTTACTCCTGTAACTGTCAACATATGTTTCTAAATCATCATAATTTATAGTTAGGAGAATGTTATCCTTAACTAATCTCTAGAAGTGTGACCTAGCCTTTTATACCATAACATGTATAACTTCTCTTTTATTAAGGTTCTCTTTCTGGTAACCTATTTTGAAATATATGAAGAAGTATATATCTCATTAGGGAAAAGACATGTTTTATATAAGCTATATGATAAGAAAACAGTACCAACTTGTTTTTACATTGAAAGATAACTTTACAATAAAATTTTAAATTACAAAACTATAACCTTCTTTATCTAAAATAGATACATAAATTAAATTCCATTTAAAAGATGGTATATATAATGTGTCATTTAATACAAGCTTGAACCTAGATAACCTTGTATCGAGGTTAAAACAAACATCCCATAAATAGATTACATTACTTCTTTGATATTGCCTGCCATCAGTTTTTCCAACTCCCTATTTATTTTTCTCTTTTGTGTGAATCTTTGATAGCACTTACCTTTCTTTCTAGGTCTTATGTTTATAGCATTGCAACTTCTTATATTCCTTCTTCTTATAGAAGAAACACCTCAAACTCATGCTCTTTACAATATCCGCAAGACCTCTAGCAACACTAGATTGACCAACATCTACATGTGGATGAAATTTAGGTTTACTATCTTTAACTTTACAGGGATTTACCTTTGCCTTCTCCTTGGTTGCTATTAAAATTGTACAAGCTATATTCAGCTTCTTTTCTTCAACAACGCAATGGGTGATCAATGTATTTATGTCCTAAGCTTCATCATGAGAATTGCATATGGTAACTAGAAGTTTACTCAGAGCTTGATGAACTATAAAAGCATCAAGAATATAAATATTTAACATCCTTAGTTTATTCTAAAGTTAGACCATCCTAATTATGTGCTCCCTCACTCCCTCTGCTCCTGTATACCTCGTAGCATATAATTCCTTTAATACGGTACCTATTTCATCATTAAAAGATACCTTACATCTTTATAAGACATAATTAAGGAAATCCCCTGGTATGTTCATTTTTGGAAGTATACTTAGCAGATGGTCTAGTATGGATCTCTTTATAGTATAACACATCTTGTTTAACCTTTCCTAGGCTGTATATGTTGCTCTCTCAGCCTTCGAACTTATAGACATAGGTGCTGATGGCCTATCCTTAACTATAGTCATATTGATATCTACCATCTCCACCGTGAATTTCACTTCTTGCTTCCATTTCTTAAAACTAAAATGAGTGAGGGTTTCAATTGTGACACTGATACTATTTACAGAGAAGGTGACTATAAACTTTATAATGTAATTAGCATAAAGGTAGGATAATATAGAGACTCAAAGTCATAAAGTAGTATTTGTATTAAGCATCTTATGTCACATATCATGAAACACTTGTGTACTGAATACATAATACATGCATATAAGACCTCCGCATAAATGCAACCAGAGTATAAACCATTAAATTTTATGATTCTGCCACCTATGGTAAAAATATCACTTAAGCATTAGCTTTTCTCTACCTTATGCCTTTATGTACATCTCATAGTCTCATATCAGGCTAACACCTATGGGTAGAATAACTAATCCCAAATAAGAGATATCACCAAACATGCAAGTAAAATAATTCAAATACTAACTTGAAAGGCCACTATGGTGAATACATTCTGATTAGTACTTAAATGAATCCATAAACACAAAGGACACACCTATATGTTATCCTCACATTCTTCGATATTAGTGTACAATAATTGATAAGCAACATTTATAAATGCAAAATCCATATGTATATACTTATTATCATCTATTAGTGCTGAAAACATTATCAACTAACTTTATTTTAGAATAGATAAAAAAGCTCAATTACACTAATAATCATATGATACCGAACAATAAATATACCATATGAGATGCCAAAACTAAATCTACCTCTGTTATTTCAAGTCAAACGCATTAAAATTCACTTAATCATGACTTTAATAACCTTATTTGATTTTTCTAAAGTTAAACCTTATTTATTGACAATATAATATGTAAACCCCAAAACTTTCCCTACTATGACCTAGTGAAGTCCCAAAAGAAAAAATTTGAACCCTAAGATAGTTGTTTCAGGCAACGATGACAATATCAAGTAACTCAATTTATTAACCGAAAGTCTCGAAAGACTCAAAATTAAACCAAAACCCCTTAACCTCCTAAATATGAGTTATAATGCATGAAAATGATGAACGAGATGTTTAAAAACCTAACCCCAAAGTTCCAGAGTACAATATGGTTAAATGGCCTTCTAAGGGTAAAATGGTTCTTTTTGCTTTTAAAGTAAATTTCTAGTAATTTCTTTTTAGTCAAAACAAGACACTCCTCTCTTTCTTCTTGCATGAACGAAAGCTCTCCTTTCTCTCTCAAAGGTTTTCATTTTCTTTGCTTAAAATCAAGCAAACGAAAGGTAAAATCGAGAATCCAACCTTAGATCCATCATCCTCTCATCAAGACCAACATTTCTATACCACCAAATTCACTTATTGCCACCGTATTCTAGAGGTAAGAAAACCCCAGGTTTGTGTTAATCATTCTTGGGTTGAAGTATGATGTTTATAGTGATTTACTAATGGGAGTGTATGTGTATTGGTGGTTGATTTTAGTGTAGGAAGTAAGGAAGCACCAAAGCCCTAATTTCAAAGAAAAAACCCTAACCTAAATCTTTAATTAATGTAAGTGCTCTTTGGACTCAATTGAGCATGTCTAGCTATTATTCGTGTTATGGAGCTGATGAAATTGATTTAAGAATGATGCTTGTAGTGAAAGGAGTGGAATGGGTTTATTAGAAGTGTAGGACAGTTCTGAAAATACTATCCTTGGCTTGAAATAGATATCTTTTCTTAGAAAAATGTCTTTTGCATAGTTAAACTAGACGTAATAAGCTTTCCAACGAGTATTAGAACACATAAATTCGAGACCATGTAGTTGCCCAAATGGTCTAAAAAACTCACATCTAGTGTAGAGCAATTATGCATATACGCAAAGTTTTTGGATTACTATTGAGGCGTGATCTAGATAGTCAAATGACATCCAAAAATTATGAAACTTAGCTATAATTAGAGCTTAGGATGATCCCTAAAATTTTCATAAAGGAATAAAATTAAAATTCAAAACTAGAATATGAGAAAAAGGTGAAAATATCACTAGGGTTTGAAACTGAAATTTCTACTTAACTTTATATCATACCCTATTAGAGTTAATGTTAAAACCCTTACCATATTTATAAGTGTGGAAACACTTTAAGGAGTAAATAAAGTATGTTCAGCCTCTATGGTGAAATGGAAAGAACATGCCTCAATAATGATTAGATGTGTATGGAAATAGTGAAAATTGAAATTGCAAATGCATGATAGATAAAATAAAGGGGAGATGTTGAGATAGTTTGTAATTGATAATTATGAGAGTTATTTATGTATGTAACCTATATTTAGGGTCGGATACATAACAATTTTCATTTCGAAAACAGCTGAGAAATGTATAATCGGTAGGAGAAAACTACGAGTGGGTTAAATAATAATATTAATTATATATATTCTATTATTTCATATTTATCTTTTATGCATTTGATTTGCTACAAAGGTTTAAATTTCCATGTTTTCGTATAAAATGCTATGTAAACATGATTTATGAGATTTATTTGAATACATGAAATTTATACATTAACTATAAAAATATATTTTGTTTGTAAACTTTATATGAGATTGTGTAAGTTTATTAATTATTTATGAAATGACAAGCCACAAATTTGGAAAGGAAAGACCTACAGGCAAGTAAAAGCACATTAGCTTGAATTAGGGTAGTTGTAGCACTACAGTGGCAAACTGGTGGCATGCCTGAAAGCAAAGAGGGTGCATAGGGAACTCATTATCTGGGGGAGTGAAGATTATAAAAGGAGACTGGGAGACTCACTAGATAAGATGTACAAAAGAAAATGTTATGCATGTTATGATTTTCATTTGTTAGTATCTTATGCTTTTACCAAATGCTAAGCTTAATTTGCTTTATGTTTTTAACTATGGTGCTCAGCTTCCCATAGTGAGGAAGGGTTGAGTGAGGTTTTATAGTCAGAGTTGAAAATGTTGTTGAAATAAGTTGTCTGCATTCATTTATGAAAAAGAGTTTTAATGTGCATTAAATTTGAAATGATAATATATGAAAATGAAATTTGTATAATTTGTTTTTATTATTATTAGCCCCTTACTGAGTAGTGTAATATCCCTCTTTCCTAACATTTCAGGTTTTTGATAGGTAAACTTTGTCACCAGATTAAGGGTTGAGTGTTGTATTATAGGCCATCATTCAGAAGCAAGTTCAATGACCTAGTATAGATTTTTTTTATAATGTTATATCTGTATCCACTGGAAGTAAAAACAATGTTGTATAGAAATGTTGGACATGTAGCCTTATAATTATAAAACTCCTATGGGCTTTGTAGTTATTGTTTATCATGATATGTTTTTAATGGCTTGTGCAAAACAGAGTAATGTATAAGCCTTGGGAAATATTGGGAGGTTCCTTGCGGTAAAAGGACATCTCAAGCGTGCGTGGCGGTTATTACGAGTCCGATAGCAAGGTTGGGGTGTGACAATTTTATTATTATCAAAGCCCAAGTTTTAAAAGGAGGAAACTAAGCTCAAAGGGTGAAATCAATTAGTTTAATATCAAAGCTTTAGGTTAAGGAAAGTTAACAAAATTCCAGTGGATATAGGGGAAAACCTAAAGTGGTTAGGATTTATTTCCTTAAACCAGTTAAACCCTGGAGACTAATGTGGTGTTCCTTTTATTGGTTGTGAATCCCAAGCACAATCCATAACTGTAATACTACAAGAGGTGCAGGGAATAACTGAAATTTATAGATTATGATCTTAAAGAATCTAGAACATATGACATTTATTAGTCACAGAAAGGTGGACCATATGTTTGGTCAGGTGAATATGAGGATAAAAAATTGGTAAGGTGAATATGAGGATGGAAAAGTATACGTGTGATTATATAGTAAATCCTTCTGTGTGGTTTGTGAATGTAACCTTATAAGCTATTTGTATATAGGTTGGTGATATATAAATATGAATAATATGAAATGCTTGTGTTAATATTCTAACTTACCATTTTATTTTGGGTAGAAACGCAAGAAATACTTCCGAAAAGAGGAAGAGGTAGACCAAGAAAACATCTAGTATAGGAAAGGGAATCAGCTGCCCATAATAAATCTCCCTTTCACCATATGCGAAATCACCAAATATATCAACGGTGCCAGCAGTTGCACTAATAAATACACCACCATCTATTTCTATAAATCCTCAGGCAGGACTAGTACCAATAGTGCCATCAGACCTTCCTGACTTGTTATAGGCACTTAGGACTTTCCTAAATGCTCAAGCTCAAATGATAGTTATAACAGTGCCAGTTCTACCACTACAAGAGTTAAGACATTTAGTGATA
Source organism: Erythroxylum urbanii (assembly GCA_027568935.1). Classification (NCBI taxonomy): domain Eukaryota; kingdom Viridiplantae; phylum Streptophyta; class Magnoliopsida; order Malpighiales; family Erythroxylaceae; genus Erythroxylum; species Erythroxylum urbanii. The sequence goes on from JAOQML010000008.1 coordinate 26,225,063, forward strand.
ATTTTTTTATGACTAATTATTGTTTCGTCACAAATACGAGATTTTTATGACAAGGTAATTGATTGACACTATTATTTAGATTAACTGTGATGATTTATTTTTTTGTCACTAATACAATAGTAATTGTGACAATTTAGTATCTTTCACAATTAAGCCGTCACTATTAATATATTAATAGTGTCAAAATTTCTTTTATCACTAAGTTTTGTCATTAAAAGCCTATGCAATTTGGCGCTAAACAAATTTTGGCGGGAATAAATTGTAATTGTGACAGAACATATGTTAGTAACTAATATTTTCTATTTATTGTGTCAAAACATAGTTTGGTCACTTATATTTTTTACTTTCTGTTACGAAATAGTTAATCTTCATGTAATATTTTACTTGTTGTGACAAAAAATTTTGTCAATAAATATTTAATTAATTAGTATCTATTTCATATTGGCACAATAACCAAACTATAACTATGGTCACAACTATTAATAATTTAGTGGAAATGTTTTTATGACAAACTATTTTTGTCATGACAAATACGAGATTTTTTAGTGTCAAGACAATTGATTGACACTAATGTTTAGATTATCTGTGATGATTTATATTTTTGTCACTAATACAGTGGTAATTGTGACATTTTAGTACCTTTCACAGTTAAATTGTTACTATTAATCCATTAATATTGTTAAAATTTATTTTATCACTAAGTTTTGTCACTAAAAGCCTATGAAATTCGGCGCCAAAATAATTTTGGTGAGAATTAATTGTAATTGTTACAAAACATATGTTGGTAACTAATATTGTCTATTTGTTGTAACAAAACATAGTTTAGTCACTAATTTTTTTCTTGTTGTCACAAAACGGTTTATAAGTCACACAATATTTTACTTATTGTGACAAAAACTTTTGTCAATAAATATTCAATTAATTAGTGTCTACTTAATATTGTCACAATCACCAAACTATAACTATGGTCACTACCATTTGTAATTTAGTGACAATTTTTGTGTGACTAAGTATTATGTTGTCACAAATACGAAGTTTGTTGTGACAAAACAATTGATTGACATTGCTGTTTGGATTAAATGTGATGATTTATTTTTGTGTCACTAATACAATAGGAATTGTGACAATTTAGAACCTTCACAATTAAATTGTCTTAATACTGTCAAATTTTCTTTTATCACTAAGTTTTGTTACTAAAAGCCTATGTACTTATTATGAAGAAAACTTTTACAAATAAAAATTCAATTAGTTAGTCTCTACTTAATATTGTCATAACAACTGAACTATCACTATGTTCACTACTATATTTGTAATTTTAGCGACAAGAAATTTTATTATCACTTGATCAACTCTTGTTACAAAAGATATTATATATAAACGTAACAAATTGATGATAAATATCTGTTGTTATAAAAACATATTAAAATTAACCACTATGAAGATAAATTTTATCATTATTGTAAAAAGTTTAGAGACCAGAAACTACTTGTCATGGTTAGATAGGGTAAGTTTAGAATCTGAAGAAGAATAAGAAGGGCAGTAGTATTAAATAAAAGTTAACAGATACATTGGTTAATTGAAAAAGAAAATTGTTAAATAACATTAATTAATTAATTTTAATTTATAAAAACTTATTAATTTATGAAAATTGACGATTAATTAATAAATTAATCAATTTTTAACAAGAAGATTTATTTGAGTAAATCAAACTAAAAAATTAAAAATCAAACTGAAAAATTAAATGGTTCAAGACTTTTACTTTTAAGCTGATTAAGCTGGTTGAGATTTTTTTTAAAAAATGAATTGGTTCAATTTTTTGATCATAACATAAAATTTTTATCAAAGTTTTTTATATGAAAGAGTAGGCACTTTTATCCAAGAATTCACGAGGTATTTAGTTAATGAATAAGCATAACTAAAAAATTAAATCGAGTAGTCTAGACTAGTACTTAAACTGATTTAGTAAAAAACTTATATAAACCCAAATTTTTGTTTGAAAAAAACTTATATAAACCTAAATTGAGT
>JAOQML010000008.1:26242472-26258124 GCA_027568935.1 Erythroxylum urbanii
AGAGTTTGATTTTAAAAATATTGTGGTTTACAATTAATGTTTTATTATTCAAATTGATGTGATGCCATGTGGAGTAAGTGTAGTGATTGCATGTAGCACTCCTTTATCATAGGATATGTATCGGAATGACCTACGGGCATCCCGGTGCGTGCCCTACGGTGAGGGGGTGTTACATAGGCGCTAACTGCTCTTCCATTGGAGGGTCTTTTAGGCTTAAGGATAGACAATGAGGGCAACATAACTCCCTCTAATTTGTCCTTGGAGGCTTTCCCAGCTCTTTCATCTTTGCCTAATGTGATAAAGACAGGAGTTAGAATGCGGGAGGCTTCGGCGAAACCCACTATTGAAGCCTAGAAATCTAAGCCTCAAATCCAATGCAATAGAGGTGAGCTATAACACTTCCGTAATGCCATAAAGGATGGAATCCTAACTCCTCACGTGGGACTCCTCAAAGTAGGAGTAAATATATGGGTATCTACATAGGTGGGAGCTTTTTGGAATAAGCGATTAGCTTTTCCAGTAGTCCAGGCTTGGGCATTAGCACATTAGGGGAAGAAAGAATTACATAGAGTTATGCTACGAGAAGATGACTCCTTCCTCTTCAAATTTTCTACTGAGAGCAACATTAGTGAAATCCTTGAACTAGGTCCGTGGCACATCAGTGGCCAACTGATGTTCCTTCAATGTTGGGACTAGATTTGGACTTCAATTTAGGTAACATTGATTTTATTCCGCTATGGATTATAATGTTCCTCTCCAATTTTGGATGGTGGAAATGTTAAGCTTCCTTACAAGCTCCTTAGGAGAGCCTTAAATTATGGATACCCAAACTGATAAAATGGAGAGATCGTGCTTTGCTAAACTTTGTGTTAAGGTGAGAAGAGGCACTACTCTTCCTGATCAGTTACCTTTCATGAAGTTAGGAGTAGATGGTGAATTTATAAAGCATGTTGTATTTATTTCCTATCCATGGAAGCCTAACATGAACAAGAAAAACTAGAAGCCTACTAAAAAATTGTTTAGATCTGGGAGTCACAATGAGCTCATGGATGTCAATGAACTAGAGACCTCAAAAGGACAAGCAGCAGCTGAGGTAATAAGATCATTCCTGAGCAATCCTTAAAGTATAAAGTTTTTGGGGAGAGGATCATTCCTGAGCAAGGAGATGAATTGTCAGTAATTGAGTTGGAGATCCTTCCTAAAGATAACTTGGAGATGCAATGTGAGGCAGTTAAAGACATTTCTTCTAATTTTGTCTTGACATTAGATTTGGTGAATAGGCCTCTTGATAACATGAATGTATAGGGAAATGTAACTATTAAGTAGTTAGAAGTAGATGAGCAATTAGAATCTGTTGAGTAGTTCGTATTAATTGAGCAGTTAGAATCTATTAAGCAAGTAACAACATCAAAAGAGCATTTGGAATTTGAAAACTCTGATGTTATAAGTAGGGAGTATTTAGCAATAAGTGAAACTGATAGATAGAAACCATATTTTATTGTTCCTTCAACAAAGAAGTCTTTAGCAAAATGTAATCAGTAGGAAGGAATGGGTTGATAGGGCAGTAGTCCAATATGTGCAGGCAGTTGAAGATTTAACACAGGTACAATCTGCTAAGGTAATTACTTATGCAATTTTATCAAAACATTCTCATTACACCACGACAGTTTAGTCCTACAATTGCTCCCAATGCTCAGATTAACCTAATTATAGAAGAGAGGGAAATAACCAATGAACAAATGGTCTACATAGGTACTGACATTCAGGCTAAGGCTAAACCTTTGGAGAAATTAGAACCACAAACAATTGGTTCGAAGAAGACATCCTAAAGGAGAAGGGGTACAAATAAACTCAAAGGGGAACCTCCCTAAATAATTCTAGTATAGAATGTTAGGAGGTTAAATGACCCTTTTAAAAAAGCAATGGTTAAGGAGATGGTTATGGAAAAAAAAAGCCTTTTGTAGTAAGGCTTTTAGAAACTAAAATAAATTCTGTTAATATGGCCTCTACATCGAGACTTTTAGGAGTGGATTGGAAAGTTATCTCTAATTATGCATCACATTATAATGGAAGGATCCTTTGCTTCTTTGACTTCAATAAAATAATAGTCCATGTAGTTACAGAAATAAAGCAACATATTCATATGAATTGTAAGTTGACGGGGGCCTCCACAGAATTTGATATTTCTTTAATATATGCTTCCAATTTTCAATTTCAAAGAGATACTTTATAGAAAACCTTGTATTCCATGGCAGTTACAATTAATATTCCTTGGCTTTTAATCGATGACTACAATTGCATTCTTACTGAAAATGAAGTAGAAGGAGGTCGAAGGTTTCACACAGTAACAGGAAGGGAGTTAGCAGAGTTGTTTTATAAAGTGAAAGCCACAGATCTGAGCTTCCAGGGGAGCTTATTTACTTGGTCTAATAAACAATAAAGCCAAATTCTTATTAGAAAAATGTTTGACCGAGCTTTAGTAAACCATTATTGGTTGGCTCAATTTCCTTATTCTCATACCGAGTTTATGGAAAATACATTCTCAGATCACTCCTTTATTAACATCTATAACATCTATACTAGTAATCAACTTGGAGCTCTGTTTAGACTCTCTAGTGTGCTTGCTTTGAAGGATAGGTTTATGGATCTGGTTAAATCTTATTGGGATTACAATTTTAAAGGTTTTTAATCCTTCCATCTAATGCAAAGGCTGAAAGGGGTTAAATATTCTCTTAAAGCTTTCTTGAAAGATAATCTTAGGTCGACCAAAGTCATACATCAGCTACTATTCGAGGCTCAGAAAGCTTGCTATCTCTCTCTTCACAATAATCTAATGAATCAGACTGAAAGTGCTACGTTAAAGGATCATTAGGATGCCTTGAATTTGCAAAACTAAATATTAAAATAGAAAGCTCAGATAAATTACCTGAGGAATGGGGACTTCGAAACTAAATTATTCAATGCATCTCTACTTGCAAAGAAGAATAGAAACAAGATTGTGGAACTTAAAGATCCCTCGGGTAACTTAGTTTATAACCAAAACTCTTTATCTGGAAGAGCATTCTTTCTCTAACTCATAGGCACAACAATAAGTTCATATGATACTCATTATATTCGATACCTTTTTGATAATCCCCTTTCGTAGGATCTCAAGGACTCCATCTCTACTCCTTTATAAGCTTAGAAGTTAAACAGATGTTATTCAAAATACTCCCTCCAAAGCTCCAGGCCTTGATGGGTTCATTACTGGATTTTTTCAAAAAAACTTAGGAGATTACAGGCAGTTTGTTTACTAAAGCAGTCTTAGAGTGTTTGTCCTCTTGTAAAATGTTGAAGGAGATAAACCACACTTACATTTGTCTAGTCCCCAAAAAGACAATTTTGGATATTTGACTGACTTTACACCCATTTTTTATTATAACACAGTTTACAAGGTGATTGCTACTAAACTCCTTGCTAATAGATTGAGGTATGCTTTATCTTCAATCATTAATCCTTCCCAGAGTGCATTTATTTAAGGTAGACCAATAGCAGATAGCATACTGCTTATGTAAGAGATTTTTGAAGGAGTATAATTCAGGAAGAAATATTAAAAGTTGCTAATGGAAAATTGATTTCTTGAAGGCCTTCGACACTATTAACTGGGATTTCATACATATTTGCTAGGAAGCTCTAAAGTTCCCTACTTCTTTCATTGTATGGATTAAGATATGCTTAACAACAACTTCAATCAGTATTCTTGAGAATGGGCTTCCTATTAAGCCTTTATCTTGTGCTAGAGAAATTAGACGAGGGGACCCTCTCTCTCCTTATCTATTTACTCTAGTTATGGAAGGCCTCTCTTGACTCATTAACAAGGTTATTAGTTTTAAAGATAGGTTTTTCTATCATAATAAATGTAGAGATTCCAAGCTCACACAATTGATTTTTGTGGATGATTTTATCCTTCTTTCAGGAGTAGACACCCATTCAGTGAAGTTGCTTAAGGAACTTCTTATGTAATTCTCCAAATGGTCAGACTTATAAGTGAATGTCAATAAAAGTAGTTTATATTACTAAAAAATGTAAGGAATACTAAGGAACTCTCCAATTTTACTGAACTTCAAATTCATGACCTTCCTCTTAAATATCTAGGAGTTATTATCTCATATGCAATGCCTAAGTATTTCGATTGCATTTCACTCATAGAAAGGATCAAAGTTAGAATTAATGCTTGGCATAAAAAATTTCTATCACTAGCTACAAAGGTTACTCTGATAGTTTCTATTCTTGTCAATCTTTCTGTTTATTGGATATCCCATCTTATTCTACCTAAGAAGGTAATCAAGGAGATTAATAGCATTTGGAAAGCTTTCTTATGGTCTGGAAATTTTGAGAACTCTAAAAAAGCCAATGTTAAATGGAATAAGGTGACTATACCTAAAAAGCAAAGGGGTCTAGGGATCATCTATATTTCTCTTATGGAAAAAGTGCTAATAAGCAAAAGGATTTGGAAGCTTATTGAAGACAAACAAGTTATCTGGGTAAAATGGATATATAAACATATGCCAATATTGAAATCATTTGACAACCGCATGCCTTTAAAGAGTACTTTTGGTGCTTATTGCAAATGTTGAAACTAAGACAGGAGGTTTTTCCTTTGATAAAGCATGTTTTAGGCAATGGTGAGAATATCTGGGTTTGGTTTGATAATTGAACAAATTATAATCCTTTAATACAAAGGGTTGAACCATCTAGTCTTATGAATAGGCTTCCATTCAACTCCAAAGTAGCTTCTTTAATGAATCATTCTTAATGGGCAGGCAACTTTAGGGGATTCAATTTAATTGTGTGATATCTTACTCATATTACCAATAGCCATAGGCAGCATACAGTAACTTAGCCCGGATATCTTAGGTATTTTTTTCTAACAAATTTGCTATAAAGCTTTTCCGGAAGGACGTGAAAATGTTCTTTGGTTCAATCTCCTTTGAAAGCATTCCCTTAGTCCAAAAGCCTTTATATTTACATAGTTGGTAATTAAGAATAGGATCAACATAAAAAAGATAGTTTGGTACCTATGACTTGATTTGCGTACTTTGTAAAGAAACTGAAGAGGATTGAGATCATTTATTCTTCCAGTGTATATACTCTAAAGTGGTCTAGAGCAGAATGTTACACTTTCTATTCAAAGCCTCCCTTAATTATAATTGGTCCCCAACCTTAAACTGGATCATTTGTATTGCTAATCAAAGGTTACAAGATGCCCCAATATACAAAACTGCCTTTACTACCACAATCTACTCAATATAAAAGGAAAGAAATAAGAGGATTTATAGAAACAAAGAATTTAACAAGTATAACTTAGCTAAAGATACTATTAATTGTATCCAAGCCACTATGATAGCCAAATCTTAATATGCTCTCTCCTTAAGAATGAAGAGTTGATGACATTTGTAGCATTTTTTATTAATTCGTTCGTCTCTGTAATTTTTTTTACTTAAGTATTGCAATTTATTTCTTAGAGAACTCATTGTAATGTTTGAGGTAGCTTCACTATAGTTTAATCAATTATTATTCAAATTTCAAAAAAAAAGAAACTAGACTACTAACAATTCAAAGATATTGCTAGCCGAGAATCTCGAGAAGACAGCCATACATTTGGCTGACAAGGAAATGAACCATATGGCATTTGTAGAGAGGCTAATGGAAGCCTTATACGTGGTGCCCATTCAATGTCTTACTCACAAATAATATGGGTTAGTCATACCTACCCCCAACATAGGCCCCTCCAGGGTTACTGCTTAACTTGAAAATTCCATATAATGTGTGCAGGTTACTCACCTGTTATGAGATGCGTGTGTATTTTCTTTACCTAATGTCTCAATGCCAATAAAGATACCCAAATTTGCAACCTAACCTTACTCCTATTAGTGTGATAGTACAAAATGTGTAAGAGCTAGGTAGTCATGCCTTTTATAGCTACTATTTAGGAATTAATCAAAATTAACAAACCAATAGTGTTGGCACTTGTAGAGACTCACATTTCAAAGGACCAAACCTAAAACGCTTGTGACAAGATTGGGATTGGTACTTAAACTAAAATGGATGCAAATGGATTTAGGGGAAGTATTTAGGGGAACAGATCCTATGTTCCCATAAACCAGTTTCTACCTCGTATCATTAAATCTCATCCACATATTTATGTGGGTTCTCACAAATGTGTGGATAAAATTAAATGACACAGGGTTGGAACACCCTAAATGCAACAGAGGATTTCGTGTGGGTATTTAGCTCTTTTGGAGAATAAAAGTGGTGCAGTGGATGCCATTTAACATGCTCCACAACACATTATGTTGGATTTAGTCTATAAAGGTGAAACCCCTTGGTACTTTTCAACTACTTATGTGAACTTGGGCCTAACTAGAAGATAAGTGTCTTGGAGTCAACTTAAGGATTTTGTGAGGACTCATAACCGACCATAGCTCATGGTTGAGGAGTTCAATGAAACAAGATCCCTTGAGGATCAACATGGTGGTGGACTCAACATTTTAAAAAGTTGTTAATGTTTTAATAAATGGATTAAAAATAATAGTCTAATTGATCTAGGATTTTTTTTCCTAAATTTATGTGCGCTAGAGGGGGCACTCTAGAAATAAGAAAGTTTGCTCATCTTAACAGTGGACTATGTAATAAGGCTTAGAGACTTTTGTATGCGAAAGCGATGATTAAACATCTTCCAATAACTCAATCTAGTCACTGCCTTTGCATTGCACCTAAAACGGTACGCATCACTCCCTTACACTTTCAAGCAGCTTGGATCACACACACAAAATTTAATTAGTTTGGGATTGGGATGTGGCAAAATGATGTGTCTATAATAGCCAATTTCCAAAACATTACTGAGGGTTTGAGTCTTAGGCTATTGAGTCACATGAGTTTTATCATTGACAATTTATGAAATTCATTTCATTCACATGCATATCATTAGTATACATATATGAATTTTAATTTTGTACACATTACAAGGACAGTATATGCACTTAATTGACATATTTCGGGGTATGAAAGATTTAAAATGATTATTATGTATTGTTTATGGCTTGAATTTTGTTTTGATGGATTACAATTAGTAAATTGGAATTCATTGATACAATTGGGAGATTGATGAATCAATATGTATATTTGTACTAGGAAAATCGTCAAGTGGCAAGACAAGTTAACACATGGCAATAGAAATAAGTGACACTTGGCATTAGGATTTAATGACAAATGGCTTAGATAATTGAGTGACAAATGGCTTAGAGATTAAATGAAAAATGGACTAAGTATTTAAGTGAGATTTGATAGCATAAGTAGAAGACATGTATCAAGTGTCTTTACATGACAAGTGTCATAACACTTACGATACATCCATAACCCACGACACCCACACACAAAACAACCATTTTCTCTTTCATTTTTGCTACATGCTATCATCTTCTTCCTTCTTTCATTTTCGACACTCACGCCTAACCCTCACAACTTTGAGTTTGCCAAAATTCTACACTTTGTCACTCCAATATTTTGTTGTCTTTATCTTGCTGCTAAAACCCAGCCTATTCCATATTGAATTTGTGATGATCTTGCAAGCTTGGAGGTATAGGTTAACTTGATGAATTGAGGAGGCTTTTGAGCTAAACAAGTAAAGTGTTGTTCTTTATGGCATGCTTTAATACAAAGATTATGATGACGGATTGTATATGATGTTGATTATGTAGTGTGCTAGAATTTGATGAATAAATGGATACAATCATATTCTGTTTTTGAGTGCATGATAAAAAATAGTTTATGGGTTATTGTATGGATGATTTTGAGTTAGGATTAAGGTGAAATTGATGAGAAATTGAAGTATAAGTAATGAACTATTAAGAAGATATTTAGCATTTAGTATAAAGGTGTTAAAAATCTGAAGAAATTGAAGGAAAATGGAGGGTGAAAACTCAGTTCACTCATCCCACGATTATGGGAAAGACCTCCACGATCGTGGGCAATACTTTGGAAATGAAATTTTCTATTTTGTGTGATTGTTGAACCAACTAAGGATAAGTTACTTTTCTTTGGTGCATTTGGACTTGATTGAGGCTTAAAATGAACCTAGTTTGATGTTTGATTAATTGGTTAAAGGTTTGATAAGTTTGGGTTGTTAATTTATGTTATAGCTTAAGGAAATAATTGTTTGATTTTAGTGTATCTAAATGTGGAAATTAAGAATTGTTAAAGGAATAAAGGTGTTCTTAGGAATGCAATTGTGATCCAAAGGTTATAAGTAAGGTGTACTAGGTATGAATGAATGAGAATTAATATATTGTGTGATTATATAATGCTAGAAAAGGATTGGTGCAGGTATGATTGATGAATTTAAAATAATCAAGTTTTCTTGAGGTATAAACCTAAATTTCAAACTAAATGTGTACAAGCTATGATGTTTGAATGGTCAAGATTTATGAAAAAGGATACATACCCGAAAAGTCAATTGAGCATGCATTGAGCATGATACATATACATATGCATGAGTGAATAATCATATGATTGATCAACGTAGTAATGTGTAAAATATGTGTGTATTGCATGACTAAAAAAAGCACAAGTTGATCGTCAACATCTAAACATTGTCGGATCATCAAAGTAATAGCTTATCTGGAGTGTACTGTGAGTTAACCTAGATGTCTTCTCACTATGATTGATTTGTTTCTATTTAAATTTCAGTTATTGAACTAGAATTGATATGATCGTAATAATTCTAGACATTGATATTTAGGATTGTATTGGGAGTGCTTTCTAATTATATAAGAATCTGGAAAATATGTGTACTCAACTAACTGTTGAATGCCAGACTCAGATCTGATGAATATGATAAATGATTGTGCATATTGAATGAAAGTTATTGATAGCATATTTTGTGCATTGATGCATTCCATCACCTTGTTATGTATAATTACATAAAGGAGTTATGACCGAAGTAACCAGTGTGAAAATAGTTTAAAGCTCATAAATGTGCACAAAGAGTCACAGGCTCAATTATTAATGAGCCTGATATCCACAATGGGTACGGGAAAGTAAATGAAATGAGCTCAGTATCTACAATGGATATGAGACAATAAATAGGCGCTCAGTCATAACAAAGTAAAAATGAAAGGAGTCATATGTGCATTTGCATATACAATTTGATATGTATCATGTGGAAGATTGAATTAAATTATTGATTGTTCTAAAATAGTGATACGAAATATTGTAATCAAGTTGCACTTGTTAAAGCACCATAAAATGTGACGTAATATTCAATATTGGATGATATGATTTACTTGTGAATTGAATTATGAATTGTCTTTGTGTTTTAATATAGGTGAGCACATCGATGATGCTTCACTCACTAAGTTCGCAAACTCATCAAAATTGCAACGTTAATTTTCAGGTGTAAGGGAGACCTAGCTTCTAAGGTGAAAGATTAGAACTATAGTACTTGCGTTTTTGGAAACAAAAATGGACCAAAGGTCTTGTTAGCTGATATTTAAGGAGTCTAGTAAATTGTGTTTATTTAGTTTCTCATTTTATAGAGAACATTTTGTAAAAGAGCAGTAAACTCTCAGATGTTTTTGACAAGGTAAATATATGTGTTATGAAGTGTAATGCTACAATGTAAGTTATATTTGTGAATGAAATGTGCAAAGTTGATCTTTTAACCACTTATGTTCTGTATGATGCCATAATAAGTTGATGTGATTGCTCTAACATGCCATTTTCATAAGATATGTTCCTGAATGTCCTATGGATGCTCAGGCATAAGCTCTATGGTAGTTGTGTGTTACAATTTTTAGTATCAGAGCATGGTTTGGCATCCATAGGGACATATATGAGCAATTTAAACATGACATATAGTGAGAGACTCGTATAGTGATCACAATTATTGTTTGTTATAGGTCATTCGCTATAGGAGATCGAGTTGTAGAATCAACTGACCTTGAGTCCATAGGAGCCCAGTTTAAACAAATGCCTCAGAGAATTCCTGAGAGTAGAGAAAGGAGGTATGATAAACTTAGGACGCATAGAGTTGTAGACTTCTATGGAAGTACAGACCCTACTGAGGCAGAAGGTTGGTTGGAAAGAATGGTGCGGGCATTTGATCAGATGGACTGCGAAAATGATGAAAGGTTAACATGGGAAGATTTTGTAAAGGTTTTTAAAGAGAACTATATGCCAAAGACCTAATTGGATAGAAAGATGAAGGAATTGCTAGATTTAAAAAAGGGAAGTCTTACTGTAGCCAAGTGTGAGGTGTGATTTAATAAATTAATGGGGTATGCTACTACTTTAATTTCGAACAAGGAAGATAAGTGTAGGTGATTTGAGGATGGATTAAATATGGAGATCAGAACAAGGTTGACTATTACTAATTTGACTAGTTTTACTGAGCTGAGGGTTGCTTCGATTTGAATTGAATAGTTACTGAAGGATGGACAAGGAGAGTATAGGTAGGAGTTCATAATTAAAAGGCATGGTAGTCTCAAATTGATTTTGACAAGAAATTTAGTAAATGCCAGAATAGATCGTCACAACCACAACTGAGATCGAGACAATCAAGATTTAGACCGAGAGGCAATTTTGTTCATGTGAGTAGCGGTAAAGGTCAAGTATAAGGAGGGAAACATAACAAATGTCTAGTTATGAGCATTATGGAAAGAAACATGGTGGAGAATGTTAGAAGATATCGAGATCTTTCCTTCGTTGTAGCTCTTTCGAGCATCAAATTAGAGACTATCCCGTAACTTACAAAGCACAGTATTGAGTAAGAGGGGGATCAATGGCTTAGACGACCGTCCAGCAAAATACAGCTAGTGGAGCAGGACAGAGAGGCAGAGGAAGAGGTAGAACAAGTTCAGTAAGTCCTAGTGTTAAGACTTAGGTGCGGAGTAACCAACCACAGTCCCAGGCCAGGATCTATGCTATTACCAAACAAGAGGCACAGAACTCCCCAGATGTTATTGTAGATGTGTTACATGTCTTTCAATTTGGAGCATTTGCGTTGTTAGATCCAGGATCTAAACATTCATTTATCACACCACATCTGGCATCTAAATTGCATTATGAGAGAGAGATGTTGAAATGTGACTTAGAAGTGGGTACATCGATAGGCAGTAGTACAGTAATTGGAGAAGTGCCTAAAGGGGCATGGTAAATGTTGATCAGGCGGTGTTGGAAGTCAATCTGATAGTATTGTAATTGAAAAAGATAAACCGTATTTTAGTATGGACTGGCTTACTGCTACACTAAGGAGGTCATTATTGAATCTCCCACTCAGCCGAGAGTAATATTTTGAGGTGTTAGTCAAGCAGTGCCAGCTAGATTGATTTTCTCAATGAGTGCTTTAAGACTGATTCGAGGTGGATTTAAGGCTTATCTAGCCTATTTGACTGATACTGGAAATGAGCAGATAGTACAGGATATTTTTTGGATGTGCTTCCTACTAAATTACCAGGATTACCCCTAGATAGGGAGACAAAGTTTACCATTAACCTTGTTTCAGATACTACTCCTATATCTATTCCTCTATATAGGATGAAACCCGTGGAACTTAAGGAACTTAAAACCCAGTTGCAGGAGTTGTTAGATAAGGGTTTTATCAGACCTAGTGTGTCACCTTAGGGAGCTCCAGTTTGGATGGGACTTTGAGATTGTGTATTGATTATAGGCAGTTGAATTAGGTGACAGTGAAGAACAAGTGTCCTCTACCAAGGATAGATGATTTACTTGATTAGTTACAAAGAGCTCAGGTGTTTACTAAATTGGATTTGAGATCAGGGTATTTTCAATTGAAGATAGCATAAGCTGAGTTACCAAAAAGTGCATTTAGAACTAGATATGGACACTTTGAGTTTTTAGTGATGCCTTTTAGGTTAACAAATGCTTCGGCAGTTTTTATGGTGTTGATGAATAAGGTATTCCAACCTTAATTAGATCATTTTGTGATCGTATTCATAGAAGATATTCTGGTATAGTCAAAGAGTTGAGAGGAACATTCTGAGCATTTAAGGTTAGTCTTACAAATAATAAGGGAAAAACAATTGTATGACAAGTTCAGTAAGTGTGAATTTTCGCTTGATCAAGTGGTATTCTTAGGTCATATAGTATCTAGATAGGATATACAGGTAGACCCAGGGAAAGTTAAGGCAGTAATGAATTGGGAAGCCCCGAGAAATGTGCCTGAGATTTGAAGTTTTCTTAGACTATTAGGTTATTATAGGAGGTTTGTCGAGGGATTTTCATTGATATCAACCCCTTTGACAAAGCTTCTGAGGAAGAATGTACCTTTCAAATGGACTAATGAATGCCAAAGGAGTTTTGAGGAATTAAAACATCGATTAACTATAGCACCGGTGTTATTTATTCCATCTAGATCTAGAGGATATGTAGTATATAGTGATGCTTTACACCAGGGATTAGGATGTGTTCTGATGTAGTATGGTAGAGTAATTATATATGCGTTGAGAAAATTAAGGTCTCATGAGTTCAACTATCCGGTTCATAATGTAGAACTTGCTGTAGTTGTGTTTTCTTTGAAGATTTGGAGACATTATCTGTATGGTGAAACATTTCATATATTTACATATAATAGAAGTTTGACATATTTGTTGAGCCAGAAGGAGCTAAATATGAGACAACGGCGATGGATTGAATTGCTTAAAGATTATGATTGCACAATTGAGTATTACCCAGGTAAAGCTAATATTGTAGCTGATGCATTAAGTAGGAAATCCAATAGTAGTGTGGCTCAAGTTCAAACATTGAGGTTACCAAACGTAGTTCAACTGAGAGATTTGAATGTTGAGCTAAATTTGGGGTAGAATGAAGCATTGTTAGCTACGTTGAAGTTTAGAACAGTGTTGCATGAAAGGATTAGAAAAGCGCAAAGTAAGGATCCAGAATTTGTGAAATTTATTGAGAAATTGAAACAAAATCTGAATTCTGAGTTCGAGTTGAGGGATAATGCATTATGGTTGAAGCAGAGATTGTATATACCTGATGTTGATGATATGAAAAAAGAAATTTTGGAGGAAGCACACATAGAAGCTTCTGTTATGCATCCTGGTACTACTAAGATGTACAATACACTGAAATAACATTTTTGGTGGCCAAAGATGAAGAAGCAAGTGGCTGAGTACATTGCCAAATGTTTGACGTGCCAATAGATTAAGGCAGAGCATCAGGCTCCAATTGGGAATTTACAATCATTACCTATTCCATAGTGGAAATAGGAGAAGATTACTATAGATTTCATTATGGGTTTGCCGAGGACTCCTAGGCAGCATGATGCCATATGGGCCATTATTGACAGATTGACAAAATCAACTCATTTCTTACCTATGCGAGAGAATAACACACTAAATCAGTTTGCTCGTAGATATGTAAATGATATAGTAAGGTTACATAAAGTTCTAGTATCTATTGTATAAGATCGGTATCCTAGATTTGCTTTGAGATTTTGGTGTAGTTTACAAACAACATTGAGTACAAATTTGACAGCATTTCATCCTCAAGCAGATGGACAAAATGAGAATACAATTAAGATTGTTGAGGATATGCTCAGAGCTTGTATTTTAGAGTTTCAAGGAGCTTGGGATCAATATGTAGCTCTTATTGAATCTGCATATAACAATCATTATCACAGTAGTCTCAGTATGGCACCGTAAGAGGCGTTATATAGTAAAAAGTGTCGTTCGCCTTTGTATCGGGATGAAGATGGTCTAAGAATTGTTGAAGGCCTAGAGTTGATTCAAAATACTATTGATAAGGTTAAATTGATCCTTAATAGAATTAAAATAGCTCAAGATAGGCAGAAAAATTATGCAGATCAGCACCCAGAGAGATATAGAGTACCAAGTGGGAGATAAGGTGTTTCTGAGAGTGTCACCTTAGTAAGGAGTGCTAAGGTTTAGTAAAAAGGGTAAGTTAAGCCCTAGATACATTGATCCATATGAGATTACTGAGAGAGTTGGACCATTGGCTTACAAGTTAGCATTACCAGTTGAGATGGCTTAGATTCACAATTTGTTTCATGTTAGTATGCTTACAAGATATCAATCAGATCTAACACATGCGTTACTAGCTCAGCAGGTTAAAGTTGCAACTAACTTGAGTTATGTTAAGGAACCGGTTAAAATAGTAGGTTATTAGACTAAGCAGTTGAAAAACCGAATGATCTCATTGGTTAAAGTCCTTTGGAGGAATCATTCGAGAGAAAAAGCCATATGGGAAACTAAAGAGAACATAAGGAAAAAATACCCCCATCTATTTGAACAATCAGGTGGAATTTTGAGGACAAAATTTCTTAAGGAGGAGAATTGTAACGATATTGGAATTTGTGATGATCTTGCAATCTTTGAGGGGTAGGTTAACTTGATGAATTGAGGAGGCTTTTGAGCTAAACAAGTAAGTAAAATGTTGTTCTTTATGGCACGATTTAATAGAAAGATTATGATGATGGATTGTATATGATGTTGATCATGAAGTGTGCTAGAATTTAATAAATAAATGGATAAAATCATGTTCTATTTTTTAGTGCATGATAAACAATAGTTTATGAGTTGTTTTATAGATGATTTTAAGTTGGGATTAAGGTAAAATTGATGAGAAATTGAAGTATAAGTAATGAACTATTAATAAGATATTTAGCATTTAGTATGAAAGTGTTAAAAATCTAGAGAAATTAAAGGAAAATGGAGGGTGAACACTCAATTTACTCATCCCACGATCGTGGGAAGGACCTCCATAATTGTGGGCAATACTTTGGAAATGAAATTTTCTATTTTGTGTGATTGGTGAACCAACTAAGGATAAGTTACTTTTCTTTAGTGCATTTGGACTTAATTGAGGGTTAAAATGAACCTAGTTTGATTTTTGATTAATTAGTTAAAGGTTTGATAAGTTTATGTTATTAATTGATGTTATAGCTTAAGGAAAGGATTGTTTGATATTAATGTATCTAAATCTAGAAATTAAGAATTGTTAAAGGAATAAAGGTGTTCTTAGTAATGTAATTGTGATCCAAAGGATATGAGTGAGGTGTTTTAGGTATGAATGAATGATAATTGAGATATTATGTGATTATATAATGCTAGAAAAGGATTGGTGAAGGTATGATTGATGAATTTGGAATAACCAAGTTTTCTTGAGGATACATACATGGAAAGTCAATTAAGCATGCAATGAACATGATACATATACATGTGCATAAGTGAATAATCATATGATTGATTAACTTAGTAATGTGTAAAATATGTGTGTATTGCATGACTAAAGAAGCACAAGTTGATCGTCAGCATCCAAACATTACCGGATCATCAAAGCAATAGCTTATCTGGAGCGTACTGTGAGTTAACCTAGATGTTTTCTCACCATAATTATTTTTTCTGTTTAAATTTCAATTATTGAACTGGTATTGATATGATCGTGATAATTCCAGACATTGATGGTCCGAGGAATTTGATATTTGGGATTATATTGGGAGTACTTTCTAACTGTATATGAATCTGGAAAATATGTGTACTCAACTAAATTGCAACACCCCATTACCCTAGAGTACGCACCGGGACGCCCGTAGGTCATTCCGATACATAACCTAAGATAAGGGAGCGCT
>JAOQML010000008.1:26273476-26290655 GCA_027568935.1 Erythroxylum urbanii
TTTACCCTTCTTACCAAACCTCAACACACCTCGCCAAGGTGATACTCTTAGAAATACTTTATCTCCTACCTGATATTACATATCTCGCCTATGCTGATCCACATAACTCTTCTGTCAGTCTTGTGGCATTTTAATTCTACTTCTGATCAACTTCACTTTATCAACAGTACCGTAAATCAATGTCCCAAATGACATCATGTTGCCTTAGAGTCCTTGGCAAACCCATTATAAAATCCATCGTGATTCTCTCCCATTTCCACTCTAAAATAGGTAATGACTGTAACTTATTAACTGAGGCCTAATGCTCTGCATTGATCTGTTGGCAAGTCAAACACTTAGCCACATAGTCAGCCACTTGTCTCCTCTTCCCTAGCCACTAGAAAGATTGCTTCAATGTGTTATACATCTTGGTAGTACTAGGATGCATAATATAAGCTGTAACGTGTGCTTTCTCCATAATCTCCTTCCTCAGATCCTCAACGTCAGGTACGCACAACCTCTGTTTTAACCACAATATATTATCTCTCATTTCATATCCAAAATCTCGATTCACTTTCAACTTCTCAATTAACTTCATAATCTCTGGATCTTTACATTGGGCTTTCTTGATTCTCTCATATAATACTGGCCTCAGCTTTAGTGTAGCTATCAATGTCTCATCTTGTCCCAATTTCAACTCAACATTTAGTGCCCTTAATTGAACTAGGTTAGGCAACCTCAATATTTGTATTTGAGCCACACTATTATTTGACTTCCTACTTAATGCATCATTACCATATTAGCTTTAACAGGATGATACTCAATTGTGCAATCATAATCTTTCAACAATTCTATCCACCGCCTCTATCTCATATTTAACTCCTTTTGACTCAACAGATATTTCAAACTTTTATGATCAGTAAACACCTGAAAATTTTCACCATACAGGTAGTGCCTCCAAATCTTCAAAGCAAATACTATTGCAGCCAATTCTAAATTATGAACTGGATAATTGAACTCATGAGACCTCAACTGTCTCGATGTATATGCTATTACCCTTCCATACTACATTAGTACACATCCTAACCCCTGGTGAGAAGTATCACTGTACACTACATACCCTTCAGATCCAGATGGAATAGCTAACACCGATGTTGTAGTTAATAGATTCTTTACCTCCTCAAAGCTTCGCTGTCAATCATTATTCCATTTGAAAGGCACATTCTTTCGCATAAGCTTTATCAGAGGGGCTGAGACCACTGAAAACCACTCGACAAAACTTCTGTAATAACTAGCTAATCTAAGAAAACTTCAAATCTCTGTCACATTTCTTGGAGCTTCTCGCTTTATCACTGCTTTTATTTTCTTTGGGTCGACTTATATACCTTTTTAAAACACAATATGACACAAGAATACTACATCAAGCCAAAATTCACTCTTACTAAACTTAGCATACAACTGTTTCTCCCTCATTATCTGTAGAATCAATCTCAGATGTTCTGCATGTTCCTCTTTACACTTCGAATACACCAAAATATTATCAATAAACACAATCATAAAGTGATCTAAATAAGGTTGAAAAACCTCATTCATCAGGGCCATAAAAGCTACTAGGCATTAGTCAATCAAAATGGCATCACCAAAAACTTGAAGTTCCCATATCTTGTTCTAAATGCACTCTTTGGTACATCAGTCTCAGCTATTTTCAATTGATAATATTCTGATCTCAAATCTATCTTTGTGAACACCTGAGTTTCCTATAACTGATCAAGCAAATCATCAATCCTCGGCAATGGATACTTATTCTTAACTGTCACCCGATTCAACTGCCTATAATCAATACACAATCTAAGAGTTCTATCCTTCTCCTTCATAAATAATACTGGAGCTCCCTAAAGTGACACACTGGGTCTAATAAAACCTTTATCTAACAACTCCTATAATTGGATCTTCAGCTCCTTCAGTTCCACTAGTGCCATCCTATATGGAGGAATTGATATAGGAGCGGTACCTGGAATAAGATAAGTAGTAAACTCATTCATTCTGGGTATCAACTATGTAGGCCAGATAAGCCTTACATCCACCTCGAATCAATCTCAAAGCACTCATGAATGAAATTAGTCGAGCTGACACTGCCTGACTAACTCCTCGAAACACCACTCTCAGCTGATTAGGGTATTCAAAAACTACCTCCTTAGTCTAACAATTCATTACTACCCTTTGAGTAGCGAGCCAATCCATGCCTAAGATGAGGTCTATTTCTCTCAATTGCAATATGATCAAATCAGCTTTTAACTTTGCCTAATCAATCCAAACTATGCACCTTTACATACCTCTCCAATAGCTGTTGTGCTACCCACTGGAGTACTCACCACTAAACCAGTATTCAACATTTCTCTCTTACAATGTAATCAAGATGATAGATGCTGTGTGATGAATGAATGTGTACATCCTGGATGTACCAATGCAAATGCTTCAAAATTAAAAACATTCAACACACCTGCTACCACATTTGGGGAGTTATGCGCCTCCTATCTGGTAATGTCATAGACCCTAACCAGAGATTGCAGCTGATTACTCTGTACCACGATCCCGACACATGGCCCTATTGACTGAGTTTTGCCTTTACCTCTGCCTCTACATCCAGCATTGATAGCTTTACTCTACTGTACAATTGTCTTAGTTAATATTCCTCCTCTCATCCCAGACCATGGTCCCATAGTCTCGGGGCAATCCCTGATGTGATGCTCCATAGAGCGACAATAAAAATAAGCTCTTGATAACTTCCAACTCTGACCACCATATTCCTTACCATAATGTTAACAATCAAGCATCTATTGTGACTGTCCTCTTGACATAGATCTCGATCCTCTACCTCTATCTATCTAAACAAATCCATCTTTTGGTTTAAATCCTGATTGTCTCAATCTAGTATGGAATCGAGATGATCTGTTCTGGCGTTTACTGAAACTTCTACTAGAATCAGCAACCTGCCTTTTCCCTTTAAACTCTTGTCTGTACTCTCCCTAGCCATCTTTTAATAACTACTCAATCCTGAGTGAGGCTATTTGCAGTTCTGTGAAACTACCCAAATTAGAAAGAGCTAGCCTTGTTTTGATCTCCAACCCATTCTCAAACCGTCTCTTCTTCAGTTTGGGTCATTACAGTTGCATACCTCATTAACTCATTAAATCTTATCTCATATTCTACCACTATGAGTTTACCTTGCTTCAGATCCATAGATTCTTTCATTTTTTATCCAAATAAATCTTAGGCATATAATTCTCTCTAAACAGCCTCAGAAAAGCTTCCCAGGTCAAACCACAAGGTATAGTGGTACTGCCTGGGACAGTCTTCCACCACTAATATGCTGGACCTTACAGTAGTGAGATAACATGATCAAATCTCTCATCTGCCTCACAGTCCATCTGATCACACACCCTTTCAGTTCTTTCTATCCACCCTTCTTCCTCAGTAGGATTTGTAATTCTATAGAAGTCCACAGCCCCCTGCTTTATCAGCTTATCATACCTTCTTTCTCGCCTCTCTAGAATTTTCAGAAGCATTTGAGCAACTTCAGGTACAGGAGGTGCTCTATTAACTCCAACTTGATTGCCTATAGCAGATGACCTATAACAAAAAAAATAGTTGTGATCACAAACTGGGTTTCTCATTATTCATCATGTCTCAAATCTCTTATAAGTCCCTACAAATGCCAAACAATGCTCTGATACCAAAAACTTGTAGCACCCCACTACCATAAATTACATACCGAAATACCCTGAGGACATTCCAGTATATAATCTATAATAATGATGTGTTAACTATCACACCTTCACTTATAACATGGCAATATATCCAACTCAATCATGGTATCAATTATGTATGTAAAAGTCACAAAACACAATAATTAAAAATCTTAACTTGTCATTGCATTAATACATAGTAGCTTACAAACTTTTATAACAAAAGTTCTACAAGACCTAACTAAACCACTTAAAAGCAAAAACAACTCCTCAAGTGCCAGCTGACAGACCTTTGATCCATAACTTAATCCCAAAAAGTGCTTCTGAGTATCTTAGATCTAAGTCTCCTATCTCGTGCCTGTAAAATCACGTTGCAAATTTTGGATGAGTTTTTGTAAACTTAATGAGAGACCCATCATTGGTGATCTCACTCCAGACACATATAAATATCATACAACCAATCAGATTCACAACATTTTCTATCAAAATAAGGCATAAAGTATGTCATACAATTCACATACCTTCTTCAAGAATTTGAACTCCCAATCAATCACAACTTTAGAAAGAATTCACATTCATAAATTTCATAATCATAATATTCAATTTCAGATGCATATGAGACTCAATTTTTTATTATTTGTTGAGACCGAGTGCCTTTCAGATACAAAACAGATATTAGCCCATTGGGCTCAGTTAGAATAGAAATCACGAAGTAGTGCCCTACGTGCAGAATACTGAGCTTATGGCTCTTTCAACTGGCTACTCTGATCACAATGCTTTTATTTAAACATACATTTTATGAAATGCATCAAATAATAGATTATGCTATGAATGGCATTCACATATGAAGCACAGACATAATCTCATAATTCATTAAATCTTAGTCTGGCATTCAACTTCCGTTGACCATTTAGAATTCATAGGCAACATATTTCATTCAATTGTAAAATGAAAGTATAACACTTCCAATACAGGATATGTACAATGTATTTTTATGACAAATTTCAGGTTGTTTATTCAATTTCTTGTCACGATGTTCATTCATACCACAATACTCAATTGATCAATCCAGATTTGTTTAAAAACATACTTTCTGGTCTACTTTGCATGATTATTAACATTGGAAAAATTAAGTAATTTGGCAACACTTCCTTCTGGAAAATTGTTCTCCCATTTATTAAGTTTCTAATGACTTTAAGATCATCTAATTTGGTTCCGTATTCTATGAGTTATGCTTATAATATCACAGACAACGTATAATTGAACTTTTGGCTAGTTCATGATCATACCCTCAAATTATACAACTTATATCTTTCAACTCAAATATCCCAAAATTACAAACTTAATACCAATTGAAAAATAAGGGAATGAACTGCAAATTTTGTGAAGATACTTTTGTCTAATTCGGCTTCTATCAACATAGTTTATTCAATATCAACAGGACATGATATCTGTCTTGGGTAGTACTACGCCCTCAGTTAAGACTCAATTTCGAGCCATATTTTGAAATGCTTAGAGACATAATTAAACTTAGACTTCTTCAAGAAAGTCGTATAAGTATGATTCCAATTTAATGTAAGTTAAGAATAAACTCATTTAAAAATCTACAGATCAAGATATACTCAAAATACTGAAGCATGTTCAATGAAAATATTCCAGTTCACTTCCTCATTTTCATCCTAAATTCATCATTCAAATCTTTCCTGAATGACTTTATATGGCCATATATTTTTATTTGAAGCAATAAAAATGTGTTATGAGTTTGTTGGTTCAAATATCAAGTCATTTGAAGGTCGGAAGAAGAAGTTATAGCAAAAATAATGAAGGATGTTAAAAACTGTCAAATAGCATCGCGCACTACCTTTTATTCCAACTTCTTCTAGCTCTTCCCAAAATAAACCTTCGGGTCAATCTTTCATGGTCATTTTGAAAAGGAATATGAGGCAAAACAATCTTCTAAAAAATTGTTCCTTTATGCCTTAAGTTTTTAATGAAACTAATTTCATGTAATTTCGTTCAGTATTCTGCAAGTTACTCTAAAAACACTATAGACTTTTCCCAAACCACGATAGACTCCTAAAGTCAACTTCAAGCTAAAATTTGAAACTCGTATAGATAGAATTCAATTTCAATTTCTTCATGAAACATATAGCCTTATGGCTCTAGTTTACTCTAAATTAAACTAAATCCAATTTGGATTTTAGAGATCAAGTTATGCCCTAAATACAGATGTATGTTTAGTAAAATACTGCATACATCATGCGATAAACACTAATCATTTACTTACATGTTTAACTCTAATTCCAGCTCAAAAGATCAAACTAGTATAGTACTCCAAGCAAGCAGAAACATCACACATTCAAGGTAGAACTTGGTTGGATTTTCCTAGAACATGTGGGCAATTTCAAGCTGATCTTTCACTTAACTTTGTGAGGTTAAAACATGGACCGTTGTATAGTAATTGTACATAAGCATAAACTTACATAGGGAGACGAAAGAAGTGAGGGTTTCGGTGGTGTGTGTTAAGAAAGAAGAAGAGAAAGTGAGCTGAACTAAACTTACTCCTGCAGAAACTCACCAACTAAGATGTTAGGTGTCATGTAATTGAATAGCCATGTGCCTTATAGCATGTTCAACACTTATCTAGCATAGGTGCTGCCATATGTTACCGTTAAAGCTAGGTCACGTGTCATTTAAGTACAATAGTCATTTGTCCACTAAACAATGCCATTTGTCATCAATTTCCTAGTCCATTTATCCCACAATGATCAATGCCAAACGTCACTCAATCATAGGGTAGATCATCCAAATTTTCATATATTAATAGGCATTTTTCCTAGACAAAATATAAATTATATTCCCTCAAATTTTCAATTATATCAATTAATTATTAGTCTAATTATCACACTTCTATTTGTCTCTTAATTCTTTATTTTATTAATCTAAAATACCTTAAATTTTTGATAAACCTCTAAAAAATTTGAAATGTCTCCAAAAATACAAAATTAATTCTATTACACACCAATTAAATTTTCCAAGATAATTAATTCATAATTCACCAAATAAATTTTTATAACATAATTTATCCAAAATTCACACTTTAATCACATTAAAAAATATCACTTATACCCAGAAAACTGTCAATGAATGCATGTACAATTGTTTCATGAATGACAACATTATTCACGTGCATGTGTTTGTCATAGAATGCATGAAATGCATTTCTAATTTCTCAAAAAAAATTTATTTGTAAAGCATCCTAGGGTTTTAACCCTAATAATGAGATGTTCCAAAAATAGCCCTTTGGCAAACTTTCGATGGGTAAAATAGTCCGTTAGCAAGGTCACTAGGCACATTCGGTGAAAAATAGCCCTTTGGTAAATGTTCGATTGGTAAAGCAATCTGTTGGCACAATCACTAAGCACATTTGGTGAAAAAACAGTCCATTGACACGGTTGCTAGGCACCATCAATGGGTAAATCAACCCGTTGGCATGGTCATTGAGCACCTTCGGTGGGTAAGACAACCCATTGGGCACCTTCAGTGGGCAAAACAGCCCAGTGCCAGGTTCGCTAGGTACCCTTTGTGGGAGAAATAGCCCGTTGGTACAGTTGCTAGGTACCGTCGGTGGGCCAAACAGCTCGTTGGTATGGTCACTAGGCACCTTCGGTACGTAAAATAGCCCGTTGGCACGGTCGCTAGCCACCTTCAGTGAGAAAAATAGCCCGTTGGCATACCTTTGGCAGGAAAATAGTCCGTTTGCACAGTTGTTAGGCACTATCGGTGGGCAAAACAACTTGTTGACATGGTTGCTAGGCACCTTTGGTGGGTAAAACTGCCCATTGGGCACCTTTGGTGGGCAAAACAACCCGTTGGGTGCCTTTAGTGGGAAAAACAACCAGTTGGGTGCCTTCGATAGGCAAAACAGTCCGATGCCACGATCGCTAGGCACCCTCAGTTGACAAAACTGCCTATTGGCATGGTCGTTAGGCACCCTCGATGTGCAAAATAGCCCGTTGGCATGATCGCTAGGCACCTTAGGTGGCCAAAAAAGCCGGTTCACATAGTCATTAGGCACCTTTGGTGGGAAAAATAGCCAGTTGGCACACCTTTGGCAAGCAAAACAACACGTTCGCATGGTGGCTAGGCATCATTGGTGGGAAAAACAGCCCGTTGGCATAGTTGTTAGGATCTTTTGGTGGGAAAAATAGCCAGTTGGACACCTTCGACAGGAAAAATAGCCAGTTGGGTGCCTTCACTAGGCACGCTCAATGGGCAAAACTACCCATTGGCCCAAACAATAGACACCCTCTGTGGGTAAAACAGTGAATTGACATAGTCACTAGGCACCTTTGGTGGGAAAAACAATATGTTATGCACCTTCGATGGGTAAAATAGCCAGTTGGCACAGTCGTTAGGTACCTTCGGTGGGCAAAATAGTACGTTGCCAGGATCACTAAGCACCATTGATGGGCAAAACAACCCATTGGCATAGACACTAGGCACCTTCGGTGGGTAAAACATCCCATTGGGCACCTTTGGTGGGCAAAACAGTCTGTTGGCAAGGTCGCTAGGCATCTTTGGTGGGGAAAACAGCCAGTTGGGCACCTTTGGTTGGAAAAATAGCAAGTTGCCCACTTCCTGTTGGCATGATCGCCAAGCACCCTCAGTGGGCAAGATAACCTGTTGCCATGGTTTTCGGTAGGTAAAACAGCTTATTGGGCACCTTCAGTGGGCAAAACAACCCATTGACATGGTCGCTAAGCATCATTGGTGGGAAAAATAGCCTGTTAGGCACCTTCAGTGGATAAAACAACCCATTGGCACAGTTTCTAGGTGCCCTTGGTAGGCAAAACAACCTGTTAGCAAGGTCTCTAAGCACCTTTAAAGGGCAAAAGAACCCATTCGCACTATGGCTAGGCATCTTTGTTAGGAAAAACATCCTGTTGGGCACTCTATTTTTATAAAAATATTTTTTCTGCTTATAATTATTTAAATTATTAATCTTATTAACTTATTATTGTTAATGAAGTAATAAAATATAAAGAAAAAGAAGAAGTGAAAAAAGTCACGGGTGTGAAGGAATAACAAAAATTTAAGTTCCTTAGTTGAGTAGTTTCTCCATAGGACTTTCACCAATGGAATAACCCTGTTCCTCAACTGCTTAACCCGTGATCCCACGATCTAGACCAGCTCCTCAAATAGCTCAAATTGCTAGTCGCTAGGCACCATTGGTGAGAAAAATAGTCCGTTGGCACAACTTTGATGGCAAAATAACCAGTTGGCAGGGTTGCTAGGCACTATCGGTAGGAAAAACAGCCCATTGGCGCACCTTCAGTGGACAAAACAACCTCTTCACACGATTGGTAGCCACCATCAGTGGGAAAGCAACCCGTTGGCACAAGAGATGGAACTGAAATCAAATATTCAGCATTCCTTCGTTTTTATCCCTTTATGTACGATCCGGGATATATAACTAAGGTACCGTTACGTATTACACGTGATATCAAAGCGGTTACGTGATCGGATTGAATGGTCACTAGGGACCTTTGGCGGGGAAAACAGCTGTTGGCACACATTAGGTGGGCAAAACATTCCGTTGGCATGGTCATTAGGCACATGTGTTGGAAAGACAACCTTTTGGCAAACTCTCGATGGGTAAAATAATCAGTTGGCACAGTCACTAAGCACATTCGGTGGAAAAATAGCCCTTTGGCAAACTTTCGATGGGTAAAACAGTCCGTTGGCACAGTCACTAGGCACATTCGGTGGAAAAACACTCTATTGGCACAGTTGGCAGGCACCATCAATGGGCAAATCAACCTGTTGGCATGGTCTCTAGGTACCGTCAGTGGGAAAAACAACCCATTGGGCACCTTTAGTGGGAAAAACATCCCGTTGGCACATTCTTTAGGCACCCTTTGTGGGAAAAATAGCCAGTTGGGCACCATCGGTCTGTAAAATAGCCCGTTGGTACAATCGCTAGGTACCCTTGGTGGGTAAAACAACCCAATGATACATTGGGCAAAACAACCTGTCAGTATGGTGGCTAGATACCTTCAGTGGGAACAACAATCTGTTGGGCACCTTCGGTGGGTAAAACAACCCGTTGGCATGGTCGCTATGCACCTTTGGTGGGAAAAACAGCCAGTTATGTGCCTTCGGTGGGCAAAATAATACGTTGATACAGTCACTAGGCACCTCGGTGGGAAAACTACCAGCTGGCCCACACATTAGACACCCTGTGTGGGTAAAACAGCGCATTGACATGGTCGCTCAGTACCTTGGATGAAATAGCTAGTTTGCATGGTCGCCAGACACCTTCAGTGGGAAAAACAATCTGTCGGGCCCTATAGATAGGTAAAATAGCCCTATGATATGGTCATTAGGCACCTTCAGTGGGAAAAATAGCCCGTTGGCACACCTTCAGCGGGTAAAATAGTATGTTGGCACAATCGTTAAGCACCATTGGTGGGTAAGACAACCCGTTGGCATGGTCTTCATGCACCTTAGGTCAACAAAACAGCTCATTGGGCACCTTTAGTGGGCAAAACAACCCATTGACACAGTCGCTAGGCACCTTTGGTGGGAAAAGTAGCCAAGTTGGCATGGTCGCTAGGCAGTTTAGGTGGCCAAAATTACCCATTCGTAGTCACTAGGCACCTTCGGTGGGGAAAACAACCCGTTGGTGCATTGGCTAGGCACCTTTGGCGGGAAAAACAACCAGTTGGCACACCTATGGTGGGCTAAACAACCCGTTCACGTAGTGGCTTGGCACCTTTGGTGGGAAAAACAACCCGTTGGGCACCTTTGGTGGGTAAAACAGCCCATTGACATACTTGTTAGGAACTTTCGTAGGAAAATCAACCAGATGGGTACCTTTGGTTTGCAAAATAGTACGTTGATACGTAAGCTAGGCACCCTCTGTAGGTAAAACACCGTATTGACACAGTCTCTAGGCAACTTGGATAGGTAAAATAGCCCATTTGCACGCTTGCTAGGCACCTTCAGTGAGCAAAACAACCAATTGGCATCATCACTAGGCACCTTCGGTGGGCAAAACACCCATTGGGCACCTTCGGTAGGAAAAATAGTCTATTGGCACGGTTGCTAGGCACCTTTTAGTGGGAAAAATAACCAGTTTGGCACCTTCAATGTTCAAAACATCGAGTTGCCCACCTCCAGTTGGCACGGTCGCTAGGCACCCTCAGTTAGCAAGACAACCTATTGACATGGTCTTTAGGCACCTTTGGTGGGCAAAACAGCCCATTGGGCATCATTGGTGGGCAAAACAACTCATTGACACGGTCGCTAGGTGGCTTTGGTGGGAAAAATAGCTAGTTGCCCACCTTTGATGGGTAAAACAACTCGTTGACATGGTTGCTAAGCACCTTTGGTCGGCAAAACAACCTGTTCGCATGGTCTCTATACACCTTCAGTTGGCAAAAGAACTCATTGGTATTGTGGCTAGGCACCTTTTGTGGGGAAAACAAGCCGTTGGGCACCATCGGTGGGTAAAACAACCCATTGGGCACCTTCGGTTGGCAAAATAGTCCCTTGGCATGGTCGTTTGGCATCTTTGGTGGGAAAAACAACCTGTTGGCCACCTTCGGTAGGCAAAACAGCAAGTTGCCCACCTCCCGTTGACACGATCGCTAGGTAACCTTAGTGGGCAAAACAACTCATTAGCGTGGTCTTCAGGCACCTTCAATGGGCAAAACAATCCATTGGGAACCTTTGGTGGGCAAACAACCCGTTGACATGGTCGCTAGGCACTTTTGGTGGGAAAAATAACCAATTGGGCACCTTCGGTGGGCAATACAACCCCTTGGCATGGTTGCTAGGCACCCTCGATGGGCAAAACAACTTGTTGGCATGGTCTTTAGGCACCTTCTATGGGCAAAACAACTTGTTGGCACAGTGGCTAGGCACCTTCTATGGGAAAAACAGCCCATTGGGTACATTCGATGGGAAAAAGACTCCATTTGGCATATTCGATGGGCAAAACAGCCCGTTGATATAGTTGTTAGGCGCCATTGGTAGGACAAATAGCCAGTTGGGCACCTTCAGTGGGCAAAAAGCAAGTTGCCCACCTCCCGTTGGCATGGTTGCTAGGTACCCTCAATGGGCGAAACAACCCATTGGCATGGTCTCTGGACACCTTCGGTGGACAAAACAACCCGTTGGCATAGTGGCGAGACACCTTTGGTGGGAAAAATAGCACGTTGGGCACCTTCATCGGCCAAAACGGCCCATTAGGCACCTTCGATGGGTAAAACAGCTTGTTGGCACGGTCGCCAGGCACCTCTGGTGAGGAAAATAGCCAGTTGGGCACTTTTGATGGGCAAAACAACTAGTTGCCCACGTCCCGTTGGCAAGGTCGCTAAGCGCCCTCGATGGGCAAAACAACCCATTGGCATGGTCTCTAAGGACCTTTGGTGGGCAAAACAACCCGTTGGCACAGTGGCTACGCACTTTTTGTAGGAAAAATAGCCCGTTGGGCACCTTCAGTGTGTAAAATAGCCTGTTACCACGGTCGCTAGGGACATTTTGTGGGAAAAACAAGCCGTTGGTACACCTTCGGTAGGCAAAACAGTCCGTTGGTATGGTTGCTGGGCACATTCAGTGGAAAAAATAATGCATTGATACACCTTTAGTGGGTAAAACAGCCCATTGACATGGTCGTTAGGCACCTTTGGTAGGGAAAACATCCCATTGGGCACCTTCAGTGGGTAAAACAACCTGTTAGCATGATCGCTAGGGACCTTAGGCAGGAAAAACACTGTTGGCACACCCTCGGTAGGCTAAAAGTCTGTTGGTGTGGTCATCAGTCACATTTGGTGGAAAAACAGCACGTTAGTACATCTTCAATGGGCAAATCAACCTATTGGCACGGTTTCTAGGCACCTCGGTTGGAAAAAAACCTATTGGCACGGTCTCTAGGCATCGTCGGTAGGAAAACAGCCTGTTCCTACTATAGCTAGGCAACTTTGGTAGGAAAAATAGCCCGTTGAGCACCTTCGGTAGGTAAAAAAGTCCATTAACACGGTCACTATGGACCTTTTCTTAAAAAATGGGCCG
Source organism: Erythroxylum urbanii (assembly GCA_027568935.1). Lineage (NCBI taxonomy): Eukaryota > Viridiplantae > Streptophyta > Magnoliopsida > Malpighiales > Erythroxylaceae > Erythroxylum > Erythroxylum urbanii. The sequence continues at coordinate 26,286,283 of JAOQML010000008.1, forward strand.
TTAGCTCACCTTCGGTGAGCAAAATAGTTCGGTAGCATGGTCGCTAGGCACATTCAGTAGGAAAACAACGCACTCGCAAACTTTTGATGGGCAAAACAGTAGGTTGACATGATCGCTATGCACCATTGCAGGGGAAAACAACCCGTTAGCACATCTTCAGTGGGAAAATAGTCCGTTCGCACGGTCGTTAGGCACCATCGATGGGCAAAACTACCCATTGGGCACCTTTGGTGGGCAAAATAGTCCGTTAGGTGCCTTTGGTTGGAAAAATAGCTAGTTGGATGCCTTTCGTGGGCAAGACAGCCTGCTGGCACAATTAATAGGCACCTTCGGTGGGCAAAACTACCCTTTGACGCGGTCGCTAGGCACCCTCGGTGTGCAAAATAGCCCATGACAAGGTCACTAGGCACCTTCCGTGGCAAAAATAGCCCATTCAAACGGTCACTAAGCACCTTCGGTCGGTAAAATAACCCGTTGGCACATTCGCTAGGCAACTTTATGGGAAAAACAGTCAGTTGGGTTCCTTCGGTGGGCTAAACAGCCTGTTGGCACAGTTGCTAGGCACCTTTTGTGGGAAAAATAGCCCCTTTGGCATCTTCGGTGGGTAAAACAACCCCTTGGCACAGTTGTTAGGAACTTTTGGTGGGAAAAACAGCCAGTTGGGTGCCTTCGATGGGCAAAACAGTTCGTTGATACGGTCACTAGGCATCCTCGGTGGGCAAAACTACCCATTGGCCAGGAAGTTAGGCACCCTCCATGGGAAAACAGCGCATTGACATAGTCGCCAGGTTGCTATGCACCTTGAGTGGGTAAAACAACCCGGTCGCATGGTTACTGTGCACCTTCGGTGGGCAAAACAGCAGGTTGACACTATCGTTAGGCAACTTCAGTGGGAAAAATAGCCCTTTAACATGGTCGTTAGGGAGCTTTGGTGGGAAAAACAGGCTATTGGCACACCCTTGGTGGGCAAAATAGTTCGTTGGCATGGTCACTAGGCATATTCGGTGGAAAAAACAGTGCGTTGGTGCACCTTCGGTGGGTAAAACAATCTATTGGCATGGTCACTAGGCACCCTCGGTTGGAAAAGCAAGTCATTGTCATGGTCTCTAGGCACCTTTGGGGGGAAAAGAGCCCATTGGCACAGTTGCTAGGCACCTTCGGTGCAAAAAATAGCCCGTTAGTTACCTTCGGTAGGCAAAATAGCCCGTTGACACGGTCGATGGGAAAAATAGCCCATTGGTGCACCTTCAGTGGGAAATATAGTACGTTGACACGATCACTAAGCACCATCAGTGGAAAAAATAACCTATTGGCATCATCACTAGGCACCTTTAGTAGGCAAAAAATCCCACTGGACACCTCCAGCAGGCAAACAGTTTGTTGGCACGGTCACTAGGCACCTTTGGTGGGAAAAATAGCCAGTTGGGCACCTTCGGTGGGTAAAACAGCAAATTGCTCACCTTCCATTGGCACGGTCACAACGTACCCTCGATGGGCAAAACAACTAGTTGGCATGGTCTTTAGGTAGCTTCAGTAGGCAAAACAGCTCGTTAGCTCAATGGCTAGGCACCTTTGGTGGGAAAAATAGCACATTGGGAACCTTCGGTGGGTAAAACAGCCTATTGGGAACCTTCGATTGGTAAAACAGCCCATTGGCACAGTCGCTACGCACCTTTGGTGGGAAAACAACCAGTTGGGCACTTCGATGGGCAAAACAGCTAGTTGCCTGTCTCCTGTTGGCAAGGTCGCTAGTCACCCTCAATGGGCAAAATAACCCATTGGCACGGACTCTAGGCACCTTCGACGGGCATAATAACTCGTTGACACAATGGCTAGGTAACTCCACTGGTAAAAACAGGCCGTTGGGCACCTTTGGTATGTAAAATAGCCCGTTACCATTGTCGCTGGGGACCTTCAGTGGGAAAAACAAGCTATTGGTACACCTTCGGCGGGCAAAACAATCCATTGGCATAGTTACTGGACATAATCGGTGGAAAAAATAGTGCGTTAGTGCACCTTTGGTAGGCAAAATAGCCCGTTAGGCACCTTCGGTGTGAAAATAGCCCCTTATCACAGTCACTAGGGACCTTCGGTGGGAAAAACATGTGGTTGGCATGCCCTTAGTGGGCAAAACAGCCCGTTGACATGGTCGCTAGGTGCCTTTGGTGGGGAAAACAGCCAATTGGGCACCTTCGACGGGCAATACATCTCGTTGGCACAGTTGATGGGCACCATCGGTGGGTAAAACAACCTATTGGCATGGTCTTTAGGCACCTTCGATAGGTAAAACAACTCATTGGCACAGTGGCTAGGCATCTTCGGTGGGAAAAATAGCCCGTTGGGCACCTTGGGTTTGGCAAACAACCCATTGGCCACCTTGAGTGGGCAAAACAACCCATTGGCACGGTCACTAGGCATCGTTGGTAGGAAAAATAGCCAGTTGGACACCTTCAGTGGGCAAAATAGCAAGTTGCCCATAGTCACTAGGCACCCTCGATGGGCAAAACAAACCATTGGTATGGTCTTTAGGCACCTTAGGTGGGCAAAACAACCCGTTGGGATAGTGGCTAGGCACCCTCGGTGGGAAAAACAGTACGTTGGGTGACTTCAATGGGCAAAACAATCTATTGGGCACCTTCGATGGGTAAAACAGCCCGTTGACACGGTCGCTAGGCACCTTTCGTGGGAAAAACAGCCAGTTGGGAACTTTCAATAGCAAAACAGCTAGTTTCTTACCTCCTATTGGCAAGGTCGCTAGATAACCTCGATGGGCAAAACAACCCATTGGTATGGTCTCTAAGCACCTTCGATGGGCAAAACAACCAGTTGGCATGGTGGCTAGGCACCTTTGGTGGGAAAAAGAGCCCTTTTGGCACCTTCTGTGGGCAAAATAGCCTGTTACCACAGTCGCTAGGGGCCTTCAGTGGGAGAAACAAGTCGTTGGTGCACCTTCGATGGGCAAAACAACCTGTTGACACGGTCGTTAGGCACCCTCGGTTGGCAAAGCCCATTGGCATGGTCTCTAGGCACCTTCAGTGAGAAAACAACCCAATGACACGGTGGCTAGGTAGCTTCAGTGCGAAAAATAGCCCATTGGGCACGTTCGGCATGTAAAATAACCCGTTGACACGGTCGTTAAGGACCTTTTCTTAGAAAAACAATCTGTTGCCACACCTTAGGTGGGCAAAATAGTCCGTGGGCATGGTCTCTAGGCACATTCGGTGGAGAAATAGCACGTTGGCAGACTTTTGTTGGGAAAAACAACTCATTTACACAGTCACTATGCTCCTTTTGTGGGAAAAACAACCCGTTGGCACATTCGCTAGGCACCTTTGGTGGGAAAAATAAATAGTTGGATGCCTTCGGGGGGTAAGACAGCCTGTTGGCATAGTCGGTAGGTACCCTCGGTGGCCAAAACCACGCATTGGCCCAGTAGTTAGGCACTCTTGATGTATAAAACAACCCACTGCCACGGTCGTTAGGCACCTTAGGTGGCCAAAACAACCAGTTCACATAGTCACTAGGCACCTTCAATAGGAAAAATAGCTCATTTTCACATTCGCTAGGCTCCTTTGGTGGGAAAAACAGCCAGTTGGGCGCCTTCGGTGGGCTAGATAGCCCGTTGGCACAATCACAAGGCACCTTTAGTGGGAAAATAGTCCGTTGGCACACCTTTTGGTGGGCAAAACAGCTCGTTGACACGGTTGTTAGCAACTTTTGGTGGGAAAATAGCTAGATGGGTGCCTTTGGTGAGCAAAACAGTCTGTTGATACGGTCGCTAGGCACCCACGGTGGGCAAAACTACCCATTGGCCCAGATGTTAGGCACCTTCTGTGGGAAAAACAGCACATTGACACGATCGCTAGGCACCTTGGGTGGGCAAAACAACCTGTTGGGCAACTTCGATGAGCAAAGCAGCTCGTTGGCATGGTCACTAGGTACCTTCGGTGGAAAAATAGCCCATTGGCACATTTTTAGTGGGCAAAACAATACATTGACACGATCGCTAAGCACCATCGGTGGGCATAACAACCCATTGCATGGTCACTAGGTACCTTTGGGGGCAAAACAACCCGTTGGGCACCTTTGGTGGGCAAAACAGCTCATTGGCATGGTCGCTGGGCACCTTTGGTGGGAAAAACAATAAGTTGGGCACTTTCAGTGAGCAAAACAACAAGTTGCCCACCTTCTGTTGGCACGGTCGCTAGGTGGCCTCGGTTGGCAAACAACCCATTAGCATGGTCTCTAAGCACTTTCGGTGGGAAAAATAGCTCATTGGGCACCTTCGGTGGGCAAAACAACCCATTGACACGGTCGCTAGGCACCTTTGGTGGGAAAAACAACCAGTTGGCACCTTTAGTGGGCAAATCAAT
>JAOQML010000008.1:26310925-26323499 GCA_027568935.1 Erythroxylum urbanii
CTGGCACACCCCGCCAACCCAAATGGCCGGGTGGGCAGGGAGCCAGCAATAATGCTGGCTCCTAGGTGCTCACGGGGCAGGGAGCCAGCAATAAAGCTGGCTCCCTCCTGCTCACCCCGCCATTTCCAATAGCGGGGTGGGCTGGGAGCCAGGCTCACCCCGTTATTGGGAATGACGGGGTGACTCATTCCACCCTGTCAACTACAACGACAGGGTATTTGCCACCTTATAATCCTGCCAAAATTAATGGCAAAATATCCTATTTTTACCACTCCTCATTTTTCCACTTACATGTCAAGAATTAAAATTAATAATAATAATAAAAATTTAGCCCTAGCTTCAACATTCTAGGAAGCGCAGTGTTCAAAAGTCCAAGAATGAAGCCCATTTCTTAACTCTGGTGCCATCACAGCAAGTCATATCATGTGTCACTCGTAGCCCATATGACAAATATATATCGCACAGACAACAATCCCAGACAATACACTTTTCTTGGACCCTTCTCTTTCTGCATCTGCATCTAAGCATCTCTCTCTTCTCTTAGCTTTCACTCTTTCTCTCCCGTTACGTCGATCGGGTCTCTGATCTCTATCAATCCCGATCCAGGCCACCATGGCGGCCGCTAATGCCCCTGTCGTCATGAAAGAGGCTTTAACGGTATCAAATCTCGTTTCTACTTCAGATCTAATTACTTTTGGCTCTGTTTCGTCTTCTTCTACTCATTCTCAACTGTTTCTTTGCCTTCTTGCAGTTGCCGAGCCTCGGGATCAATCCTCAGTTCATTAATTTCACGCACGTTACTATGGAATCGGATAAGTACATCTGTGTCAGAGAAACCTCGCCTCAGAACAGCGTCGTCATTATCGACATGAACATGCCCATGCAGCCTTTGAGACGTCCTATCACTGCCGATTCCGCTTTGATGAATCCCAATTCGAGAATTCTCGCTCTCAAAGGTACCGTTTTTCTTTTTTGCTAAATCTCATGACTTCTTGGTTGTCTTTTAATTTGATCTACTAGTTTTTGGACCCTCTTTATAGGCGTTGATGGATAATATTACATATTTTATGCAATTTGCTAAATTTCTGGTTGGATTTGGCGTAGTTTTAGGTTTATTCACTTCGATTTTGTGCGATTATCAGACATCTAATGCTAGGTGCTTTTTAAAAGTTTTATATCTTTCATGGTCATTAAGTTCTTGCTTTGATCTGCACCCCTCGTGGTTGTAGTAGGATGGCGTAACTATTTTTTGTGTTATAGTGTAGATGTGGACTGCAGTTTGTGGTGTCAATTTATTACTTTGTTTGATATGCCATCTAATGATGTGTGACTTTTGGGTTTGAAGCTCAACTTCCTGGAACTACTCAGGATCACTTGCAAATATTCAATATTGAAATGAAAGCAAAAGTGAAGTCCCACCAAATGCCTGAGCAGGTGACACTTTTGTTCCCCTCTAATTGAGCGATATGATAGTACATTTGTTAATTATTCTAGTCCTGTGTTTAATCTCACTAATCTGGGCAATATTGTTTTTCCCGTACCTAAGGTTGTGTTTTGGAAATGGATTTCCTCAAAGATGCTAGCACTGGTCACACAGACTTCAGTTTATCATTGGTCAATTGAAGGCAATGATCTCTTACCTTTCCTTCAGACAAGAACATGCATCCCTTTCTTTCTATATATGTTATTTTAATGGATTTGGCTTTGTTATAATGGATCTGTCTATGCCTCATTTTTCTTTATTTATAAGTGTTATCCTTTTTATATGGCTTTCTTTTAATATTCTATTGCCTTTTCGTTTATACAGGTGACTCCGAGCCTGTTAAAGTGTTTGACAGAACCGCTAATCTGGTAAATAATCAAATCATCAATTATCGATGTGATCCGTCCGAAAAGTGGTTGGTGCTGATCGGAATTGCCCAAGGCCCGCCAGAGGTATGCTAACCCTGTATCTATTTTTTCATCTTTTTGTTGTTAGATTTTGTATTTCATCTATCCTCTCACTTGTTTCAAAGGAGTTTAAGTTACTTCTAGTATCTGATATAGATAGTAGGTGCTTCAGCATTTATAGAGAAAGTGGCATCAGTTTGTCTCTGTATGTGTATTATTAGTTAATTAGTTACTAAGATTCAGGCTGCTGAATATTAGCTAATGTGAGGTGGAATGCTTGTTTGTAATTGTAACCTTCATGATTACAGTTAAGTTTTTCTCTTCCTTATCTGTCACTTCAGTGTGAAAATATACTTCCTATTCATGGTATGTTGTCATCTAATTCAAACGTTTCTTTGCCTTATCTTTTTTTGTTTGCCTCATACCACATTTGTTTTATCAAACGCGATTCTTCCTTGTCCTTGTCTCATTTTAAAGCTTGTATGCCATTTCTTTAGCTGTTGAAACATTCTCTAGTGATTATTGGTAAAAGTTGGGTATAGCCTAATTATTTTATCAGATCCTTTGATAGAGTTTTCTAACATAACCTTTTTTCTTGGAGCAGAGGCCCCAATTGGTCAAGGGGAATATGCAACTTTTTTCTGTGGACCAACAGCGTAGTCAGGCGCTTGAGGCACATGCTGCTGCATTTGCTTCATTCAAAGTAGGCCTCTTTTGACGATGACACTTTTCTGGCTTATAATTGTATACTGAGTCATTCTGAAGTATTGATATATTTCATGGTTCATTAAGGTGCCTGGAAACGAGAATCCTTCACTTCTTATTTCTTTTGCCACCAAGTCATTCAATGCTGGACAAATAACATCGAAGTTACATGTTATAGAACTTGGAGCCCAGCCAGGTAACTTAACCTCTGTCTAGTATCTCCTTCCATGTGGGAATTCTTTTTCATGAAGAACGTGCTTTTTGCCGTCATTTAAATTTATTAGTTTGATCAAAAGCAAAATCCTTGTTCTCCATGATATTAGAAGCATATGCCTGTACTTTTGTCTGTTTCATTCAGTGATTCTAATATTGTTACTGCTAATGTGTTAGGCAAACCATCGTTTACTAAGAAACAAGCAGACTTATTCTTCCCACCGGACTTTGCTGATGATTTTCCTGTGTCAATGCAGGTAGAATTTAAAATTTCATTGATTTATTCATCCACCTGATTTGGTTAACATAATCTAATAACCTCATGTTTTTATTTGGCAGATATCCCAAAAGTATGGCTTGATCTATGTGATAACGAAGCAAGGACTACTATTTGTTTATGACTTGGAGACTGCTAGTGCTGTATACAGAAATCGTATCAGTCCAGATCCTATATTTTTAACCACTGATGCATCCTCCGTAGGTGGGTTCTATTCCATCAATAGAAGGGGCCAAGTTTTACTTGCCACAATAAATGAAGCTACAATTGTACCCTTTGTTAGTGGCCAGGTATGCTACTAAGAGTTCTTGACTTGCTCTCTCTCTATATCTGTTTGTGTGTTTTGGCATTTTCCCAAGAGGAGCTAATCATTTTGGTTACATTCAGTTAAACAATCTGGAGCTTGCTGTTAATCTGGCTAAAAGGGGAAACCTTCCTGGTGCTGAAAACCTGGTAAAGAGAAGGACCATTTTACTTCTTTGACTTTGCATGAAATTCTTTTCTTGATTTGCTATGAAGTTTGATGTGCCTATCTTTATTGTATTTGTAGTGTTGGTCCTTGAATTAACTTTTGAATTAGGTGCTTATTATCTTTACTCTGTTGACTCTTAATCTTCATGTTTGTTGTCTTTACCAGGTTGTCCAGCGTTTTCAGGAATTATTTTCTCAGGCAAAGTATAAAGAAGCAGCAGAACTTGCTGCAGAATCTCCACAAGGACTTCTCCGAACTCCTGACACAGTTGCTAAGTTTCAGGTTATTTTTGCAAACAAAGGCCTCATAGTTTTGCTCCCTCTATAATTCTCAGTCTCCCCCTTTTCTCTCTTTCTTTGTGAATCTATAATGGACAAGTACAATGATCTAAGCTATTCTCTTTATTCCTGTGGCAGAGTGTTCCTGTGCAAGCTGGGCAAACACCACCATTGCTGCAGTATTTTGGAACTCTACTGACTAGAGGAAAGCTTAATGCTTTTGAGTCTTTGGAATTATCACGCCTTGTCGTGAACCAAAATAAAAAAAATCTTTTGGAGAATTGGTTGGCTGAAGACAAGCTTGAGTGTAGTGAGGAGCTTGGAGATCTTGTGAAGGTCAGTTTGTTGAGAACTTTCTTGAGGTCTCCAGTTCTTATTCTGAATAAAGTTTGTTATGTAGCCATTTCTTTTAAGTAGGCTTCAACGATGACAAGTCAACAAGCATTAGATTCATGAATGATGCTGATAATTGATTTAGGCACCTTGTTTGAGATAGCTGGGGGATTTTTTATTTCCTCCTTATTCCATTTCTCACACATATATTATCTTGGTATATACATGCATACCTTGTAGGCTGGTTTATTTGGGTGTTCTTGTTTGATGTATAATTGCTATCAAATTACTACCCTTAGTTTTACTTCTTTTGTCTTTCTGATGTTGGAATCAAGTCTCCTATGCAGACAGTAGATAATGACCTCGCACTCAAGATATATATTAAGGCTAGGGCAACTCCCAAAGTTGTGGCTGCATTTGCTGAAAGGAGAGAATTTGACAAAATTCTTATATACTCGAAACAGGTAAACTTCTTACTCTTTCAGAATCTGCAATTACATACTGTGAGACTTATATTATAGCTTATTGGCTGTTTTAATCCTACCACAATCTTCCACTTGATGCCAGGTTGGATATACACCTGACTATTTATTCCTCCTCCAAACGATATTGCGGACAGATCCCCAGGTTTGGTGACTTATTTTGGCGTTATTATTCTAAAGATGACCAAACTAATCATGGTCATCTTTAATTATTATATCAATTGCCTTTAATTATTGTTTCTGATTCTATATAAATCAAATTTTGTTAATATCTGTATTTGAATTTTCTGCATTGCAGGGTGCTGTTAATTTTGCTTTAATGATGTCTCAAATGGAGGGAGGCTGCCCAGTTGACTACAACACAATAACTGACCTATTTCTTCAGGTTCAATTATCCAATTTTCGTTTTCCAACGTTCTTGTGCATAGCTTTGGAAAATATTTTAACAAATTTCTAACGCCAAATTTTTCTAATGAAGTGGGAGGCTTGCCTTCTCTGTTTTATTTTTTGTTTTTCTGGGAGTTATCACAAGAAGATAAAACAACTAAGTCTTTACTTATTGCCCTTACTAATGTAATTTATTTTCCCCACAGAGGAACTTGATTCGGGAAGCAACAGCATTTCTTTTGGATGTTCTGAAACCAAATCTACCAGAACATGGATTTCTTCAGACAAAGGTCACTATTTTTTTTCTATTTCTTTTACAGCCACAGTTGTAATTGACAGCTTTGTAAACTCATACTCATCTATTTTCAGGTTTTGGAGATCAATCTTGTTACCTTCCCAAATGTGGCAGATGCTATTTTAGCTAATGGTATGTTTAGTCACTATGACCGCCCACGCATTGCCCAACTGTGTGAAAAAGCTGGACTTTATATTCGGGCCCTTCAGGTAAAAAGATTTAATATCTCATTCATTTTAAGTCTATTCTTACTCTCTGGCATGACAAATTGTATTTTTTTGGCAGCATTATAGTGAGTTGCCTGATATTAAGCGTGTCATTGTGAACACACATGCCATTGAACCTCAGGTTTGGAAGTTAAATGCTTTTATGTGTTTCTTGTGATTCTATTTTTTTACTGGGATTTGACCTGTTGGTTTCTCAGGCTCTTGTTGAGTTCTTTGGCACCCTTTCTCGGGAATGGGCTCTGGAGTGTATGAAGGATCTTCTACTTGTCAATTTGAGGGGCAATCTTCAGATAATTGTGCAGGTAAGTGAACTACTGCTACTTGTAGTCATTAGTTTGAGATGTTCCTTGAGAAGGCTGATACCTTCTCTTTTGCAGGCTTGCAAAGAGTACTCTGAGCAATTGGGTGTAGATTCCTGCATTAAACTCTTTGAGCAGTTTAAGTCCTATGAAGGATTGTATTTCTTTTTGGGTTCATATTCCAGGTTCGTTCATGTCATTATGATTGTTGTTGCTTCTTTCAATCAGAGAGGAAAAAGATTCATTAAGACGCTAAAAGCAATTTGCTACTTCATACATTACTTGATATAAATTTTGGCATTACTGTTAAAGAGGTTCAAAAGAATGTATAGGTAAGCTAGTATACAGTCTCTATATGATAGTAGAAAATATACTGACAACTTCTTCAATCCCTGTCGATATTCCTAATCTGTATGACTCATAATGGGTTGCACCAGTCCTTGAAATCATCTAATCTATTCAGTGAAAATAGGGTTATTTACACTACCAGTATTATGGCTAAAAAGATGCAAAAGAATGTATTGGGTCTTCTTTTACATACTAGTCTTTTGTTTTGAAAAGTAATATTCTGTATCTCTTGACTCGTAATGGGTTGCAACACTGCTTGAAATCATCTAATCAACTCAACAAAAATAGGGGTTATTTATGCTACTTGAACCACTCAGTTTTACTCCTATCTGCTTGCTAATACATCCATCTCTATCAGTCTAACCCACTTTGTTGGATCATTAACTACCCAGTTGTGACACAGTGAAGTTTCCAATGCAGCAATGCCTTTCCCACTTTGTTCATGTTCTATAATAAAATGTAATGGCTTCAGTTTCTTCCAAATAGTTTGCCCTAATCAACAAAAATAGGGGTTATTTATACTACTCAAACCACTTGTTGGTTTTACTCATCTCTGCTTGCAAAAACATCCATCTCTATCGGTCCAACCCACTTTGTTGGATTTTTAATTACCCAGTTGTGACCCAGTGAAGTTTCCAAGGCAACAATGCTTTTCCCACTTTGGTCATGTTCTATAATAAAATGTAATGGCTTCAGTTTCTTCCTAATATTTTGCCTCAATTTGATTTCTTATTCTTTTTCTTGTGCTTTTGCGATAGTGAGGATCCTGAAATCCACTTCAAATACATTGAAGCAGCTGCCAAAACTGGGCAGATTAAGGAGGTAGAACGGGTGACACGTGAATCAAACTTTTATGATGCTGAAAAAACAAAAAACTTCTTAATGGAAGCCAAGCTCCCAGATGCTCGTCCATTGATCAATGTCTGTGATCGGTTTGGTTTTGTTCCTGATCTGACTCATTACCTCTACAGAAACAATATGCTTCGCTACATTGAGGGTTATGTACAAAAGGTAAGATTAAAGATTTTGATTCCATCATATAAAGCCAAAGGATCTTTCAGGAAAAGATATAATTGTTGCTTATTTTTGTTATAGGTCAATCCAGGAAATGCTCCTTTAGTTGTTGGACAGCTCCTTGATGATGAATGCCCTGAAGATTTCATTAAAGGTCTAATTCTTTCGGTTCGTTCCCTTCTGCCAGTGGAGCCTCTAGTAGAGGAGTGTGAGAAAAGGTCTGTTATCTGCTCTGAATCACCACATATCTTTTATATTTCTGCATCTCACTTCTGTTTTCTGTTGGCAGAAATCGTCTTCGTTTGCTTACCCAGTTCTTGGAGCATCTAGTAAGTGAGGGAAGCCAAGATGTGCATGTTCACAATGCTCTGGGTAAAATTATCATTGACAGTGGCAACAACCCAGAGCATTTCCTTACCACAAATCCATATTATGATTCACGTGTTGTTGGTAAGTATTGTGAGAAACGAGACCCGACACTTGCAGTGGTTGCATATCGTAGAGGACAGTGCGATGATGAACTTATAAACGTTACGAATAAGAACTCCCTCTTCAAACTGCAGGCCAGGTTTGCGCTTCATTGTTGGGGATTAGGTTTATATGATATATCCACTATAATTTTTTCCCTTAGCTGATTACTTATGGCTGTAATATCAGGTATGTGGTGGAAAGGATGGATTCTGACCTTTGGGAGAAAGTGCTTAGCCCAGAAAATGAGTACAGAAGGCAGCTAATTGATCAAGTTGTGTCTACTGCTTTGCCTGAAAGCAAGAGTCCTGAGCAAGTTTCTGCTGCTGTTAAAGCATTCATGACTGCTGATCTTCCACATGAGCTGATTGAGCTTCTTGAGAAGATAGTTCTTCAAAATTCTGCTTTTAGTGGAAACTTCAACCTGCAGAATTTGTTGATCCTTACAGCAATTAAGGCTGATCAATCAAGAGTTATGGATTACATTAATAGGCTTGACAATTTTGATGGACCTGCTATTGGGGAGGTGGCTGTTGAGTCTTCATTGTATGAAGAAGCATTTGCCATTTTCAAGAAGTTTAATTTAAATGTTCAAGCTGTGAATGTCTTGTTGGATAACATCCGTAGCATTGAACGAGCAGTGGAGTTTGCTTTCCGTGTTGAAGAAGAAGCTGTATGGAGTCAAGTGGGTAAGGCCCAACTGCGAGAGGGTCTAGTGAGTGATGCAATAGAGTCATTCATCCGTGCAGATGATGCAACTGAGTTTTTGGAAGTTATAAAGGCTGCTGAGGATGCAAATGTTTACCATGACCTTGTGAGATATCTCCTAATGGTGAGGCAGAAGACAAAGGAGCCCAAGGTTGACGGTGAACTCATCTATGCTTATGCCAAAATTGATCGCTTGGGTGACATTGAAGAATTTATTCTCATGCCTAATGTTGCTAATCTACAAAACGTTGGAGATCGCTTATATGATGAAGCCCTTTATGAAGCAGCAAAGATCATATTTGCATTCATTTCTAATTGGGCTAAGCTAGCTGTTACGCTTGTTAAACTTAAGCAGTTCCAAGGTGCTGTTGATGCAGCAAGGAAAGCAAACAGTGCAAAAACCTGGAAGGAAGTCTGCTTTGCTTGTGTGGATGCTGAGGAGTTCCGCTTAGCCCAGATATGTGGGCTCAACATTATTGTACAGGTAAGTGAACTCTTGTTTGTGATCAATTTTACTAGCTTTGGAATGTAGTGAAATGATTCTTAAATTTTTATGCCCTATCGCCAGTGATGTACTTATAAGTGCTTCTCATTTATATAACAGTGGATATAAAATTCTAGAACTGTTGATTAACTTATCTGGTAGATTGTCTTTTATTTTACTGCTGATGCAATCTTCTATCATATTGGTAGGTTGATGACATGGAAGAGGTCAGTGAGTATTACCAGAACAGGGGATACTTTAACGAGATAATATCTTTAATGGAGAGTGGACTTGGATTAGAACGCGCTCATATGGGCATCTTTACTGAGTTGGGAGTTTTGTATGCTAGATACCGCCCTGAAAAACTTATGGAGCATATAAAACTTTTCTCCACTCGTCTGAATATTCCCAAGCTTATAAGAGCTTGTGATGAGCAGCAGCATTGGAAGGAGCTAACTTATTTGTATATTCAGTACGATGAGTTTGACAATGCTGCAACCACTGTAATGAACCATTCTCCTGAAGCATGGGACCACATGCAATTTAAAGATATAATTGTGAAGGTTGCAAATGTAGAACTCTACTACAAGGCTGTACACTTTTACTTGCAAGAACATCCTGATCTGCTCAATGATCTTCTCAATGTGCTTGCTCTCCGTGTTGATCATACTCGTGTGGTGGACATAATGCGAAAGGTATAGACTGCCATATGCAAAATTTTGCTTGCTTATGCTTCAGCTTTGTTTTTGACTTGTAGTTGTGGTTGTTCAGAATTTCACACGTTGTATTGTAGTGGGTTTTTTGTGTTTGCCAAAACTGGGTTTTGAATTACAAATTTTTATAACTTTTAAGGATGGCATTGATCAAAGCATTTTATTATGCTTTGCTGAACATTGTGTTTTTAAAGAATCTTGTTTTGTTATTTCATTTAATATTTTCTATTCTGAATTTCAGGCTGGTCACATCCGTCTGGTCAAGCCATATATGATTGCAGTTCAAAGCAACAATGTCTCTGCTGTAAATGAAGCTTTGAATGAAATTTATATAGAGGAAGAGGATTATGACAGACTTCGTGAATCTATTGAATTGCACGACAACTTTGATCAGATAGGCCTTGCACAGAAGGTCAATTGTAGAATCCTATCATGTTTTCAAAATCCAATTGGTGGTGTTATACTTATGAGAGCTATTGTCTCCATGCATGTGCAGATTGAGAAGCACGAACTTCTTGAGATGAGGCGTGTTGCTGCTTACATATACAAGAAAGCAGGAAGGTGGAAGCAGTCAATCGCATTGTCAAAGAAAGACAATCTTTACAAGGATTGCATGGAGACTTGCTCACAGTCTGGTGACCGTGAACTTTCAGAGGAGTTGCTTGTTTATTTTATTGAGCAGGTTTGTTTTGCTTGCCTATCTGTCATACGGCCAGGCCTTCTATCACCCATCAAGCACCTTGTGGTGCATCCAGATAGATATATGTGGCTACAGGGAGAAGGGCACATATTTTCTGTCCTGACATAAATTTCTATGTTGAAATGCTCAGAAAAAGTTCAATTCTCATTGAGTCCTGATTTTGTCAAATCTTTCTTTCATCAATTCCTAAATTGCATGCCTGCTATAAAATCATTGACATTTCAAAAATTTTTGCAGCTTGCATTCTTTACTGGATACCCTTTTTCTTATTCTTTTGCATCATATGAATGACTTGTTAGGAGTGTATTACATTTTGCGTTTTCCATATGCAGGGAAAGAAAGAGTGCTTTGCTGCATGTTTGTTTGTGTGTTATGATCTAATCCGGCCAGATGTTGTCCTTGAGCTCGCATGGATAAACAATATGATAGATTTTGCTTTCCCATACCTCTTGCAGGTAATCTTCTCATTTTGCATTGTTTACTCTTCGTCATCTTTTAAAATTTTGTGTAATGCTTAATGAACTTGATATCACCATTGCTCTTTTATGGTTTTGAAGTTTATTCGAGAGTACACTGGCAAAGTAGACGAGCTCATAAAGGACAAAATTGAAGCTCAAAATGAAGTGAAAACTAAGGAGAAGGAGGAGAAGGACATGGTTGCTCAGCAGGTATGCTTATTGGTTCAATTTTGTCTACCTAGTTGAAAAAAATTTTCTACTGGCCCATCTTAATCATTGATTTGGTTTAACTTAAAAAAAGAGATGCATTTTCTGCATGCTGGAAAACCTAATGTTTTGTCTGTACTATTAAATTGAAGAGAGAAAAATTCTTCCTTTGGGGGGAGCATATAATTTGTTTGCTGTCTCTAGACTGTGTCGGTGAATCTTGCAAATTATTCCTGCTGTTATTTATTTGCCTAGAGACACTGCTTGTTTTAGATATACACTTTTGCCTTAAGGATGAGTTCACTCCTATGGGTCCCTTTTTTCCCCTTTCAAGTAAAGATTCCTATCATCCTTTGTGCCATTGGGTTTTGCAAAACTAACGTGTATCTTCATGACAACCTTCGAAAAGATCCACTTCTATTCGTGAAAGAATTTGTTTTACCGTGACTTTGAAAATATTACAAGTCAATTGAAGTATCTTAATCACTGGTTATAAAATGAAGAATATAGCAGCACGTATCATTTTCAGGTGAAGTTTCGTCAAACCACTGTTTCAATTTTATCTTAAGATATGTCATTGTTGTTGGGCTGCAACTGTGTATTAAACTGAAATAAATCAAAAGTTGCACATTGACATATATTCTCTTGTGCATTTGCAGAATATGTATGCGCAACTATTGCCTCTTGCTTTGCCTGCACCGCCGATGCCAGGAATGGGTGCTGGCTTTGTGCCACAGCCACCACCAATGGGAGGTCTTGGTCCGGTGCCTCCAATGCCAGCTTATGGCATGCCGCCAATGGGGTCCTACTGATCTGAGGATTATAGGAGGTTGTTTTCTTCAACACTGGTGAAGACCAATGTGTCTGTAATTCCCGTTTATGCTTGAAGGCGAATTCGGTTCCTTGGGTGGTTGGAGGAAATTGAAATTGGCATCAACAGAAAAAGAAAACTGCATTTTGCATCCGTGTTGTGGTAAGTAGTTGTTCGTCTTTTGGAATTAGTTTGGTGGATAGGAACAAAATTTTCCCCCCGGGTGGATGAACCACAATTGGTGCACGGCACAGGTTGCTGCTTATTATAGAAATGGGATTTGTAGCTTTTGTGGACAGTGGCAAGTCTGCCACGTGTATAGGTAAATTAAATTTCATATTTATATATTTAGATTTTGTCTTACAATAACTTTCTCCCTAGTCCCTACCGGGGTTTTAACATTTTGTAGTCACCCATATTTTGTTCTCTTATACAAAATTGAATATTCTTCTCCTAGCTTGCTTGTATTTGAATGTAATTTTCAGGTACTTGTATTTCGAATGGCATTTACTTGTTCTTATCCTCCAAGTTAATGTCGACTAGGTTGGCATTTTTGGGTCAAATTTATTAGTTTACATTCTAGGCTTCTCAGTTGGCGTCCTTTGATCTGTTATTAGATTTTGGTTCTACTGAATAAAGGGTTGCATGAAAATTGAAGGATATCGAGTTTTAAGAACTAATTTATAAATTTGATTCGAATTCAAAATTTAAGCTTTAAATATTATAATATTTACTTTAATAAGTATATATATAATGTTATTATTTTTAGATGTATTTAGAATTATGAATTTTTGTATATATTATT
>JAOQML010000008.1:26339874-26359895 GCA_027568935.1 Erythroxylum urbanii
TTGATTGACTTTGTAATGTGAATTATGAGTGAATTGTATGATTTTAAACGCTCAAGCCGAACGCCATCATTCAGACATTATTGGACCATTCGGGCAATAATGTGATTTGGAGCGTACTGTGAGTAACCGAGATGTTCTCACTAGGATTTATTTATTTTTATTTAACTCCCAATTATTATACTGTTAATAATCTGATTGTGATAATTCTAAACATTAATAGCTTGAGGGGTTTGATATTTGGGAATGTATTGGGAGTGTTCTATTTGTATATGATTTTGAAAGATATATAAATACTCAATATAAGTGTTGAATGCTGGACTTAGGTCTGATAAACATGTGACTCTGACTGTGCATCATGAATAAATGTTATTGATGGCATATTTTATGATTTGATTCATCACATTGATATACATGATTAGATAAAGGCGTTATGACTGGAGTAGCCAGTTTGAAAGAGCTTAAAGCTCAGAAATCTGCACATATATGAGTCCAGTATCTACAATAAATATAGGACATTTATCCACAAGGGATATGGGACAGTGAAAGATGCTTGGTCACAACAAATAAAAATGAAAGTGAAGTCTCATATGCATCTGCATTTATATATATACATGATTGTGAATACATTTATGATATCGTGATGATTAAGTGATATGCCATATATGTGTAATTGTGGATAATGTGATTGATTGGGATAAATGTTCAAATTACGCTTGAAAAGAGTATATGAAATGTGTGACATTCATTTTGTCTTGTTTAGATAAAGGAATGTTGTGAATTTGGTTATTTGTGAGATATTCGTGTATTTGTCATGAGTGAAATCATCAATGATAGTTCACTCATTGAGTTCGCAAAACTCATCAAAATTGCAACGTGACTTTTCAGGTACGACAGAGGAGACCTAGTTCCTAAGATACTACAGAAGAATGTTTTGGATTAAGAAATGACTCAAAGGTTTGTCAGCTAACATATGAGGAATAGTGGAATGTTTTATGTAGTTTTCATATGTTATGTAGAACTTTTGTATAAAAAGTTGTAAACTCTTAGATACTTTTGATGATGTGAATATTTTTTTAAATGACTATAGTATAAATTATGTTAGTAAATGAAACGAGGAGTTAGGCTTTTTAAGTATTGTGTTATTCTGTATGATGTCATATAAGTGAATATAACTGCTCTAACATGTCATTGTCATCAGATATGTAGAATGTCCTTTGGATGTTCAGGTATATACTCTATGATAGTGGGGTGTTACATTTATAATGGCTTACACCAACAACAATCAAACAATTGAGATATTTTCTTAGTTTGACTTGATATTATAGAAGATTCATTAAAGGTTATGGGTAAATTAGCAAGTTGTTAGTTGCACTCTTAAAGAAAATTTCCTTTCATTGTATTAAGGAAACAAAGGAATTTTTTCAAGTATTTAAAAGTGCTATGGTGATAACTTTAGTACTATAATTACTTAGACCTTAGCAAAACATTTCTAATAGAAATAGATGCAAGTAAGGAGGCGTTATAGCAATGTTGATAAATGATAGGCATCTAATTACCTATTGTTGAACTAAGAGGTTACAAATTTATGTTTTGATAATAATAAAACATATTCTCTACTAATGGTTTTTTTTAATGATTTAAAGAAAGCAAAAGCAAATTATTTAAGCCTATGGATCAATTGATCCAAAACAAATGCTATACAGCTAAGTATCAAGTGACTTACAAAGTCAAAAAGGAAGATTAAATATCTTTTATTTTGTAAAAATAATATAATTTTTCTTGTACCCTTAATTGGATCATTTTAATGCTTTAGTGACTCTTCACACGTAAACATCTTATATTCAAACTCAATGTATGTACTTTTTATTTATTATGAGCAATTAAAGTTTTAATTTTTGAATAAAAACCTTTTGATTTCTAAAACAAATTTTAAGAATTTTTTAAGGTGAGAAAACTCAAGTTTTTATCAAAATAGGGAATTTTCAAGTTAGAATTTCTTCCTTTCGAATTGCAGGCAGTTTATATTGGCAATCCGTGCAAACTCTTCAGATTATTAGTAGCAGACTCTTGCCTTGTTAATCATGTTTACACATACTCATTTCAATAAATTCTTAACTTCTGTTTCATTCTTAAACAATTAACTTGGGAAATTGACGCCATTTGATCCATTATCTTAATTTGCCAATAAATTGTTAATGACACTGTATAAATTGAATTGACAAGAAAATTTTGATTCATTTTGCAAGTCTTTGGCAAATTAGTGACATATATGACTATATTTAGTTAAAACGTACAATATTAATTGGAGGTTTTTGTAATGTGTTTCATCCTAACTTTTACCTGCTAGAAAGAATAATGGAATGGGTATGTATTGCTTACATCTCCAATGAGAATTTCATGACAAGACAGAGGGTGCTGATAGGGTGTAGGTCAGGTCAGGATGTTCAGCACTGACAAAAGCTTACTTGATTTGTTTCATTGTAGGAGTCAGTCAAATTTAACTTTAGATAACAGTTGAATGGTAGGAAAGGATTTGCCCTTTTCCCGTAATTTATTTTGCAGGACAAACTTTGCTTTATAGAAGAAAAAGAAAAACTCAACCCCAATTGACAGGCTTTTGTGAAAATGTTTCAGTTTTTATAAATCAAGGATATCGTACCAAAGAGTAGATGTTTGTTAGATATAAAAGATAAAGAAGTGTTGTTAGCAGTCACTTTTGCAACCTAACAATAGCTAATGGATACAATTAGTCATTTCTTCTAGTAAGAGATACTTGTGCCTTTCTCTTTTTACTTTAAAGGAAGAGAGAAAGAGAGGGAAGCAAAAAAGTTGGAACCAAGATATTCCATAATACCCAAATGTGAGATAAATGATCCTTTCAATTTCCACTAAAAGATGGTAATTACATTCCAAGGTGCAGCCCTCTCTTAAGTCTTATCTACACATCCACAAGCTATATTATCATATATGTCGTTTGTTTTTAGCAAAACCAGAACAAGTTTAGTCAATGGGAAAAGCTGAAGAGAGATAAAGCATAAAGCAGCATTGAATGCATTGTGCAACTTCCAGGCAGCGCTACACACACTTACAATACAACCAACACTTGCCTCTATCTCTCTCTCCTTTCTAGTATTCAGACTCTGCCCATTTCTTCACACACAGACATAGAGACATGAACCCTTCAGAGGAATGTTTAGAACAAGGAACCACCCCACAGGTACCTTTTTACCAAAAGTCTCCATTTTCGGGTACTTGAGACAACTGTGAACAGTCTTCTTGTGCCATTCTTAATACTTATAACGTAAAGCTTTTGCTAGATTGCAAGCCATTTCGTGGAAGCTTGCATTTTAATATTCTTGGTAGAATGAATGCTTGCATTTTCCCAGCAATTTGTTTCGGATATACTAACGGTGACATTAGGAAGTTGTTTCTGCCATACATATGCGCTCCGCCGTTAAAAAGTTGCGAAAGAAAATGAATTTCTGATATTATTTGGCTTCAAGGAACTTTGTATTGAGTTTTTCTCTAGTACACCATAAGTGCGGCGCTAATTATTCATTAACAAGCAAGAAACAGAATCAATTAGTCAATGACGACCTCTGCCTTCTCCTAACATGACTCTGTGATTTGAGAATTTTTACCTGTTTATTTCAATACTCCATTGTTTGTCAGCTTCTATCCTTGCCTATTTTTCTGTTAACAGTCAACTGATTAAAAAAAAGAAAAAGAGAAAACTCGAGTCTTAGAAGAACACCTGCCTCAACAAAGGCAACGCAGATGCTGAATCCAGTTGGTGGTCAGGGGTGTCAAATTAATCTTTATGTTTACTTGAACCAGACGCTGCTTTAAGCTTATTAGAAGGAAAATGCCATTAGAAATTACTCATCTTATTCATTCATATTTCAAGCTTAATTGTGGCAGATTTTGGTGAATGTGGACGGTGAGAAGTCATTCATCTCCTCAATGACCATGAATATGCGTAAAGCTAGTCATTTCTCCTCCTTATTCTCCCTTTTTGTCATTTATATTTATGTGCTTCTATTTTTTCAATCAGCATTCGAAGAAGGTACCTTTCTCAACTGTAGTTGCATTAGCTTACCAAAGTCTTGGAGTTGTTTACGGGGACCTTAGTACATCACCTCTCTATGTTTACAAGACCACCTTCTCCGGAAAGCTAAGCGTTCATGAGGATGATGAGGAAATATATGGGGTTCTTTCCTTTATCTTTTGGACATTTACTCTAATCGCCCTCTTCAAATACGTATTCATTGTGATGTCGGCTGATGATAATGGTGAAGGTAGAGCATCTTATTTATCCAACTTATTGATCTTGTGATTGTAGAAAGTTTCAGTGCAGAACATTTGGAATAATACTGACCTTTTCCTTCAGATTGTTGCATTATTTTGACAAACGACTAGAAATATGATGAGATTTACCAGAGAAGGAAACAGAAAGTTATGTTGGAGGCATTCATGCACTTTTCTACACCATCATTTACACCATATTTCCTTCCCCTTCTTTCTTAAAATCCGTTTTTACATCATAGCTGTAAAACCCTTGTTACACTTCTTACATAGTTCGATCAGACAGCTTAATTGTTGCTCCATATAGAAGGTTGCTTTTCCAGTCAATATTTGCTGTCAGGCAGTTTTCATTTTTAGAACTAGGACTTCATGACATTCAAGTTCGTGCCTGCAGATTTGGACACGAAGAAAGACAGCTTATTGTCGTTAACTTGTCATTGATGTTGCAGGTGGTACTTTTGCATTGTATTCTCTTCTTTGTCGACATGCAAAACTAAGCATTCTGCCAAATCAACAAGCCACAGATGAGAAATTATCAACCTATGCCCCAGAAGTATCTCCAGATACATGGCAGAGTAACGCACTCAAGTCATTCTTTGAGAAACACCCAAGTCTTCGCAAAAGTCTCTTGATTTTTGTTCTTTTTGGAACATGTATGGCAATTGGCGATGGTGTACTTACTCCTACAATATCAGGTAACTCCCAACTGTATCCTTGAGACCTCCATGTTAAACCCATAAACACCAATGGTTCTACGAGTAAAATGTGGAGACAATGGTAATCTAGTACGCTTACATGATAAAATAAGAATCCCTGCGTTGCCATGGTGTTGTGACAGGATGGTATATTTCTTGGGTAAATTTATACTTTTCTTAGAGTCTGTGGCTTGATCGTAGTTCAGGATTAAACATAGTTTTGTATACCTCAAATATATGAACATATACTTTTAAAGTTTTAGAAAGGAAAGAACCATTTTTGAATGTTTTTTGAGCGAACACAATCTGAAACATGAAAGTATCTCAAGACATGTTCCTTTTTGAAAATCAGATGTTAAGATACAAGTTGAAAATACGGGTAGGTTGATGTGACAAATGTGTCTTTGAAGGAAAATACATTCTAGGACACAACTATATTACAGACCGTGTCTTATCTACAGAGAAAAAAGTAAGACTTATGGTCTGGGATATGACCGTATCTCAGGTCATATAGGTAGAGAAGTAGGAGTATCCACGTTTTGAGTGTTAGAGCCGTGTAATGTTTTAGAAAAAGGCAGTGAAATTCAAGGTCTAGGACATGATCATACAACCTTAGTTGAAAAAACATTTTGATGAATTACAAACTTTAGAATTATTATAAGACTTTTTAGAATTATGATTAAATTAGGTTAAATTTGGTAAAGAGGCAAGTTGTGTCGAAATGTACCAATTAAAGTTTATATTAATTAAACCTAGTGTGTGTGTATATAAATATATAGTATATATATAGGAAATTAATATTCCTTGTGAATTGAGTTATTAACCAATATATTAAAATCAACACTTCTTGGCTCTGCACAGTCAATTAGTCGAATTTTGTTAAAAATTTTCTTGTTTATTTATTTCTTTTATACAAATGTATCCTTATTGGATACACGAGAATTCTCAAGAAGTGACATTGAGACAAAAGGGTATAAACAATATCAGAAGAAAAGCCACTTTGTTTCTTTGATTATACGTAATTTATACACGAGTATAATCTATTCTAATACTACTAAACTACTAGATTTTTCGTATATACTAACTTATCCAATCTATAGTATATCTTATCTTATCTACTAGAAGATATACTTATCTCTTAGAAGATAATCTCCCAAGCTAACTAAACTTATCTAAAATAATTATCCAACAATCCCCTCCAAGTTGAGGAATAGATATTTATCATTCCTAACTTGCTTAGAATTGTCTCGAATCTAGGTATAGGCATGATCTTTGTGAAGATATTGACTTCCTGTGCTTCAATAGGAACATAGTGTAGATCAATGCTCCCTTCTTCTATTTCACGTTTGATAAAGCT
The DNA here is from genome assembly GCA_027568935.1 of Erythroxylum urbanii. Classification (NCBI taxonomy): domain Eukaryota; kingdom Viridiplantae; phylum Streptophyta; class Magnoliopsida; order Malpighiales; family Erythroxylaceae; genus Erythroxylum; species Erythroxylum urbanii. The sequence goes on from JAOQML010000008.1 coordinate 26,346,232, forward strand.
CCTGTCAATTCTAACATGTTTTGTTCGATCATGTTGAACTCGATTCTTCATTATACTAATGGCTGATTTACTATCACTGAAGACTTTGGTGGGAGAGAAAGTGGTGATCTATAGGTCTTGCATCAACCTCTCTAACCAAATAACTTCACAAATTCCTTATGCAATTGCCCTAAACACTGCTTCTTGCTACTACGGACTGCTTCTTGCCTCTCTATGTGACAAGATCCCCCATAGTTTAGTATAATAACCAGATGTTGACCTATTGTCTTCAATACAAGCAGACCAATTTGCATCCGTGAAACTTGCTATGCTTCTTTTATCATTTTTCCGAAACATTAATCCTCTACCTGGACTGCCTTTGAAATATCTCAGAATATGGTTGACTACCTCTCAATGTCTTTGAGTTGGAAAGTGCATAAATTGGCTAACAATACTCACAGGATAAGCAATATCTAGATTGGTTAGTAACAAATAGATAAGTTTTCCTACTAACCTTTGGTATATTCCTTTGTCAACAGGAGGATCTTCTTCATTTTTCTTGAATTTCTAGTTTCTCTCCAGTGGAGTTCTCATAGGTTTGCAATCCATCTTTCCTATTTCCTTTAGTAAATCAAGAATGTATTTTCGTTGAGATATGAAAATACCTTCCTTACTTCTAGCAATCTCCATTCCAAGAAAGTGTCTTAATGCTCCGAGGTCTTTTACCCTAAATTCTAGCCTCAATTTTTGTTTAAGATCATTGATCTCACTAGTGTCATCGCTTGTGATTATAATATTGTCCACATACACAATCAAGATGGATTTCTTTCCATTTTTTCCACACTTCACAAACATTGTGTAATCAATTTGTCCCTGTTTGCATCCAAACCTGCAAAGAGTGTCACTGAACCTCTTAAACCATGCTCGTGAGATTGTTTGAGGCTGTATAAGGATTTTTTTAGTTTGCAAACTCTTCCCCTTCCTTCTTTGGTTTCAAAACCTGGTGGTATCCTCATATATATTTCCTCATCTAATGTGCCATTTAGGAAGGCTTTTTTAATGTCGAGTTGATGGAGTTCCCAATCTAAAATTGCAGCCAATGATAGAAGGACTCTAATTGTGTTCAACTTCGCAACTGGAGCAAATATCTCCTTATATCTATTCCATAGGTTTGTGTAAAGCCCTGAGCCATTAATCTAGCCTTATACCTTTCAATCTCTCCATCTGCCCTATACTCTACAGTGAACACCCACTTGCTACCAACCACCTTTTTTCCTTCCGGTAGATCCACAATCTCCCATGTTTTATTATCAAGTAAAGCTTTCATTTCTTCAAGTACAACATCCTTCCACTTAGGTTCTTGGAATGCATCATGTATATTTCTTGCAATTCTTACACTGTTAAGCTTAGTAGTGAAAGCTTTAAACTTTGAAGTTAACTTTGAGTAAGTCAAATAATCTAAAATAGGATATTTAGTATATGATCTTACCCCCTTTTGTAGTGCAATTGGCACATTTAAGCCACTTACCATAGTCTCTCTAGGAGTCGGTTCCTAGTCTAATGATTAGCCTTGTTGAGGAGCTTTAGGCCTTCGAGAGTACACTAAGGTTGGTTTTTCGGGAATTAGTTTTCCCATTGAATTGACCGAACAGTTTCAGGTTCAATGGTAGGTGTTTGAGGTATTTGTGGGTTTTGTGGGAAGGTTTGTGAGATATAAATCTCTTCATGGGATGTCTCCCTCTGAAAAGAGGTATTGGTGAAGTATGGTTGTTTTTCGAAAAAAGTGACATCATATGAAACAAAAAATTTGTTTATAGAAGGTGAGAAACACTTATAACCCTTTTGAGTGAGAGAGTACCCAACAAACACACATTTAATAGCTCGTGGGTCAAGTTTGCTTCTATTGGGTTAATTGTTGTGTACAAAAATAGTACACCCAAAGACTTTAGGAGGAAGAGAATTAAGTAGCTTAATGTGAGGAAATTGCTCTAGAAGAACACTTAATGGGGTTCGGAATTGAAAAGTTTTTGAAGGAAGATGATTTATCAACCATAAGGTAGTTAGAATGGCTTCTCCCCAATAGGAATTTAGAACAAAGTTGGTAAACATCATAGATCGGGCTACCTCTAAAAGATGACAATTCTTTCTCTCTGCTATCCCATTTTGTTGTGAGGTATAAGCACAAGAGCTTTGGTGAATGATTCCATTTTCACTGGGATATTGAATAAAATCAGTTGAAAAATATTCTCTCCCATTGTCTGTACATACTACTTGAATAGAGGTTTGGAATATATTTTGGATGAGTTTGTGGAACTGTTTAACAATATGATAGGCTTCAAAATTATCTTTCGTTTGATATACCCAACATACCCTTTTATACTCATCAATGAAACTGATAAACCAAATTGGAAAGGTTTTGAGGGTATGTATGAGTGTATGGGATAAGTATTTTTGCTTTGTTTTGCAAGGACACATTGCTCACAATATAAAGAAATATGATCTTTATTGATGAAAAGGTTTGGACATAAGATTTTCAAATATGGGAAATTGGGATGACCAAGGCGTTGATGCCATAACATAACATCAGAATTTGTCATAACTGAAAAAAAAATCATATATGGTGATCTGGATTCAGTAGGAGTACTTTTTCCTGAGAAGTTGTAAAGTCCATCTTTCTCCTCAGCACTGCCAATCATCTTCCCTGAACACCAGTCCTGAAATTCACAATGAGATGGAAAGAACATCACAATACAGTCCATGTCCTTGGTTAATTGGCTGACAGATAGTAGATTATAAGTTAACTTAGGCACATAGAGAACAGTATGTAATGTTACTTTTAGCAAACAAACTCTCCTATGACCAATAGCTGGTGACCCTTTTCCATCCGCAACATAGACATTAACTTTCTGGTTACATGGCTCATATTTTTCCGAAGACATTTAAAGACCTAGTCATGTGATCTGATGCACCTGTGTCCACAATCCAGAGATCGTGACTTAGGGACTTTGATAATAATGATTGACACAGGTTACCTTTATGCACTAGTGTTGCAGTAGAGGTTTGATGGTTATGTGTGTCTTTCTCAGTTGTGATTTTTGTCTAATTCAAGAGTTGTTGAAGTAGTTCAAATTGTTGGGGGAACAAGTTTAGCCATGTGGATTTGTTGATATCGGATTTTGCTACATGTACTGCTCCACATTTTTGCTGAACTCTTTGACTTTTAGGTTTCTAATCTAATGGTTTCCCATGTAATTTCCAGTAGGTCTCACGGACCACTGCTTGTTCTTGGTTTCTTGCTCTCGGGTTTGGTAAGTAGACTCCTTTTGAGAGTTTGCCACTAAAGTTGAGCCTTAAGAGGTTTGTTCTGAAGTGTATGAGGTAAGCATGACCTTTTCCCTACTCTCTTCCCTACGAACCTTAGTAAACGTTTCTTAGATTGATGGCAATGGTTTTAAACTGAGTAACCTTCCTCGCACTTCATCAAGTCCAACATTAAGTCCCTACAAGAAATCAAAAACTCTCTCCTTCTCTAATAATTTTTCATACTTCTAGGCGTCAGCACGACATTCCCAATTTACTGCATAAAATAGATCCATCTCCTGCCATAATTCAATGAGTAAGTTATAATACTCGGTGACAAACATATTACCTTGGTGAGTAAGTTATAATACTCAGTAACAAACATATTTGAGAAGTGTTTTCCAAATTAGGATATATTTCTTGCATAGCCTCTCAGATTTCTCTTGCAGTTTTGCAGAATAGGTAGGTTTTTCCTATTTTTAGCTCCATTGAATTTATAAACCAAACCATGACAATAGAATTCTTAGCTTCCTAAGCACTGTAAGTGACTGTTGTTTCATGTGATTGAGGAATTGCCCATGTTAGATATCCAGCCTTGCCTCTTCCTTTGATTGCGAGCATGACTGATTGGGACCATTCTCGAAAATTCGTTTCATTTAATCTATGTTGTGTGATTTGCAATGAAAGATTATCAATAGGAGGAGATGGAGGTCGGGCTGAAGGTACTGAGTAACTAGGTGTTTGGGACTCGGTTTGGGACTCATCAAAGGAATCGAAGGTTGGTTGAACTCTAGTCATAATGTGGCTGGAAAAAAAATTAGGTTACTAGAATCCGTAGCTCTGATACCATGAAACAAGAAGGTATAGAAAATATCAGAAGAAATGCCACTTTATTTCTCTGATTATAGGTAATTTATATGCGAGTATAATCTATTCTAATACTACTAAACTACTAGATTTTTTGTATATACTAACTTATACAATCTATAGTATATCTTATCTTATCTACTAGAAGATATACTTATCTCCTAAAAGATAATCTCCTAACCTAACTAAACTTATCTAAAATAATTATCCAACAGACATCAATGCATAGTTAAGACAATCATGACTTAAGTTGAAAGATTTGAAGTGAGGATGTTTAATAGAATTGAAAATTTCAGACTATGGTGACGGAGAGTGAAGAATTTGTTAACATAGCAAGACTTATTGAAAGGCTTGTGAAAGAATAAGCAAAAAAATATGGATAGATTCAATTGAAAAGAGTTACAAGCCCAAATAGTTGGAATTATTCAATTATATCGAATAGAAGAGATTATATACGACGTCTCTGGTCTAACAAAACGGAACTTTTGTGTAAAAGTGGCCCATACTTTGAGGTTTCTCTTGATTAAATAGAGTTGTTACAATAGATCATATGCCTCAAGTGCAACAAATCATACCCTGTAATTACAACAAGTTCTATTCTAAAAAAGCTATGTATTTACATAAGACATGACAACAATAAAATGACAGTTATAGTTGATTATATCTAAGACGGCTATCATCGACACCCCCCTTAAATTAATGCTGGTGAGTCAAGCAACATCAATTTGTTAACAAAAAACTAATGTCGAGCAAGAGTGAGAGACTTTTTGAGGATGTCTGTAATTTGTTGATGTGTAGATATGTGAGAAAGAGTAACACACCATTATCGAATGCTTCTCGAATTGAATGACAATCAACCTCAATATGCTTGGTACGTTCATGATAGACTGGATTTGCCACAATTTGAATAGCATTGGTGTTGTCAGTCGTGTAGTAGGATTAGATTGAGTAACCCAATTCAGAAAGTAAACCACATAACCAAGTAATTTTAGAATATGTTACAGACATTGCACGATATTTCGCTTATTCTGCTTCAGTTGAGGATTAGGAAACACAATCTTTTTTCTTACATTTCCAAGAGATCAATGCATCACCCAAGTATATACACCATCCAATAGTAGAACGCCGCATATTAGGACAACCAGCCCAATCAGTGTCACTGTAAGCTACAAGTTAAAGTGATGAACCAGATGGAAAAAAGAGGCCGTGTTGGAGGTACCCAGAAGATAATGAATAATTCGCTTAACAGTTGCCAAATGTAAATGACATGGAGAAGCCATAAACTAACTCACCAAGTTGACTGCAAATGATATATCTAGCCTAGTGATTGTCAAGTAAACTAAACTCCCAACTAGGCGTCGATATAATGTAGGATTTGATAGGTCACCTTCATCTTTATGATATTTAATACTGACTTCCATCGGTGTATCAGTTGGAGTTGAATTTGTAAGCTGCTAACTGAATTATGTCGCTGAGATACTTGTGTTGATTCACAAAGATACTTTTGTTGCTTCTATGAATTTCCAACCCCAAAAAATAGGAAAGGGACCCCAGATCTTTCATATGAAAGGAATTATGAAGAGAAGCTTTAAGTTGTTCAAATCCAGCAAAATCAGTTCCAGTGATTACAATATCATCTACATACAAGTAAAAGACAATACTAGTAGGAGTCTTTCGCAAGAATAGTGAAGGATCATACTTGCTTTGCACAAAAGAGAGATGAAGAAGAGTCTGCCAAAATTTCTCAAACCAAGCGCGAGGAACCTGTTGAAGTCCGTATAAGGAGTGCTTCAAATGATAAACATTAGTAGTTGCTGTTGTCAAACCCGGTGGAGGATGCATATAAATATCTGTTGTCAAACCTGGTAGAGGACGCATATAAATATTTTCTTTAAGATCACCATGAAAGAACACATTTTTGACATCCATTTGATGGATATCCCAATTATGAGAAGCTACAATTGCCAGGATCATACAAATAGTAGTCATCTTGGCAATTGGAGCAAAAGTTTCCTCGTAATTGATCCCATATTCTTGGCAATTTCCAAGCACCACAAGTCGAGCCTTACATTGTTTGAATGAGTCATCAAATTTCAGTTTGACAGAAAACACGCATTTACAGCCAATTGGAGTGATTGAAGATGGACAAGTCCCACACATTATTTTACTGTAAAGCATCAAGTTCCTCCTGAATAACTTTCCGCCAGCAATTAAACTTCATAGCTTCTGAGTAAGATCTAGGAATGGTAATAGATGACAATGTTACAACTAGAGATTTTTGAGAATCAAATCTCTCAGGAAAATATCCATACCTTTCTGGAGGATGTATGGTGCGAGTAGACCTTCAAAGTTGTGGTGGGTCGATATTGGGGACTGGTGGCGGGGAAGACTGTGGAGGATGTGAGAGAGTTATACCAGGTGTTGATTGAGTTGATGACTCGTAAAGAATGTCTCTAGTGCGAACCTCATTACTGCTTCTCCTTGTATACAAAATGCAAGGTTTAAAATGTATGACAGGAGTAGGAGGATTATTGTTAAGATGACTCGATTGCTCCTCGAAAGCAGGAATAAACGAATGACTACAAATGTTTGGAGTGACACCATAAAAAGGAAAGAAATACTGCTAGTCAGAAAATATAACATCACGAGAAATTTGAATTCGTTAAGTGGTAGGATCAAAACACATATAACCCTTTTGGTGTGGTGCATATCCGAGAAAAGCGCATCTAACTGATTAAGGAGAGAGTTTTGTGCGTTGACGAGGAGGAAGAAGAACAAAACTAACACATCCAAATGGATGGAGATGGGTATATTCAAGTTGCTGGTGATGGAAGAGGAAGTATCCAGTTTGATTGTTAAGAGCAGTCAAAGGAATATGATTGGTTAAATGTACTGCAGTAGTCAAAGCTTCAACCCAAAACTTTGACGATACTGCAGATTCAATGAGAAAGGAGCAGACCACATCAAGAAGGTAACCATTTTTTCTCTCTACGATGTCATTTTGTTGGGGTGTATATAGACAACTCCTTTGAGAAACAACTCCCTTTTGTTGAAGAAACTCTTGGAATTTTTTGGACATGTATTTCCCACCTGAATCAGAATGGAAAATTTTGATGCTTTTGGAAAATTGGTTTTCAATCAAAGCTAAGAATTTTTGAAAAGCATCAAAGACTTCGAATTTGCATCGAAAGAAATATATCTAAGTAAAACGACTATGATCATCGATAAATGTCACAAAATACTTCTACCGAGCATGAGATATAACAAGTGAAATACCCCAGATATCCCGATGAATTAAATCAAAACATTGAGAAGACTTTGTTTCATGAGACGGAAAAGGAAGAGTTTTACTTTTGCCCATTTTGCAACTATAACAATCAATTTTGATAGGATGAGGTGAAATTTTGTTGCCTAGCACTCCAGACTTTAACATGGGTTAAAGAGTTCTATCATTTGGATGTCCTCATTTAACATGCCATGACTTGATATCAGGCTGAACAAAATAAGAAAATAAAGAAAACAAATTTATAGGCTAGGCTGGTTCATTAAGCTGAAGGGAAAAAAGTCTGCCCCATTTAGGTCACTCCGCTACTGTCTTTCATGATACCAGTTCCTGCATAGTATCTTTCATGATACCAGTTCCTGCATAGTACAACCAGAAGGAGAAAAAGTGACTTTGCAATTATTCTCAACCATTTGTCCAACAGAAAGCAAATTTTTTGATAGACCAAGAGCAATAAAAGCATTTTTGATGGATGAAGAGGAAGAAATATCACTAGTGGCAATGATGGGAATATGATCCCCACTAGCTGTCTCAATTTGCATGTTGCCATCATATTTTTTAACATTAAGCAGATTATCAGATGATGGAGTCATATGATTTGAAGCAGCTGAGTCACAAAGCCAGATTTTAGAAAGAGATGTACTTTTAACAGTTAAACCAAGAGCAGAGAGAGCTGATATAATAATTTGTTGAACATTCTCCTGGGTAAGAGATGAAACTGCTGATTGAAAAGAATCAACTACTGTTGGAGATTCAGTCGCCATATTGGTAGTATAAGTGTGAAAAGCAGAAGGATTATGATTTTGTGGACGCTTCTTACTTTCAGATATAATATATCCCTTAATTTTGCAATAGTTGCACAATTTTTTAAAACATTGGCTTGCAATATGCTCATATGCCTTACAACTATAACATTGAGTGTTGGTCATAGTTCGAACTTGCTATTTTCCTTGTGCTTATAAGCAACATTAAGAACATTGGTGGAAATCCCTTTTTGTTCTAAAGTGGCATGAGTTAAGTGACGTTGCTCTTCCCTTAGTAGTTCATTCAAACAGTCATCTAAGGATGGAGGAGTCGTCCTAGGCAATAAATTAGAACGCACCACTTCATATTCAGGTCTGAGTTTCATCAAGAATTGATCTCTTTGACTGGTATGATGAAGAGTTTGAACTGCTTCTAGAGATGCTGCTGGAATTGAAGCGTAAACAATGTTAGTATATTCTGTCCATAATGTGACAAAGCCTGTGTAATACTCTTAAATGGACAGATTTCCTTATGTCGTATTCTAGTTGAAAACGTATAGCTGAACTGGTCTGATCATAAATTTTCTTGAGGTAATCCCACATAGCTTTGGCTGTCTTATAAGGTCGAAGATTGACAACAATGGAAGAGTCCATAGTCTACAATATCCAGCTCTTAACTCAAGCATCCTTGGCTGCCCACTTTGCAACCTTGGTCGGATCAGTCAGCTTGCTGTTCATGCCATCAATAATTCCCCACAATTCTTTCCCTTGAACATAAATTTGAAACTGAAATTCCCAAGCAAAATAATTCTTTCCTGAAAACTTGACATAAGCTATCTCTGATGTCTCCATGATTGCAATTGTAAGAGATTCACAACTGAACCAATAAGACTAGAAAAGATTCTGCAATTGTAAGAGATTCACAACTGAACCAATAAGACCAGAAAAGATTCACAAGGAAGATTGAATAGAAGGGAAAAAAAACCCGTAGGGCTCTGATACCATAACAAGACAGAACTTTTGTGTAAAATTTTAAACGCCCATACTCTAAGTTGTCTCTTGATTAAATAGAGTTGTTACACCAGATCATATGCCTCAATTATAGCAAATCATATCCCTTAATCACAGTAGGTTCTATTCTAAAAAAGGTATGCATTTACATAATATATGACAGCAATAAAATGGTAGTTACAGTTGACTATATCTAGACAGCTATCATTGACATGGTCATGTTTGAGATTAACAATTTTATTTAAAAACGCATTTCTATTCTAAAAAAGGTATGCATTTACATAATACTTGTGTAAATCTAGTTTATAAAAAAAATATATTTTTTATGAATTAAATTATTGATGAAATGTTCTTGACTCTCAAAAAGTCAACACTTTCAATAAGTTAAACCTCACTAAAATTCTTTTTATTTGTTTTTATTTATTTCTCTTTTTTTTTTCCTTACAAATGAATCTTTGCTAAATGGGTACTTATTATATTTTATACAACTTCTCTTAGTTTTTAATAGAGATCATTCTTATCCGCAGTTTCCCTTTTTTCAGTTCTTTCAGCAGTTTCAGGTGTTCAAGTTAAGTTCTCTGGACTCCATGAGAGTAAGTTCAACCTATACATCAATACCTTCAAATAAGTTTCCAAATGAAACATTATTCATCAGTGAAACTAATTGATTCACTTTTTTAACCTTCAGATTATGTTGTGATTATCTCGTGTCTTATACTGGTTGGGCTTTTCTCCCTCCAACACCATGGAACTCGCAGAGTTGCTTTCATGTTTGCCCCTATTGTCACAACATGGCTTCTGTGTATTGCGAGCATTGGTGTATATAACATAATAAGGTGGAATCGACAGATATATTATGCAATTTCTCCAGTTTACATGTTGAGGTTTCTCAAAAGTACTGACACTAAACGATGGGTATCCTTGGGAGGAGTTGTTCTTTCAATTACAGGTTCCCCTTTCACATTCCATATAACCATCATAGTTGAGCATAAGGTCCTGAAGTCTTGAGTAGAGGTTCCTAAAATTAATTTACTGTGGAATACTTTTTCAGGAGTGGAGACAATGTTTGCTGACTTGGGCCATTTCTCCAAAGCTTCAATAAAGGTGACTTCTTAGCATTTAGGCAACACCAAAAGTGGAAGCTTTGTGTTAGTATGCTTTGTCTCTATAGGAAACGTATCATCTAGGATTTCCATTGCAGTTCGCATTCACGCTTCTAGTGTATCCCTGTTTGGTCCTAGCATACATGGGTGAAGCAGCATTTCTGTCCAAGCACCAGGAACATATCCAGAGAAGTTTCTACAAAGCTATACCAGGCAAGAAGTCGTTTGTGGTTGAAATGGAGTCTAATATTCTCTTGCATTCATCACATGAATAGTATTTTTGCTGTCTGCAGAAACTACATTCTGGCCGGTGTTCATAGTGGCCACATTTGCTGCTGTGGTAGGAAGTCAAGCTGTAATATCAGCTACCTTCTCCATCATCAGCCAGTGTTGTGCACTGCATTGCTTTCCTCGTGTTAAAATTGTTCACACTTCAAGTGAAATCTATGGGCAAATATACATCCCCGAGGTCAATTGGATCTTGATGTGCCTTTGTCTGGCGGTGACACTAGGATTGAGGGACACCAATATGATGGGCCATGCATACGGTAGAAAATGTGCTATTCGATTACGTGCATACAAATTTGCTGAACTTTCCCTTAACTATGGTTGTTTTATTGGTTCTGCAGGCATGGTGGTAACCACAGTTATGTTTGTGACCACCTGCTTGATGGCCCTGGTCATGATAATTGTATGGAAGAAAAGGATCATTTACACAGTCGCTTTTTTTGTGTTTTTTGGATCAATTGAACTGCTTTACATTTCAGCATCTGTTTACAAGGTGCCACAAGGTGGGTGGATTCCACTTGTGCTGTCTTTCATCTTTATGGCTGTAATGTATATATGGAACTATGGAACAATGAAAAAACACGAATTTGATGTGGAGAACAAGGTTTCGATGAATAGGATAGTTTCTTTGGGACCTAGCCTGGGGATGGTACGGGTTCCAGGAATTGGGCTGGTCTACACAAACTTGGTGACTGGAGTCCCTGCAGTTTTCGGCCACTTCGTGACCAACTTGCCTGCATTTCATCAAGTGCTTGTTTTTGTTTGTGTCAAATCCGTTCAGGTTCCCCATGTATGTGAAAAAGAACGATTGCTAATCGGTAGACTGGGGCCAAAGGAGTATAGCATGTTCAGGTGCACTGTCAGGTATGGTTACAAGGATCTACAACAGGAAAACTATGATTTTGAGAGTAGACTAGTGTCTGCAATAATTCAATTTGTAGAAACGGAAGAAGATACTGGTTCAAACCAGCTGACCGAGTCATGTAGAGAAATTGAAAGCTCGGCTGGTGTTTCTTTTGCCATGCAGCGCATAGTTCACGGCTCAAATCAGGAAAAGATGGAGTCTTCAAGTGAGATCCAAGTAGTTTGTTCTGATGTTGGGAATCCGAGGAATAGCCAACTTAAAGCCGAGTCGCTGCAAATATTGCAAGCCAAGGAGTCTGGTGTTGCTTACATCCTGGGGCAATCCCATGCTCAGGCAAAACAATCATCCTCCATTATCAAGAAAATTGCTGTTGATCTAGTATATACTTTCTTGAGCAAGAATTCTAGGGGACCTCATGTGGTTCTAAATGTGCCTCACACTAGTTTGCTGGAGGTTGGCATGATTTACTATGTCTGACTCTACAAGACAAATTAGCCACGAAGAGTTTAGGAACGTAGCTGTAAAGAAAAGTAAGAATGACAAGGATACCAAGTAGGCATGCCATCAGGATAACAGAAAAATATTAAAGAAAAGCTTTCTAATTTCTGTAGTCCCAAATTTATAGTTTCCTATCTTCTCCACTATGCTTTTGTATATAGATGGATATTGTTCATAAGTTCCTATTTTTTCGATGGAAAAGAAAAGAAAAAGTACTAACCGTTTAGTAATTGTGTACTATCTAGTGAGTAGTTAAAAGTTAATGAATGGTTATTTACATTGAACTTAATCTTTTTCATAAATAATTGCTCTTTAAAAATAAATTTTTATAAAGAAGAAATTTCAAAAGCACAATCTAAATCAAATTTACATATATTAACATAGTGTGGTTTAAATATTATATTGTTTAATCTAGTCTAAAGAATAAAAATCATTTTAGTAAAGTTTAAAAATTATGTACAAATTATACTATAAGTTGGAAATCATTTGTTGTATATATTGATGGATTATGAGTTGTTTCAACATATGATCTAGAAAGTGGAAGACATTATTTTAGTAAGATTAGGGATCAAAATTTTAGTCCAATTCAGTCTAACTCGATTTAGAATCAATGGACTAAGTCTAAATTAATTGAACTTTGAATCGAATTCAAACTTCTTTTAAAATTTTGAACTTTAGTTTGAACTCAAATATAAGTTTTAACTCTACAGACTGACTCAACCCGAAGCTCACTTAATATATTATCTAAAAACAATGTCATTTTGTTACTTGATAGATATAATCAAAAGAATAACGATGTTTTGATGATTTTTGACGTTTTGCTTTTGTTTCCTCTTCTTCTAATAATCGGTAATATAAAGAACATTTATAGTTGATGAAAATTATTATTAGATTATTCTGATTGCTGGTGAGAGAAGAGTTAGCTTGGTTTGGTTGGTGACAAAGACATTTATATTAAAACTAAGGTTACAAAGCTCATCTTTATTCCACCCATTTCTTATTTGTTGCATATTATGTCCCATAGGTCTACCACCAATTAAGCTTAATCTAATGTCCTCTAATAATAGACGTTCAACAAGATCATTCGATAAGCTAGAACCATTGAGCAGTGCATTAATATCAGGATAAATGTCTCTTTTAAGATGTATATGTAGATGGGTGTTGAGTTTGAGTTTAAATTTGAATGCCTTAAGTTTGATCAATTTTTGAGTTTATCAAAACTCAATCAAACATAAAATTTGAATTGAATACCTCGATTTGAATTGAATTTCAAGTTGAACTGAAGTCATGAGCGACTTAGATCTGAATCAACTTATTGTCATTCTTAAGTAAAATAAAATGTGATACATCTAAGTTACATGAAAAATTGAAGATTTTTTATATAAGAAATAAAAATATTATAAAAATATAACTATTAATATAACTACACCACTCCAAAAACCCTTAGTTAGGGGGCTATGAGGATAACTGAAATAATTCAAGTAAGTGGCATTGTTAGACCACATGAATCGAGAAAGGCTTGTCTCGCCTTGCCTCCTATGCTAATGGAATCTTTCACTAATAAACCTCAAATGAGTTGCATCATAGGTTTCCATCTAATATACTTTTTAAGTGATTTTAAGAACTGAATCTCTGTTAAAGATTAAGATCGAACAAAGATGATTATAGTTGAGATCCCAATTATACAAGAAGAGACACAAATCCTTCTTCTCTAATGAACGTTAACT
>JAOQML010000008.1:26404013-26415972 GCA_027568935.1 Erythroxylum urbanii
GCGAAGCAATTAAATTGCGGGAACGATTCCTGCTTTTTTTACCGTCGCCGAGACGTGTTCCGTCGCTATTGTCTGACTCAGTTTTTGGGCTGAATTTTTTCCTACAATATTGCCGACCGACTGATTATCCGTCGGTAAAATTTTCTTTTCTCCGACGGATTATTTAAATACCGTCGGTAAAAGGCGACGGAATATGTGTCGTCGGTAATATACCGACACTAATTCGCAATTTTCTTGTAGTGAAAGGTAATGAGATGTTACAGTTAATCATCTAGACATCTAAGATCTATCAACATTACTCATTTCTGCAAAACTGTTAATTTAAAAAAGTGATTTCATAGTTAGTATCCTTCATGTCCCGTAAGTTTACAGAACATCTAAACTTTACACAACATCCCCTAAGTACTAATCAACTGAATTAATTACCTACAATAGATGTCAATACTATGGTACGTGGCATTGTTTACACCTGTGAATCAAGAAAGCAAGTTTTTTTTGTGAGTCCTAAGCAAGTAGAATTTTTCACCGATAAGCCTCACGGGAGCTGCATCACAGGTTTTCAGCCTATATACCATCCTAGGGGTTTATTATGTAAAGAATTGTCTTATCTATTGAACCTATGAATTTCTTGTGTTAATAGTAAGTTTGAATTAATCAAATTGAAGTTAAAGTATTTATGTTTGAATTAATCACCTACAATTAATTTCAATACTATGGTACGTGACATTGTTTACATTTGTGAATCAAGAAAGCAAGTTCTCGCTGTGACTCCTAGGCTCGTTGAATTTTTCACCAATAAGCCTCATGGGAGCTACATTATAGGTTTCCAGCCTATATACCATTATAGGGGTTTATTATGCAAAGAACTATCTTGTCTATTAAACCTATGAATTTCTTGTGTTAATACTAAGTTTGAATTAATCAAATTGAAGTTGAAGTATTTATCTTTGAATCAATCACCTACAATTGATTTTAATACTATAGTTCGTGGCATTGTTTACACTTGTGAATCAAGAAAGCAAGTTTTTGCTATAACTCCTAGGCTCGTAGAATTTTTCATTGATAAGTCTCACGGGAGTTGCATCATGGGTTTCTAACCTATATACCGTCCTAGGGGTTTATTATGCAAAGAATTGTCTTGTCAATTAAACCTATGAATTTCTTGTGTTAATATTAAGTTTGAATTAATTAAATTGAAGTTGAAGTATTTATGTTTGAATTAGTAACCTACAATTGATTTCAATACTATGGTACATGACATTGTTTACACCTGTGAATCAAGAAAGTAAGTTCTAGCTATGACTCCTAGGCTCGTGGAATTTTTCACCGATAAACCTCACAGGAGTTACATCACAGGTTTCAACTTATATACCGTCCTAGAAACTTAGTTATGCCTCAAATCATCCATAAGATCTCAAACTCATTCCAGATATAGTAAATACTTAGACTATTAAAGAAGAACATAAAAACTCATCAATGATTATAAGAATATTCTAAACAACAACACAAAATCAAGACTTCCTTTGTATTCACACAAACCCAAACGCATCATAATCGTATTATTAAAGCAATAGACATGGTAGACATGATTTGGATGACTTACCTGGATAGACGTACAACTCCATATTATAAAGAAGAAGGATGAACGATGCTTTTCAACATAATATAGGGCTTGCGAAAAAGAATATTTCGTATTTAATATAATACACTTATTCAATAGTTTAGTTATATTTTTAATATATTAAAGCAAGCAAATCAAAATAAAATATTGTTTTTTTAAATAGAAATATGTGGACTTTTAGTGGGATTAAGGTTAAAAATATTGCTAGACCAAATCAATCCCAACTTGTTGAAAATGACAACAGACGATTATGCTACTAACGTTTCTCTAACAGAAAGAACTTAAACACAAAGGTAAAAGCATCCAAGTCTTGTTAAAACAAAGCCAAAACTTGAACAACTTTACGTAGAAAAACAACTTATGCCAGCAGTAACCACTACAATATTGGAAAAAATTTAATACCTAACCACTTAGATCACCTTTAAAATTTTATTCTAACGTTTGACTTGTTTAATAATTCATTTTAATAAACTCATATTCTACCTTGAAATACAACAAGATCAATATGGCATGTTAAATTAAATGATTGTTTATCATTACAACTCTATGTCAAGAAATTAGCTTTTAACTACATACATCCAGTCTGATGCTTAATATAGAAATACGAATAATTGTGTGATTTAGATATTGTAAATTTAATTGGATGCACCAATTATATGTAATCATTAAGGAACAGAATATAAAATTATATAACCAATACAGACATTAATGCAATCAAAGTTGTACATTCTTTGAATATACCTAGAGGAGTAATTTAAAAGTCCTTGTGTTCTGACCATACTTGTTTCCTAACTTACAATAGATATGAAGTAAAGAGTTTAACCTAGAATTTAATAATTATAATTTACATTTGTTTATCCGACTTAAAATTGTACTTGCTTAGTGTAGTAAATCTAATAACCAATTGCATTCTATACTTAATTTGAGCATGTGATGAGCCTTTAGAAATGTTCATCAACAATTATGTTTAATCAAATTTTCTTCAACTTCAATTTTTTCAAAAGGGATTAGTTTCGCAATTTTTGCTACTAGGACTATTAGATTTTATTCATAGCTCATTCCTACACCATATCAAAATCATTTGTTCCATTATTACATTTATGTTTATTTATTTTTACTTCATGCCCCAAATTTGCCTAATAACTTTAAAAACATCATTTTAAAGCTTAATCAATTACTAAAATGGGTAAGATAAGTCGTCTCTAATATACCTTTTTTGATTTATAATAGATCTTAACTCATTTTTTTCTTTCGTTGTGACTTTATCTTTCTTGTCTTTAGGTTTCTCTTTCCTTTCCTTAAGAAAAACATAAATGGCAACTCTATGCATTTCCTTTCCTTAAGAACTGAAATCATTTTTTCAATGTAGGAATGATTCAATTTTTCATTATACATACTTTTATCAAAGTTATAACACTCTTATCATTTAAAGAAATAGATTTATATCAATTTAAATTATACAGAACACCCTCATACAATAAACATCAGCATAAAAGGTATTTCATCAAACACCTGACATGCGTCATAAATACATCCCAACATCACAACTAAAATAACGTCTTTTCCTTTCCATCACTAACATTTATACCTTAAAATTGTTCTCCAATCATAGAATATACAAACAAACAAAAGCAATCAAATATTCAAACTTTTATCTAACATACGAAAAAATAGAGGTCAAAGGCTACAAAAATACCTCCACCAAAGGACATGATGACAGTGACTTGAGAAGACAAACGTCGACGAGTAGAAGAGGAGTCCACGACAGAGAAACCAGAGAGAAGAAAATTGCATAAGAAAATAGGGAAGAGACGCACGATCGAAGAAGAAGATGCTGGGGGGTGGGGAGAGGAGCTTTCAGGTGAGTTAAATGTAAACCAAAACAACGTCGTTTGGTGATAAACTAAACGACGTCTTTTTCTATTTATTTAAAACGCTAAAGCATAAGTAAACAATGACGTTTACCTTGAAAATTTACTGACGGAATTTACCGATAGAAAAGTTTCCTTCGATAAACTCAAAACTTTTTTATTTTGCCAAAAAATCCTGCTTTCTTTACCTATGGGCATTTTATACTATCACTAAAGTCCGTTGAAAATTTTGTCTGGATGATTTCCCTCCATATTTACCGACATATATCTTTACCATTGCTAAACGAAAATTTTCCTGTCAATGTTACCGACGGATATTGATTTTTCGTTAGTAATTTGCAACGGTTTCGTTTCCATCGAAAATTTTTCATTGCTAATTCCTACTCTCCTTATAGTGTATATAGTTGTTGTACAAGATAAGGAAGAAAAAATTACAATTTTTATCTCTACTACAAGTAAAATACGAAAAGCGATATCAGTGCTATCAATTACTTATAGTTTCCTTTTCATCTAATGAACTACAACTTTTGTAGGAATTTGTTACTCTTTGGAAGTCCTTGTCACCAACCATATTTCCTTTGATAATTTTGTAAGTATGATCATTGTTATCACTCCATGATTTGTGGGACTCCTTACGCTCCACGAACTTACAATATTGGTGCTAAAATGAGGCTGTAGGTTGTTAATATCAATGAGTTTTTTGGAGTATTAGGTGTTTTAAGAAAGTAAAGTGGCCTATTCATTTTATGAGTAATTATTTTGCTACCATTGACAAAAGTAAGAGAATAGTAGACCAAAGGACGTTCTAGAATATGCTTAAGAGTTTTGATAAGTTACGAGTTTTTTTAATTTTGTATCTGCAAACTAGTATTATTGCTGCATGGGAGGAAACAAAATATCCGTCGCAAGTTTTGGAAAGGCGTGATGTGCATATTAGTAATTTTAAAGTTAAATTATTTTAGGGTTAAGGTAAAATCAAAGGATTGTAAAATTAGAGATTTAGTTAAAATTAGGTTAAATAATCTAATTAATTAAAATAATTAAAATTAAACAAAATAAAATTTAAAAATAATTTAATTAGTTATATCATTTAATTTTTTTAAAATATGGTTTGATATCGCAATAATACGTGAGATACACATAGCATTATAAACCTATTTTTTTAAAATAAAAAAGTTTCATTTATAAAAGGTATATAGTTCAGAATATCGATAACAAACAAAACAAGGAAGAGATCCTAGTTAAACCAAATTTTACAACTTCTCAACCTCAGCTTTGTATAAGTTGAGCAGAATCAGAACAGATGTAAATGAGTTAAACAACATGTTTCAGCGTTAAAATATCATGTATACTTTTCATCATTTCTTGTATCAAGAGGGAGAGAGTTTTCTGCTTAGTTTCAAATGCCCGTTTGAATCTTCAGGCATTGTGCTCCTTCCATATGCTTTGTATACAGAGTCCGACAACTATAGAATAAACTGATTCCATAGGAGAACGATGATCAACTAACCATTATATAACCCTTGAGAGCGAACAAGTTGTCAATGACCGTTAAAAGGGAAATTGTCAATGACCATTGAAATTTCTTTTTAACAACTTCCAAATCCAGTTGGTGATCTCACACGTGAAGGAATAAGTGGTTATATGATTCAGCCTCTTTTAAACAAAACGGACAATCTTTATCAATAGTTAAATACCTGAGTTTATTAGCTATATTGAAGTAGTTTTGGATAGCTAGCGATAAAAGGAAAGAAACTTTCGGAAGAATGTTCTTGTTTCATACAATTCTAAAAGTACGTGATGATGTAATTGATTAATGATGTCAAGTATTGGTTAGAATTTTTATTTATATAAGATTTAATTTAAACTTTTCTAAATATTAAAATTCAATTTAAATATAATAAAATATTAAAATTTAACTTACTTAAATAGTAAATATTATATATTTATTTTTAATCTGTCCGGGATATTATTTTAACTTAATGACGTGATCTTATTGGTGGATTCAATACCACATAATCAAGATTGTCGGCTGTTGATTTGATTTAGTACCTGTGTCCGCATTTCCAGGTTGTGAACATGAATGAAGGGTCTGAACTCTGGACGAAGATTGTTTTCGCAGCGTGCCGAAGACAGTCAGAGTTCACGAGCCGGTACGGGCAGAAAGTACCCTAAAATAAGCAGGAA
The DNA here is from genome assembly GCA_027568935.1 of Erythroxylum urbanii. NCBI lineage: Eukaryota > Viridiplantae > Streptophyta > Magnoliopsida > Malpighiales > Erythroxylaceae > Erythroxylum > Erythroxylum urbanii. Next base: position 26,409,693 of record JAOQML010000008.1, read on the forward strand.
AGAATGGAGGAGGCCAACCAAACCACCAATAGGTGTCGTGTTGAGGAGTACTGCTGGTGGTTGTGGAGTCCCAGTCAAAACCCAAAAGCCCCTTGTCTCTTTAGACTTCACATGGAACCCCTGATCTAATTTGACCCTTAAGACTTGTAAAATGGGACCCCTTCCCTTATTCATTCAATCAACAAGATAAAAGAAATTGTTTTATTTTCTTATGACATTAGATCAACTCGTCACATCAACTGCTGAGTTCTGCCAACTTTGCTTATTGACACAGTGACACGGTCTCACCAGCGAAGTACCACTCGGAAAGGAATACATTAGTGCATCTCCTTGTTGATATTCGGATTAAAAAACTGCAACACCCACATGATTCTAATAAACTCCCGTGGTGCCCCACTTTTGGACTGGCTTTGCTGCCGTCGCCTTCACGAGTCCTTCATTTCTGCACCTTTTTCTTCCCCCCTTCTCCTAATGCACGAGTCTCTTTAGCTCCTTGGATAATGGGATTCGTTTTTTGACTTTACAAGTACACACTCACACTTAGTCAAACGTTATTGCTTACTAACATACGCGACGTAATTGTTGTCTGATATTTGCATCTGATAAGGCACATAACCCCGTAAAATCAATCCTTAATCAACGACTTCATTTTCACGTAAACCCCACACTTCTATAAAATCCTCACATCGAAGTAAAATCTAATGGCGGGCAAGAAGGTTCCTTTAGGTACCTTCTTCACATTGGCTGTTGTCTACTAGTATATAGGACACGTACTCGTAGTTATATAAGCTTAAGTTTAGGACTCCATATGCATAGGACTGACTACTTAGAACTCAGGATCCTAAAGAAAAAGTATATCGCGATGCCCAGTGCTTCTGAGTCAGGAGAACACAATCCACTGAGTCACTTCATGAACAGCATCTCTTCTTATGACAGCAATATAATGCTAGCCGCTGTTATATCACTGCTTTTGGTGATCCTTTTTGTGGTGCTCCTCCATGTTTATGCCAAATGGTTCTTGAAGCAGGCACGTCAAAGAAGGAGATCGAGCTCTGTGTCAGTGTCTCAAGTTCTTGGCCCTTCAAGATTGAACCAACTCCATTCCTTGGCTTTTGACAGTACCTCCCTGTCTAGTTCTCCTTCAAAGAGCGGTCTTGACGCATCGATTATCTCCTCGCTTCCATATTTCGTGTACAAGACAGAAGAATCTGAAAACGGTTTAGAGTGTGTCATTTGCTTAAACCATTTTGAGGAAAATGAAGTCGGCAAGAGTTTGGTAAAGTGTGGTCATGGTTTCCACGTCGAGTGCATAGACATGTGGCTGAGTTCTCACTCTAATTGCCCTATTTGCAGAGCTCCGGCCACAGGAGATATTGCAAATAGTGATAAGTCCACGGCGGCTAGTGAAGAACAAAGGGAGACGACGGTATTGAGCGAGATGGGACTGAGAGATGGTGATTCTAGAGACTCTAGACTGCAAGAAACTGTAATTGAAGTTGCAAATTCTGAGAGTACTGTTCATCTTGTTACGAATGATAACGATTCGTCACCAGAAACCTCATCATCTTCTTCTAACTCTTATCTGGGTTGTTCTCTAAAGAGAATGTTGAGTAAGAACAGATCAGAACGGAAGGTTTTTCCCTCAAGCAATGCAACTGCGTTGGATATCTGAGGGAGATACCGAAATGAAGTTTGGTGGTCCCTGTGAATAGTCCAGTTGGTGAATAATAATCCATATTGTATAGTCTCTTGGAGATTGATGTCGATATAACTCTAATATTTCTTCTCTTCACTACTTATTGTGACAATTCAGTTATCAGACCACATTCAGCTTTCTGTCTGGTTTTTTTGCAACTATTTTGCTATGAAGGATACCAACCAACCAACCAAACGGGCAAATCTTGATTGTAGAACTTATATCTACCATTATCACTTTCTTTGACAGATGGATGTGTATATGGTTGCTTTTGACTCTTTGCACGAATTATATCATACACGACGGAGTGGAGTAACCAAATACTTACTACCTCGGTGGACGGTGACTTTTGAATATAATTAATTCAATTTGCTGTCCTCCATGTTCCTGAACTACGACAATCGTATTCTCTGTAACGTGTTTTCAGCATTTCCCGAAACTTCCGTTTGTTAATCCTTTACAATCTTAGCTTAGATAAGATGCTTCAATTTGGTTGAATCCAATAAATTTTCTCTTGAAATGGGGACACTCAAGTTTGGCATTGTTGGCTCCTCACTCCTAACCATACTTGGGTGAATTTCAACTTACATTATCAAGTATAAGTCCGATGTTTTACATAAAAAATTCCCAAGTTAATGAGTTTCATGCAAGTTTTGAATTTGGTTGGATTTTCAGTTCAAAATCGGGACAATAGTATGTTTCAGCCATAGTCAAAACGATGTTGGAACGGAAAACAAAACAAAGCCCCAAAACTCTCGTCTAGCATGGTGATTAAGTTGCCAAGTTCGCTCATTTGTTCATTCACTAAAAAGAGACCCCACGATTAAGATAAGGCCTAATTTTACTATCAGAACTATATTAGTCTTTTCAATGACTTTTTGTTAATTTCTTTCATTTTAACATCTTTAATGCTAAAGAAATTCGTCAAAAACACTCTTGCATTGATTGAATAATCGTTTAGGTTATTGAATAATAGACATGTTTCTTACAAAATTCCATATTCTATTTTGTAAGAGAGAATGAGAATCACATCGACCGTTAACAAGTTATTTCAAATCGCATATCGTTCAGTTGATGCTGTAAACATTTAACTTGTGCCCACTTTCAGGCCTTCCATTTTTCAGTTATTCTAAAGTTTCCTGAGTATTCTTTTCTTTCCTACCCAGTTAAAGAAAACGTAAAACAGGATAAATTTCGGTTAAGAACAAAAAGATTGGTCCCGGCGGGGCTCGAACCCGCGACCTTCGGCTCATAAGACCAACGCTCTAACCAACTGAGCTACGGGACCTGGGTAGAAGTCTCATTATCGTTAAAAGTTTTAACCAGATTGTACGCCACCATACGGTTTTGAACAAAAATAAATCTTATTCAGAATGACACTCTCCCATAAGAAAATCTTTCTTATTTTTACATGATTTTTTTTATCGTTATAAGGTATTTGCTAGTAAATTAGCCGTCTATTGTCATTTGCAGATTAATTAATTTAGTAATACTGTTAATGTACTCTAATATTTTCTTGTTCAACTTAAATTGTCTAATTTAGTTTCAAAAAATATTAAATTCTTTACATTGGTTTTAAAAATAAGTTGTTATATGTAAATATTTAGACAATTCACTTCTTTTATTTTGAGGTTAATATATTTATTAACATAAATAAGAGTAAATTATATTTTAAATATGAATGTTTACCTATTCCTAATTTTAAAAAAGAGAAAAATACTCAATTAAATGTGTAAAATTTTTAATTTATTATAAATATAGTTTTGTTGACCATCATACCTCTCCAAACTCTAATTTATTGCGAGATTTTGGACTGGATGATGATGATGGTGATGATGATGATGATGATGATGATGATAGTTTTGTTAACCATATATAATTAAGATAACTAATTGTGTATACACACATATATATATATACGCATTATTATAATTTAAAAATTAAAATTATTATTCAATATAATTCATTTTAACAATTTTATTCCTTATAATAAATTGCTTTTCTGCATGAAAGTTGACTTGCAAGATACTAGCGTAAGAGGGGATGCCAATTCAATCTCAGTCATTTTCAGTGTAAAAGATCGGCAAAAATTTCACAGCTCAGCAAGTTGTTACATAAAATGGGACCCTTTTTTAAACCCCTTGATAGCCCATTTCGTCAAAAAGAAAGAATAGTAGTAAATAGTAACTGCAGCGAGTTCAAACTAGAAGTGTGGAACACATGTTCCTTAAAACTCCCAGCTGTTGATTTATCCACAATCACAGGAACAGCATGACTGTTTGCAACAAGAACCTCTTCTTAGGCTCTTCTTTTGGTGGTGATGGTGCCGTGACTGGAGGTTTGTGAAGATGTGCATAGGAAGCAACACCTTTTCCTCACGGAAGATATTATGTTAATATTATAAAATTAGGGTGAGATTTAATGTCGATCGGAATAGAATAAATACAAAAATTTTTGCTTTGATTTCTTGAAAATTAATAGCCCTAAAATTCTATAATATGTTAACACATAAAAAATAATAAAGTATAAATCATACTTCATACTTTATTGTAAAATTTGACCATTTTCTTGTTGATTCCGTCAAACTATTTATAAAACTATCTCATCTCAGTTACTATAGTCATACTCATGTCGGACCTCTAATAATATCTACTTAATATATTTAGAGAACTCTACAAGTGGTACAAAAAGGCCAGACAAGAAGTGGTAACTCTCTCAAAGTCTATTTATAATAAGATTTAAACCTTTTAGCAATTTAATTAAAATAAAATTATAATTATAATTAAAATTATGATTAATTCTAATTAAATACCAATTGGGACCAAATAAATCCAATATCTTATATTGATCCTTATTTATTAAATGTCTCATATTTAATTATAAAGTTTCTCAAATTTTATAATTTAGTCCAACTTAATTCAAATATATTTTTTCTCATCAATTAGTTCTTTGATGTGACTTATTAGGTTTTTAAATATGTTGACAATGAATATAAATTATAATCGTAAATTATGCTTATAATTAGATAAATTAAACTATTTTGATTTATTTTTAATTCTTTAATTAAATAATTCACATATCTTAATCAAGATTGACATTTGACAATACATCATAATTACCTAAATATTTATGAATGTCAAAGTAGTTTTCACTAATTTTTATGTACATAATTTTTTCGTATAATTCAATCATTTTATCATATAATGTTCTGATTAAACATAGAGCATGAAATTAATATCAACTCTATTTAAGTTTAATTATAATAGTTCTCTACCATTAGTAAATGATTTTAATAATGACATTAAAAACTATTATTAAAGTGTCATTCTAGCTTAAGAAAGGATTTTTCGAATCAATACTAATAACAAACTACGGAACATTCTCCCTAATCACTTTAGGGTGATAAATCCAATATTAATAACTCAATTACCTCTATATTCATGTTATATATGATAACTACCGATTTAACTATCCTTAATTAGAATATTGATAGATGCATAGTTGACCATAATTTTACCTCATATTTGATGTGTTTTTGCTTGATATTTTATACTTTTGTTGTATATTTAGTAGTTAAATTGCTCCAAGTGTGTTTATAAGTTATAATTGTATTCACAGACTTAAAAGAGAAGGATTCTGACATAAAAATGGCACAAAAAACAAAGGTTTGACGCACAGAAGGGATGCACAGTCATGTAAGAGGCTATGCAGTTTCACGATTTCTGGGCATTTTGGTTATGCAAAGTCTGATACACTACCGTGCTTCTCCCAAAGCCCTAAATTTCGTGATAAAAAGATATTTTTGAGGGCAGATAAAAGAAGAGTCATAGAGCAGTCATGAGGAGGTGATTCTAGACGTGGAACTCATTCTCCAGGTGTGATTTTGAACTAGAGAAGCGGAAAACACGAAGAAATCATCGAAAGATCCATCGAAATACAAGATTAAGCCTTTACATCTCAAGAACATTCGATAGGAGACAATCAGGGAGATTTAGAGTTATGAACCCATTGTTTTTTGTTTCATTTTTCTTTCATCGTATGTTTGATTTCGTGTTTGATAATATGTAACTAAACATCTAGTTAGTATTTAGGTTAGATGAAACTTATGTTAATACTTTGATATGATTTAATTCTTTTATTAATGCAATTGGTTTGATCAATTATTGTGCTCAAATTACTTGTTTTATTTATGTTCTAGTAATATGAATTATTAGACCATAATCTGATTTCATATGTAGCGATATAGAAATCCTAGGTTGAATAGATTCACGGTAATTGGAAGGAGTTGATTACAACCCTAGAGATAGAAAGACATAAATCTTTCGGATTATGTTCAAACCTACTAGATGGATTCATAAAATAGTAACACAATCCTATAAAATATAACCTGAGTAATTTGTTTAGATAATTTAAGATTAGTTATTAGTAGACTCAAAATCAGCTATTAGCGTACCATAACCCTGCGTTTGGTTAGTGTCTTCAGGGGTGAGGACGGTGGACAAAGACACAAAAGTTCTGTCCTTCGTCCTGTTTGCTTGCTGTCCTCACTCATTTTTGTTCCGTCTTCAGAGGACAAGGACAGAA
>JAOQML010000008.1:26429182-26451365 GCA_027568935.1 Erythroxylum urbanii
AAGCACATTATGGTATCTTTGGGCAATGTCTAGTCTTTATGCCTGTGCCATTTGTTTTTCTCCTCTTGATCTTTATCTTAATCTCTGTGATCATAACAATGCTAGTTCATTACTTTGGACATTTCTTGAATGGTTTCAGCCATTAGATCAATGGAAATTACAGTTTGACATTATTATCAGACAGCATCGTCTCAAAACTTCTTCTGAACGACGACAACAAGCTTGCTGTATTTTCATTATTCATCGTCCATATCGTGAACAAGCAACTGGTGAACTCTATACAGAGCCACATGTATTTCATTATCATACTTCTCTGTATTAGCCAAGATGTCAGAATAATATTTTCTTAACTCTTCGAGATTTTCTCAAAGAGATTAATCACTGCCCTGACGCACCAGTTTTGACAACGTCTATTGGACCTTATCCCGGTGAATTTATACCTGGTGAACCAGAAGCACCAGAAGTTGATATGCCTGGTCCAAATAGTCCTCAGTATGACACAGACGATATAGTCTCCAATGTTACAGGTCCTTCTCATTCAAACTATCCTATCTTCCAGGATGCTCAAGATCCTAATCCTACTGAAGAAGAGATAGCACAATTCCTGCATCAACTTAATCAATGTGAGCTAAGGAATAAACGACATAAATCTTCCAGCTCAAGTGATCCAGATTCTCCATCCAATCTTCAATCGTGGCACGAATCTATTCGTGACAAGTGACATTTGGATAAGCCTTGGATCCTCTTATCTTCAGGAGACACTGCATTCGAGGAGGTTTTGTCATTAAAGCAGACTTTGACATTAAAGGTTTCTTTGTGGTCCCCACAACCACTGTTCCAAGATTCCTCTTTTGTCGTGGCAACTGTTTGCTTTAAGACTTTTTTAAAAAGTAGTTTGCTTTTTACTGTTTACTTTAGGAATTTTGTTAAAGTTGTTTACTTTTCCTAAAGTAGATGCTTTACTTTTGTAAAGTAGATTCCTTAGAGATAAGGTTAGGTAGCTTTTGTTAAAGCTAAATTATTATGTCTCTAGGATAGTTTTACGTTTTTAGCCTTAGGCTTTTCTATATAAGCGAGGCTTAGGTCTCATTGTAATCAAGCTTTTCATTTGGAAAACCTTGTTTGTACATTTTATCAGAAAATGAAGAATTCTTTCTTCGCATATCTCTTCTAAACACTTCTCTATCCTGAAATAGCTTCTTTTCCTTGTTAAAGATTGCAGAGATGAGTATGCTCTACACTCGCCTTGCAAAAGGATCTTGTGTATCAGAAAATATATGACAGTCTGTAGAACTGTTGCTTCTAATTCCGCTGCCTGTTTGTTTGTTCAGAAGCATTAATGGGGAATGACGAGTAAGAGTGTGTAAGTGAAGTAGGGTTCTTAAGAGGCGACAGCAATAAGTTCCGTATTAAGCCGAGGGAAAGGCGTTGAGGGAAGTAAGACTGCGATAACTGGAACACCTGTGTAGTAAACACACTTCCAATCCGACTTTGGTTAGTCGATGAAACCAACCAGTGGGTGGGTTAGAATTAGAGTTAGCCAAGAGGGTTAACAGAAAAAGGTCATAGTTTTCCTGTGTCACCTCCTACAACGGACCGTAGGTGAGTCAAGTGGTATCAGAGCCTAATCTTGACTCCGTTACAAACAGTTTTCGATAGCTGCTTTCTGATTAATATATCTATGTCATTTACCTGAAAAATAATAATATAAAATAGATCCATCAATGACAACCTCTGATAAAAGAGGCTTCCATCATTTTCTAAAGATAGATGAACCTTGATTGTATCTAAAATTTAAGGAATCAAGTCATGTTGTCTTCTTATTATGTTAACTTCAAGCAAGGTTATTACAATTGGGATACAAGTTGTTCAAATCTTCACCGAGCAATCACATGTAGAATTCTAAATTATCAAATATTTTAAGGAACCAAGAACTAAATCCAAATTAGATTGTATCCTTTTTAAATTTTTTCCCAAAAAGTTTTCAAATGTTACACTTTTTTCACTATGATTCTTTTTTTTTTGTTTCAATTGAAAAATTATCCTATCTAACTAATAGAAAATATTAGATTTTGTCAATTCATTGGTAGTTTATTAATCCCAAATGTTGATTTGATGCAATTTAGATAGATTTTGGGTTCAGTGAAAAATGAAATATATAGGGATAAGAATATAAAATATAACAATTTTTAGTTTACTACTCTTTTTATCAAAGAAAATTATTTTCCCTTTCCATTAAAATTGGAATTCATAAAATGATGAGGTGAAATGTAATATTGCAAATCTTTTATTTTAATTTACAATTCCTAATAATTTGTGTTTTGATTACAAACATAAATTTAAATTATAGTTTTTAGATTAAATTTTACGAAATTATAACCCAATTTTCTTATCAATTTCATGAACTTCTTTATTACAATATGAAAAAGAGCTTGAAAAAAATATGTGCAATAAGACTTTATAACCTTAGTTACATACAAAAAGGAATGCTTAAAACGTAAGAATAAACTTATTATTAACAAAAAATATTATAATAATTTTATAAAAATATTGAAATGAAATTTCTAAAAGCTAATAATTTTTATTTTAATCCTATTTTATTTGTCTTGAGTACATCATAAATGTATTTAAAATCTATTATGTTACTTCAAAAAGTTAATTAAGGAAAATGTACTTAATAAAATCTAGCATTTCCACTTATTTGATGTATTTTTAAATAGAATTAGGGTGATTCAAATAAAAATAAAGATTGGAATAAAAAGTTCAAAAAATCTTATGAATTATTAAGTAGTTATCCCTTTATTTTATAACATTTCATCCTACAATTTATTTTGAACTAATAAAAAAATTAAATATATAAATTCTTGGCATGTCTGCATTACTTTTTCTTTCATCTTTAATGGCTATTGGAGAAATACATCTTATTTGTTTAAATACTAATTTTAACGAAATTTTCATTATAAAGATTATAGTTAAGGATATTAGTGGTCTTTTTTTGAATTTTATTGTTACTCCTCATAGTTAAAATCCTTATACACCTTATTTAGTTAGAGATTGATTCGGTTGAGTGAGCCATATAGGAAAAAAAAACACATCATGTTTCTTACCTAGAGATCAAAAATGGGCTTTTAGTTCAGTTTGATTTAAAGTAAACAAATTTAATTCAAATTAATCATGATTTGAGTTGGAGTAAAACTTTAGTTCTTTTTAGACTTCAGGTTGAATTTAAACTCGGGCTTTATAGTTTGGTTTGACTTGAATCTTGAAATAAGTGCATGTTATAGTATGTTTTATAGAGGTTTAATTGTATTTTTAAGTGTTTCTTAAATGACAATAATGTGTTTAGGAAACGGGAGATGTTGATCAAGAAAATTTCCACTAGAGTAGTCTCCCAGCTAAATGCTCCTTCTTCCACTATTCAAATCTCAGGACAGACAATAAGCTTGCCATCTATCTCCATGGGAGGCTTGAGTATGAGGCTGAAGGTTTGTTGATCCTTGACTACTTGTTTCCAGTTCTTCTAAGGCGTGAAGGTAAGAATTGAAGTTATGGAGATGGGTTCAAGTTGAGCATGGCTTGGTGGAGGGTCAGGAAGGACATGAGAAGGCAAAGCTAGAAACAACATTCTTAATGTCAACCAAAGGCTGCATTGTTAGGAACCAAAGATAAAAAAAGAAGCAAACCACTTTGGCAGAAAGGAAAGGCTGAAAAGAAATGGTTTAGAATGGAATAGGAAGGTAGCGGGAGAAAGAAATTTTTGTAGTAAACAATTATGGTTTTCGAATTGTAGGAAATGGGAGGAAGAGGGAAAATAGGATGAAACTAAGTAGGGCTGGAAACGCGTACCCAAGTCACACTAGTAAGCATGCAACTCGCCATGCATGGTGAGTGTCGAAGATCCTACTAAGTAAAAATGAGGCCATCTCTCTATGATTGTTAAGGAGTTTAAAGAGTTTAGTAATGTTGTCAAAGAGAATCTCAATATTGAAGAAATACATAAAATATTGGAGATGAATGATCAAGACTCCTCTAGCTTTGATGGGCTCGCCATCACCAAATGGATGATGGGCTTGTTATTGTAAAGATTATGAGAATAAATAAAATAATATGAAGGCTTTATTCATTACTTCATTTACAAAGATATTACTAAGAGAAGAGAAACTTTTAGTTACAACATAGTCCTATGAATAAGCAGTTTAAATTTAAAATAGCTATGGTTATCTTGATACAACAAATTGTACGTGTTTGAAGTGGTCAATGATTTGGAGAATCTTTTGTTGGTTGAGTTGTATCCTTATCCTTAACACTCCCTCGCAAGATTGACGAACCATTGAGGAGACCAATCTTGGATCTGTTGAGTTGAAACTGGTGCTTAGGAAGAGGTTTGGTGAGTGAATCTACAAGTTAATCCTCGGAAGATATATGTGAAACCCAAAGAGCACCCGTTAAACCAAATCTCTAACAAAGTGTATGTCAATTTCTAGGTGCTTTATCTTGGAGTGCAGAACAGGATTATAACAGATATAGGTGTTCAAAATATTGTCTCAGTAGATAGTGGGAGGAGGAACCTTAACTCCAAGCTCTTGAAGAAGTGACTTAACCTACTAGACTTTGGCAGCAGTAGCTGTAATAGAGATATTTAGCTTTAGTGGATGATCAGGCCACGGTCCATTACTTTTTGGAGCTCCAGCTGATGGGAATATTTCCAAAATACAAAATGAATTCTGAAGTTGAAGTTCTGTATGAAGGATCACCTGCCCAATCGGCATTCGAGAAGGTATGAAAGATAAGAGAAGACTAAGGTGTAATATGAATGCCAAATTGAATGGTGGACTTTAGATATTTGAAGAGACATTTTAAAGTAATCCAATGAGAACTGTTTGGGCAATGCATAAACTAAGAAAGTTTGTTCACCGTGAAGGCAATGTCCAATCTTGTGAGACTCAAATACTACAAGCCGCCAACTAATTGACAATAAGTGGTAGGATCAATTGCCTAATCAAACGAGGTTGATTTGAGCAAAGGATAAGTAGTGGAAATAGGAGTAGAGACCTCTTTAGCACCATCCATATTAGCAAGTTGAAGAAGTTTCCTTACATAGTGATGTTGAGATAGAAAAATACCCTTTGAAGTCTTATGAACATCAACATTGGGAAAGAGAAACAACTCATAGGAATCTTTTAATGAAAATTTCTCCACCAAGTGCTTGTATGAACCAATTGTTAAATGAAGAATTATTTCCTGTCACAATGAGATCATCGACATACACCAGAAAATAACAACAAATGGAATCATGGTGGTATATAAATAAAGAGTGATCACTTTGAGAAGATTGAAAGCCAAATTGTTATGTAAAGGAACATAACGCTTGATACCATGCCAAAGGTGCTTGTTTAAGGCCATAAATTGCTTTAACCAATTTGCAAACATGATGCAGCCTTTTTGAATCAGTAAAACCTGGTGATTGGCTCATGAAGACATCTTCTTGCAAGGGACCATGCAAGAAGGCATTGTTGACATCCAGTTGTAGCAATGACCAATGGTTTATCACTACCAAAGTAAAAACAACATAAATAGTGACCGGTTTGAAAACTGTGCTGAATGTATCACCAAAATCAATTCCAGGGCATTGACTGAAACCTTTTGTTACCGAACGAGTTTTGTATCATTGAACAGGCCCCTCAACATTTCTTTTGAACTTGAAAATCAACTTACATTCGACTAAATGTTAGTGAGAGTTAGGAGGAACAAGAACCCAAGTTTGATTTTATAGCAATGCATTAAATTTAGTTGTCATGGTAAAGCGCCATTTAGGAGAAAAGAGAGCCTGTTTGACTGTAGTTGGTTCTAGTACTTCGAGTAATGGGTGTTTAGTAGTATAGTGGACTTGTTTAGGTTTTAAAATGTTGTTTTTTGAGCGAGTGACCATAGGATGAAAAATTTGAGAGGAATTTGAAGCAACAAAAGGTAAAATATGTAAAGATGTAGTTAGACCAGTTTGCATTGCAATGAGATTAGGTTGTGTTTTAGTTAGGATAGAGTCATTGATGGGAGGGGTAGTCATTGTAGGGATTGAAGGTTGTGTAGGTTAAAAAAGAATTTGGGTGTGGGTAGGAGTATGTGAGGGAAGGTCATACCAACTTGAATTAGGTTGGGACTCTAAGAGAAGTTGTGTTTGATAAGGTAATATGTTTTCTATAAAAAGAACATAACGAGGCACAATGTATTTTTGGAATTTAAAGTCATAACAGATGGAGGGAGTAACCAAGTAAGACATAAGGGACAGACTTGACATCAAATATTGATTTCATGTAGGAACGTAGACAAGAATAACATAGGCACCCGAAGATTCTAAAAGACTGATAGTTGGGAGATCAATTAAATAACTTATGATAAGGAGATGTGAGATTGAGTAGTGGTATAGGCAAACGATTAATAAGGAAGGCTGTAGTTTGAAAAGCAAATGGCCAAAATGAATAAGGAAGAGAGGCAGTTTGTAGCAAAGTGAGGCCTGTTTCAACTAGGTGACGATGACAGCATTCGGCAACACCGTTGTGTTGTGGTGTGTGAGGTGGGGTTTGAAGATGATTGATACCACAAGATTGAAAATATCTTTTGAGAGCAACGTATTCCCCACCCCCCATCTGTGTAAATGGATTTAATTTAGCATTGAAGGTATTTTCAACAAGTTTTTGAAAGGTGGGAAAAATATTATAAACATCAAATTTAGCTTTTAATGGAAAGAACCAAATTTACTTTGTGAAATGGTAGACAAAAATTATGTAATATCAAAAATCATCTTGAGATTGCAAAGGGGTAGGGCCCTACAAGTTTGAATATAAAAGTTCAAAAGGGCGAGTACTTGTTAATGTAGAAACACCAAATAATAATCTAAGAATTTTATTACATTTGCAAGGATTGCAAACATTTTCTTTTATTGAAGAGACAGGAAGAGAAAATTTAGACAAGACAAATTTGACAATTCTGGAAGTTGGATGACCAAGTCGTTGATACCATGAAATTGAGGAAAGACAGGTATGAAGACAAATTGGAGACTTCGAGTTGTAGGGAGTGAGCTTGTACAAGGATTGATCAAGTTGGCCTTTGGACAAAATCTCCCCCGTGAATTGATCCTTCACAAGAAAATAGTTATAGAAAAATTCAACGGACACCTGATTAGAATAAAAAAACTAGGATATAGAAATAAGTTTAATTTTGGCAGAGGGTACATAAAGAACATTGGAAAGATGGCATGATTTATTTGGTAAGTTTATAGTACTAGAACCAATATGAGAAATGGATAAACCTGACCCATCTGTGAGTTATAGCTCATTATATCCATCATAGGTTGAGTGGAGAGTGAGATTACGCAGATAATTTGTAACATGATGAGAAGCTCCAGTATCCAAAATCTATGATGAGTCTAAATTTGTGGTAGCATTATAATAGTGGGCTTATGGATTTGTGAAAATAAATCTCTAAAGTAATCTCTGGCTTTAAAGCAAATTTTGACATGATGACCAAATTTGTCGCAAAACTGACATCGCACTTTGGTTTAAGCACTTGAACTTCAATTATGAGTGGATGGCACAGAGGGAAGTGGCCTTGATGAATTCTGTGATTTAAAACTAGACAAGGATTCTTGGAAGGCAAAACTATTAGAGGACTGAAAAGTATTGGTAGGCTTACCAAATTACCCTATCTTTATTGATGAGAATACTTGTGGTTTGTACTTTTTTTAGCATAATTAGCTATCATTGGAGTAGGATCAAAGCGAGGACCAATTTACTTTAGAAATAGTTCATGAGCCAACAATTTGTCTTGAAGTTCATCAAATGTGATGACCGTATCCCTAACGTGAATAGCTGTGGCAATATCTCAGAATTCAGACCCAATATCGCTAAGGACATGCACCATAAGATCAACATCACTAATTGGATTGCCACAGAGAGATAGTTCCTCAGTAATGGACTTGACACATTGTAAGTAATTAGCTACAGAATTGGAATCATGTTTTGTTCTAGATAATTTTTCCCGTAAAGACAAAATTCTGAAGGCAGACTTATTTGCAAATGCTACCTAGAGTTTATTCCATGCCTCCGCTGAGGTCTTGGCATTTGTAAGGGTGTTCATAATAGCAAATGTTAATGAAGCAATAATAGCTATAAATATGAGTTAATCTTGATAATCCCAAAATTCGTAGTCTGGGTTGGAAACTTGTTGACCATACTTTTTAATAGTGGTAGAAGGAGATTTAATAGTGCCAAGAACATAAGCCATCAAATTATGTCCTCAAAGTAAGGGTGTGATTTGAGCTCTCCATATGGAATAGTTTTGAGTAGTAAGTTTTAAAGGTAATTAGGATCCATTAATGGCAACTAAGGATTTTCCAGAAGAATGAGTAATGTTGTTGGTTAAATTTGTGATGGAAATGAAAAAAATTGATAAATATGTGTGGGTTGGATCACTGCACTGATACCATATAAAGATTATGAGAATGAATAAATTAATATGAAGGCTTTATTCATTACTTCATTTACAAAGACATTAATAGAAGAAGAGAAACTTTTAGTTACAACAGAGTCCTATGAACAAGCAGTTTAAATTCAAAATAGCTATGGTTATCTTGATACAACATATTGTACGTGTTTGAACTAGTCAATGATCTGGAGAATCTTTTATTGGTTGAGTTATATCCTTATCCTTAACAGCTATCACCCAATGGTTAGTTTATTTTGTTTTCATCTACATAAAATTTTCTGGTATTGGAGGTGTCATTTTTTGTATGGTTTGTGTTGTAGACATTATAAACATGGAAATGGAAAATGTTTAGGATAGTCATGATCGTAAGCCACGTGATAAAAGAAACCTTAAAGCTGACAGTATCTCTCCATAAGAGATTAAACCAAGGGACTTTAATAGATCAATCTGTAAATAACTGATAACATGAATGATTAGAAAATTTTCCATTCAAGTTGAATCTCCAGTTAATAACATCATCATTCTTTATATCATTTAATTGAGGAAGGTAATTCACTAGAAATTGGAATCCCCCAAAATTACCTTGCCATTCTCCATTCAGAGAAGACACTTTTGAATTTAAAGGCATTTTATTCCTTAGGTGCGGAAATTAGGTGCATAAATAATAAGGAATACGTCAAGCCAGTTGTCAAACCAAATCCATGTCTTTCCCTGCTACCAATTTTATGCTGAATGCAAAGATAGATGATCGCCTTCAATTTCATCCTTTATTATTCTTTATTTCTATTTCTATTTCTATTTCTATTTCTATTTCGATTTCATATTTTATTTATTTATTATAACTTTTATTTTTTATGTGGCTCTATTGGAAACAATTTCTCTACTAGTAAGAGATAAGGTTCCGTACTTTTAGGGCTTCTCAAACTTTGTGTTGTAGTAGGACTTCTTGTGAATGTTGTTGAAATTTGGAGTAAAATAGTTTAATAAAGCGACTCTATACATGGATTAAGAAAGACTTAAATTGTTTTTTGCAAGTTATCTTCATCGTTAGATTTTTGACCAGCTCCTTATTAAACTTTTTATTAGGAACTACTAATAATGAACAACAACATTATAGACGCTACAAGTGGAGGTGTATCAGTGTATAAAATTCCAATTCACAATAGTTTGAAAATAGACAATATTACCCTCCTAAGAAAGTTAACAAGGTAAGTACATCATCTATTGGTCAATAGTTACATAATCTCAGTTCTTTTGTGAAAATTGGGTCATGAGTGATATAGAAATGAGTAAAAGCTAGTTGTATTTGTCTTATTCTAGTTCATCCAAGCAATATGCACCCTATAATTGAAGATGAACTTAATGAATAAGCTAATGACATTGGAACATTCGTAGGTCTAATCGTATTCAATACATACAAGCCCAAACGTTGGAATCTTCCTAATTTATTTTATGGACAAAGCGATTGCTTTTCCTAGAACAATATAAATCTAGAAATCTAGTTCCAGAACCATAAAATGCTTCAAACTAGGTACATACTTAGATGAAAATTTAAAATTCATTTTAGTTAATAGACAAAAATTTCAATAGGAAATAAGAATAAGCATTAAAAACTTGAAAAATCGACGAATCAATTAGAAACTACTATTAGTTGATTTGAGTTTTAATGCTCAGGTAAATTGCTCTCACAAACTATTGTCAATTTGAAGCAAACTGCTTAGTATTATTGGGAGAAGTGAAAATGAGCCAAAAAATTCCTGGTAAAGAGATCTCAAAGTATGTAATCAATTAAGAAATTGATAAAAAGTAATGATACCTCAAACATAAACTACTCATTTGAAGAATTCAAGTGGTGAATAACCCAAATTTGTAGTGATAACTCTTTCTTTTTCCTAGCAAGATTGTAGTATCCAAAAAGGATTAGAAAATGATATTCTTAATACTTTTTACTAGGTTAAGGTAAACATTTCCCTTTCTGATACAATTAAGCAAATATCTCATTATGTTAAATAAATAATTATGCACCTTTAAGAAGATGCTAAAAAGTGATGAGAAATCTATAGAAGATAATGTTTTGGGTTTCCTTAAAAAAATAGCTCTTAAATATAAGGAACCAAGTACATTCATTATCCCTTATAAGATAGGTAAAGATAGGATTGAAAAAGCAATCTATATTTAGGAGCTTCAATTAATTCCATACCCCTTTATATTTATAATTATGTGAATATCACATCATTGAAAGAAAGGAGTGTGATTGTGCAACTTACTAACAGATTCATTGCATATCCAAAAGGAGTTTTAAGGGATGTCTTAGTTTAAGTCAATTATTTTTTCAGTTAATTTTGATGTGTTTTATATAGTAGAAGACAATTTTTTTTGAAAAATAGAAGAAGAGAATTTTTTCTAATTTAACTCCAATACTATTAAGAAGACCCTTTCTTAAAAAGTCTATAACTAAAATTACTATTGATAAAGGAACACTTATTATGGAATTTGATGGTAAAACTATTAAATTCAACATTTTTATGACAAATGAGATATCTTAGTGATGTGCATTATATGTTTGTTATAAAATTTGCTGACTCTTTAGTGTAGACAAATTTTATCTTGAAAGGTGATAAGTATTGTGCACTTAAATAACAATTTTTTTAAAGACTATAAATGGCTTAGAAGGACTTTTTGTTGAATCCTAAAATACAAGACATAAATTGAGTTGAAATCTCTTAAACCTATAATGAACAATATCTCTTGTATTGAATTTTCTTATCTCATATAAAACTTCTCTTTTTTATTTTACATATACCAAAATAAAAGTTAAAACCATTGTTGAATCCTCTAAGTTTCAAAAGTTTCATGAAGGCTTTCTACTATATAACTTAGAAGAAACATTTTTTGAATGCCTAAGTTATGAAAATTGAGGAATAACTATATGTAACCAAAGATATAAAAGAAAGGACCTAATTAGGAGGTAACCTAACGATTTAATTTCTTTTCATTTTTTACAATTATTATGTCTTTTTCAAAATTTTAGTGGTTTGAAAATATTAAATTTCATTTCTCAACGAGAGTAAAATTTTATAAGGCATAGTTACGCCTTATTTTTTAGGATAGTCATGACTATTTAGAGTTATGTTCATAATTTGTAAGGCAAACTTTACTTTATGTTTGAACTTTGTTTTAGAAGAATTTGGTTAACAACGTGTTCCCAGACTTTATGAAATTGTCTTTTGCCTCTAAAAATCATTTTCTAACAAAAATTTGGAAAACAATTATAAGTTATATTTTCTTTTCCATCTTAATATATCTTAGTTCTCATTATTTATATTTTATCTCATATTTGGAGCCACCACACTTCACCCTCTTTCCCTTTACGTTTTAGTTCAATACACAACCTTCACTACCTACACTAGCAACTATAGTCATAACACCATTCTGTATCCTCCTCTACGCCACCCAATCCATATATGTCATTATACTTGAAAGTTTACCTTTTAAGGATGTACTTTTGTTACTATACTCCTATTTCTTTTTATTTTTGTGACATGCATTTTTATTTTTATAAATTGGGAATGATTTATGGTTTAGGTATAGGGTAGAAAATTGATAATTTACTTTTCTTTATCATTGGAATTTATTTTAATATATTTTTTCTTACTTGTTACTTTATTATTTAAAATATCTTCCCATTTTAATTTTTTTCTTTGATTGTTTTTTAGTTATTATGAATTATTAAATTAAGTTGACATGGTATTATTTCAATAATCAAAGACCCTGTACGAGGTAAGAAAAATGGATGTGAGAGAAAATGCCCTCATTTCTCACTAGTTTAGCCTAATCCCCTCCATTCAACATCCCTTTGATTTGCCTTTTTAAGTTAAATAATTTTTGTTTCCTTTCTCACCCTACTCTACTCACCAGTTTCATTCCTTTTTTTAGGTATGGAACCAGGTCCAAAGTTTTTAGGCAGGGCTCCTGTTGCCCAATCCTAATGCACTCCCTTCTTTCCCATGAGTTCCCTCTCCTCCTAAGCTCTATCTTGAACATTGTTGCTCTCTCAACACACACTACTCTTCCTCCTCCCTAACACTTTTTGGCTTCTAGCTACTATGTGCCTCACACCACCCAAACTACTGAGTCTTATCCTAGTACTATATCTAATACTAGTGCTTATGAGGCTACTTCACCTTCACTTTGCCATAATGTTGCTTCTATTCCTCACGAAACTATCACCTAAGATCCCAGTAGTCTTTCTAATGGCTATTCAGCTAAAACATATTGCCATGTAATTAGTGATTACTCCCTCTTTATCAAACTTCCCTTTATCTTAATCTTAAAAATTCATATTAACAAATTTAAAAGTCAATCCCACGTTAAGTATCCTTATGCTTAAGAATAAGAAAATGAAGGGGACTTTGATTATAATGAAATGATTATAACAGTATAATAAAGAAACAATGCAAATTGAATTTAAAATAGCAACAAAAAACAAAAAAATTTATTTAGTCCACATCTATATTGAAAAGTGTATATTGACCATCGATATAGGCATAAATCAATTTATACCTTAAATATTCAATTTCTCTTAAACTATCCGAATTGATTTATATCTCTCATTAATCATTGTTAATTAGAGAGAAAAACACTCTAATTAACCCTAACTAATGAATAACTCTTGATCAGTGCTAAAATGTCAATTGAGTAGAAACTTGAAGAATAATGAGAAAGTAGAATAATACAAACACAGTTTGATTTTATTCAATTAAGTTAATTATTCTCCCTAGGATCTAAGAACTCTAGTGTAGAAGTTCACTAAACTATATTTGCCTCATAGAAATTCACTAAACAAATTTTATATTTAATTAAGTTATAGATTAAATCAAATAATAAACTAGTATGCCTCCTAGCAATCAAGTGAAAAAGTTATTCAAACAATCATAAAAGAGCATCTAATACTCAATACCTAAATTAAACAATAATATAAATCAAATATCATAGTTTAATGTATCTCAAGGTATTAGTTTGATTTAACTAAAAGTAAGAGATTAGTCAGAACCATATTATAAAATTTATCAAAATTTAAAGAACTTGTAAATTTTGTGAGAAAATAACAACAATATCTAGATTTTTCCCTCTTCTAATGCACTCATCTACTCTTCAATAAAGTAACTAATGGCTAGCCCTAAAGCCCCTCCCTCCCTTTCGACAAGCTTCCTCTCCTCTTAAGCTCCATTCCAATCCTTCATAATCACTCTATACACCTTACCCTCTTTACTGTTTCCTCCTCCTTGAAACTAGGCCTACCTAAGCTCATCTCAATCACTTTGGCCTCTCCAGGTTTTGATACCAACATTACTGCTTCACTCCACTTTAGCTCATCTCCTCTAATCATCTACTCCTTACAAAGCTTTCTCTTTAGATTGTAACAATTCTTCTCTTATCTTATCCCCTAATACTTGGTATTCGGAAGCTAGAGCTACCAAGCTTTACTATAAACCCTAAGCTTTTACAGTAAGATCCAACCATATTTTCCCACCTATAGAAATTCTCCATATTGGAGTAGCTTATTGGTCTTGCACTCTTGTAGGATATAACGTTGACAAAATATCTCCTTTCCTTTAAATGTAAACTTAGATAGAAGAAAAGTGGGGGGAAACTAGGTTTACTAGAAACCTTAGTAACTAAAGAAGACTACTTTTTTTTTTCAATTTCTCTAATGAAATGAGAATGAAGAGAGTCCATAAATGAGTTCTATGAAACTTTTATAGGAAACCAATGCTACTTCAAAAATGGAAGTCAAATAAGAATTTAGATAGAAAAAAGTTAAAATTTATTCCAATTTAGGTGAACTTCCACAACTTCCCTTTGGAATATTAGCCAACAATAGGTCTAAGTCGCCTTATTAGCACCCTAGGAAAGCCTATAAGTATAAAGAGAATTCTTTTTATCAAAGTTTGTGTTAAAGTGGAATTGCAAAAGTAGTTTCCAAGCAATGTGAAAATTTTGAGAGTGGGAAGATGGTGACCTCATTGAAGTTGAAATATCACTTTGACACTCTTAGAAATTTAATGTTCAAACAAGTAATAAGATTTTGAGGCCTATTAGAAAATTTTTTAAACTCAGGTGGTCACCTAGATATCTTAGGAATAAACACTAATACAACTGAACCTATAGCAAGTTTTGAAGATGCTATAGGGAAATCCAAGGTGCCTTTTAAAGCAAGATTAAAATTATTTAAAGACTCAAACTAAGTGGTTGTGGACACTAGCCTAAATAGAGCAAATTATTCTTTTCTTAGGGGTTTATAAACCTATAACACAAAATTGATGTCCTAATAAGAACCCCCTTATATAGTTACTCCACCAATACAAATCTTATCTACTCAACCTCAAGTAGATCAAATCTATCTAATATAAGTATCTCTACTTATTCACTAACCAAGTAAGGAAGCTCCTTTTACAATAGTTAAAGGATCTTTAGGTAAGAAAAAGAAGCCTATTATCATAAAATTTATTGTTGATGTCATTCTTCGTTTGGAATGTAAGAGGATTAAACAATCCTAATAAACAGTAGGCCCTTTATGTCTTTTGTCATTAAGAAAACCTTTTTTATTAGCCTTTTAAAACTAAAATAAATTCATCTCCTTTATAAAATGGATTATGGTTCATAAATAAAAATTAGCAAGTGATCTCTAATCACCAATACCACTATATTGGTAAAATCATTGTAGCTTTTGATCTTATTCATATTAAGATTGAAGATATCAAATTTTCTGATCAATTTCTACATATATCTATCATTATTTTGCACAATTTGACTCCTATTGAAATTGCTTTTGTTCATGGACAAAAATTAATCTTAAAGGCTATTCCTTTAGAAAGATATCACTTCTAAGCCTTAGCTTATTGTTGAAGACTTTAATAATATCCTCTTCTCTTATTAAATAGAAGCGAACTCCATAAGCAAATAAAGGCAGATGAATTCAGGGATTACCTCTATAATATGGGCCTTAAAGACTTCAAATACAAGAGCTAATAGTTCATATAGAGTAAGAAGTAAGAGGGAAGCCTTCACCTTAAAAAAAAGTTAGATCGAACTTTAATCAATGTTGTATGATCTTCTCTCTTTTTTAATAGCATATGTTATTTAATGCCACTTATGGTGTCTAATCATTATCCTATTAAGGTCTAGCTTAATGGCTTAAAGTTTATAAAAATTCCCCTTTTAGATTCAACAATTACCTAGTCAATCATTATGATTTCAAAAAGGTAGACTTTAGATGAATCTCTACCAATGTATTAGAATATGAATCTTTTAAATTCTACACCAAATTAAGGCTATAAAATTACAGCTCAAATAGCTCAATCTCAAGGTGGGATTTGATACCCTTCAAACTCTCAATGTTGACAAGGAAAAGCTTTAAAACTTATAACTTAAACTTTCATCAAACCTTAAGAACAAGCTCCTTATAATATAAGACAAATGTTCCCTCACTGTTTATATCACTGCACTAAGCAATCATAACTTCTTGCTAAGAAAAAGATCATGAGTCTAGTGGCTTAAAAAAGGGGATAGTAACATCAAACTCTTTATAGCTTTATCCTCAGTATAAGAAACACCAATAGAATTTGTTCTCCATTGGAAAACTTTGGTGAAAGTTTTCATAAGAAGGAGGAACTCAAGATTTTTGGTCCTACAATATTTCAAAGAATCTCTTGGATGTTCTAGAAAAATTAATCCCATTTCAAGAGAAATCAAATCCTTCATTACTAAAGTAATAATTGAAAACCAACCTAACTCTCTTATTGATCCTTTCTAGAGTCTAGATGTAAGATATGTTGTCTTCAAATTAGATCCTAATAAAGCCCCAGGTCCTAATGCCCTTTATGCATTTTTCTATAGAAAATCTTGGAATCTAGTGGGTAAAACTATCAATAAGGTATTTCTTGAATTCCTCTTTAGAAAACTTATTAATGAGTTTAATCAGACATATTTTGGTTTGGTCACTAAAACATATAACCCTTCGAGGATGCAAGACTAATATTTTTAAAACTTTCTAGAAAATCATCTCTAAAATAATTTTATAATGTTGTGTTTTAAGTATCTTTGGGATGAATATGTATGTTAATTGGGGCATGACATCTAGTTTTCACTTTATGATTTTTGTTCAAATACAATTATAATTATAGTCAACTGAATTGGTTACCATTATTAGTACCCTTTCATAAGAATGATTGACTAAGAAGAAATAAAGTAGGATAAAAAATTAAATAAAAAGTATTAAATAAAATAAATATTCCTTTAGCCCATTTTAAGAAAATTGGGTTAAAAGTATAGCTGGTAGCTAGTTGAGTGTTGTGGTATAACTGAGTAATCGGTGACATTAATGATAAAATGTTTGTCTTTGCGTCAAAAGACTACAATGACACTCTAGCCATGCTAAATTAAAAACATGACCTAGTTGAGTAACCGAGGGACATTTATGACAAGGTCTTTGCCTTCGCATCAAAGACTAGGTTATCGTTAAAGAAAATATTTTAAAAAATTGATGTTTCAATAAATTAAACCTACTGATCTTTTACAAATAGCAACAATTTTCATAAAAGATTACTTAGTGATAGTTTGCCTTTTTGATTGATTAATAATAATTAATGCATACTTACAAGTGCCATAGGTGCATGAATAACGTGTTAATATTTTGATTGGTATGTATATTCAAATTAATACACTTAAACATAAAAGGAATAAGTTATAATATGTTGGCACAATTTGAGTGATTGATGCTTGAGGTTAAGTTCATTCCATAAGATTTGATGCCATTGTATCATTATTGTGTTGTTGCAGGATTATGCGATTATATGTATTTTGTTATTGTGTTTTTTGTTTTACTTGAGGACAAGAAAAGGTTTAAGTGTGAGGATGTTGATAGGTGAAGATTATATTATATTTTTCTTAGTGTTTAAGTGTGTTTTTAAGTGTTTCTTAGATGATTGTCACATGTAAATGCTTAGAATTTTGTTATTGTTAATGTTTGTATGTATTCTAAGTGTTTGTTCAATTTATAACAAGAATTGGATCTTAATTGTATGTTTCAAAAGGTGTTTGATGTGTTTGAGAGCGTTGGAAATTAGGAAATTGATGAATGAAGAAGATGGAGGAATCTTAAAGGTATCACAATCATGACAGAGGTTGAATAGCATGAAGCACGATCGTGAATCCAAGTCATGATCATGACAAAGGTTTTTCCAGGTTTAGAGTTTTTTGTTTTTTGAAGGTTCGAGGCCATTTTTGGAACTGAATAAAGTGGGGAACCTTTAGAAACAATCTTATAACGTTAATGCACTATTTGAGAACATGAAAAACATAAAAAAGCAGCAATCACTACTTCAAAGAAGATCAAGAGGAGACATTAAGAAGAGCTTCAGAGAAATTCCAGATTTCCAGATCAAGACATTTCTTTTCCCTTTATTTATTTCATTGTATTGAATTTTTATTTGGATTTCTAAGATGTTTAACATGATTATAGGTTTCTAGATCCCTATTAGGGATCGTTCTTAAATTATTTTTGTAAACTTTATTGATGTTAATTTCAATACATCTATCAATGTTTATGATAATTTTCGTGCACAAACTTGACAATAAATCAAGAGAGAGGGTCAAAGTAATTAGTGTTAAGGTATGCAATGAGATTTGGCAACTTAATAGAAATACAATTTTCAGATTAATGAACAATCAAAGAGAGATCTTCGTTGTGAAATTAATTATCTATAGGATTGCTTCAGATCTAATTGAATAAGTTTGGAGTACTTTGTGAATTAAGAGATTACAACTATATGAATATCGAATTCAATTATGGTTACTTGATTAGATCTTGAAAGAGAGTAATTAAAACTTTAGGCTATCTTGGATCAAATATAAATTGAATCAACAAAATTAAGGGGAAAAATAAGGATAAATTAGTTCCTAAGTCTTCAACTTTGATCAACTTCAAGTTTGTTGCCAACTCATTTATGAATTCTTATTTATTTTGCTTTATTTTTGTTATTTATTTAATTCGAATCAATTCTTAGTACCTTAGACAAAGTTCTTATTCAAGTTGTTTAGGTGTCTATAGCCTTCTTGGGAATGATACTTTTTGATATTACAAGACATGATTCGTATACTTATAGTATTAAGAGTTTTATTATATATAAAACTTGCTTAACAATGCACATCCTCAAGCATATTCCCATTCAGAAATGCTATTTTAAATCCATCTACCTAATTTCCTAATTATGATATATGGATTTAAGTATATCTACTGGTGAAGAGATTTCATCAAAATCAGCTCCTTATTTTTGTTTGTAACCTTTAGCCATTATCCTTACTTTGTACATATGTACATTACCATCCATGTCAATTTTTCTCTTAGAAATCCACTTAAATCCCATAGGTTCAGTATCATCAGGAGCATTCACCAAAGTCCATACTTAGTTATATATAATACATGGATTCCAATTCAAATCTCATAGCTTCATACCATTTTAAAGAATTAATGTCAAACATTGCTTCTTTAAAAGTAGTAAGCTCATCATCTATGAAGGATACATTATTTTTCCCCTTTTAAATTTGTAGATCTAATCTAACAAGGGGACGACATATCTTACTAATGCATAACATATTACATGTCTCTTGAACCTTGGCTATGTATAATATTATCAACTTGAGATTCCTATTCCATCTAAATGTGAATATAAGGTTTTTGAACTTCTCTAAATTCTACATCACTTCTACTTCTTTTCTTGAGAATAAATTCTCTTACTAGGAATGTATTATGACTTGACATAAAAACCTTTTGCTCAAGAGGATGGTAAAGTTGATATCCGATAGTCTATTATGAATATCCTACAAATTTGCATTTATCTAACTTTGCTTGAAGTTTATTAGATGTTGCACCCTTTACATAAGCATTAAATCCTCAAATCTTTAGGTAGTAGAACTTTGGTCGACTGCCATTCTATGTCTCGTATAGAGTCTTGTCAATAGCTTTAGATGTAACTCTATTCATAAGGTAAGTAGTAGTTTTAAGGTCATAACCTTAAAAGGAGATAGGAAGGACTGCATTACTTATTATGGAATGTTCCATATCTATTAGAGTATGATTTCTCCTTTTAGACACTCTCTTATGCTATGGGTAGTCCATCATGAGAGAATCCCATTATTTTTTTAAATAACTAAGAAATTCGTGGTCTAAGTATTCACAACCTCAATCAAATCTAAATGTCTTAATACTTTTACTAATTTGTTTCTTAACCTCAAGTCTAATTTCTTTAAAATTTTCAAATGATTTAAAACTTTGTTTCATTAAGTAGCCATAACCATATCTGGAACGATCACCTATAAATGTAATAAAATATAAGTTTCTAACTTTAGCATAAGTAGATATAGGGTCATATACATTTGAATGCATAAGCTCTAGTAACTTATTAGCATGCTTTCCCTTTCTACTAAACATTAGTCTGGTCATCTTTTCCAAAAACAAATATTTACAAATTTCATATGATTTATAATCAAAAGGATCCAAGTATCCTTCTTTATGTATCTTTATGATTCTAGTTTCGTTGATATGACCTAACCTACAATGTCATAAATAAGATGGATTTTGGTCACTTAAATTTCTTTTCCTAACATTTATGTTAAGGATTAACCTTTCAAGATCTAATTCATAAAAATCATTTGTGATTAATCGAAATTCATAATAGACATCATCTTGATAAAACGAACAACTTTTATTCTTAACAATAAAGAAAAATCCATTCAAATTTAAATAAGAAATAGAAATGATATTTATAATAATAACTAGAACATAATAACAATTATCTAGTTCTAGTTCAAGGATAGCAAACAAAGTTATACTACAAGTTCCTACAACTAATACAACAACTTTTACTCTATTGCCTTCTTACAGGTCCACTTTGCCTTTTATCAACGATCGACTTGTTATCAACATAAACATTTATTATAATATAAAAACCACATCTAGTATCTAATTATTAAGAATATGAAAGAAAGATTGATCTTAATCATAAACATACTTGAAGATGGAGCCATCTTAAGTTTCTTATCTACTAAGCTAGCCAAAAAGTTTTGCAGTTCCTCCTCTAGTGTCAATCGGCTCCATAATGAAAACATGTGCCCTTGTTATTGCTCATCTTCTTCATACCACCTCTTGACTTTGCTACTCTATCAAAAGCCTTATGTTTCTTATTATTATTCTTTTTAGAGTTTTGTTTCTTACTCTTGGAAGAATCAAAACAAGAATAAAACTAGGTTCCTTTTTAAGGCACCCCTATATAGTCTTTAGAATATTTGACAATTTAGGCAATGGCACATTCTTTTGGTTTATATGGAATTTCATAATAAAATGTAAAAAGCTCAAAGTAAGAGACTATAACACTATATCAATGCTTAACTCATAGCCCTTAACAGAGCCTAATTGGCATAATTTTTAATATAGCTAATTATCTTCTTCATGTGTAGATCCATTAAAGATCCTTTTGCTAACTTACATGAAATAATATTTAGGAGAATTGATATCTCTGCACTCTGTATTGTGTACCAAACAACTCCTTAAGATGCAAAATTGTACTAGGAAGATCCTTTTGCTATCTTGTATTGAAATAATATTTTGGAGAACTGATATCTCTGCACTGTGCTTTATGTACCAAACAACTCCTTAAGATGCAAAATTATGTTAGGAGCATCCATATTCTCATGCTATCTTTGAAGCTCTAAAGTCGTACTAGCCAACATCTCACTTATTACTTATTCAATGTCATCAATCCCAAACCTCATCAGTCGTGTCTAAACTACACTTTGATGGAAACACAATGTCAAGAACATATAGTTTCTTTTCTTATCTGAGAAAAATTCTCAAGTTACGAAACCAATATGAGAAATTGGGTCCAATTAGCTTATTAGCATCTACGATGCTCTTCAACAACAGATTGGTACTCATCTTATCTAATA
The DNA here is from genome assembly GCA_027568935.1 of Erythroxylum urbanii. Lineage (NCBI taxonomy): Eukaryota > Viridiplantae > Streptophyta > Magnoliopsida > Malpighiales > Erythroxylaceae > Erythroxylum > Erythroxylum urbanii. The sequence goes on from JAOQML010000008.1 coordinate 26,450,669, forward strand.
ACCAAAACACATGAAAGAGTAAGTATTAGTTTATTCTAAAAAACTAAACAAACTAAGGACTTTAATAAATATTTGATTACTCTCACTATTTTATTCAAAATAATAACTCTCACTATTAAATTGAGATATTATTAAATAATTTTTCCCTGTCAAGCTAAGTTTATGATTCACTCAATAAAACCAACTCAATTTGAATTTGGTAGATATAATTTTATCAAACACATCTTATGTGACTCTTATACCTATTAGGTGATGATTTTTTGCCAAAATATATCTTATATATTATTCCAAACCTTGCCACTAGATTCATATGATCATGAGTCACTTATCCAAACCATACAAATTTAATTAAGTAAAAAAATATTAATTTAAGATAAATACACAATCGAGTTAAAGAGTCCTTGAGTCACTTAATAAGTCTTATAATAAACATAACTCTGGTCTTATTCTTAAATAATATAAGGCAATTATTAGGTTCTTAATGTGTACTTAATATTCATACGAGGGATATGAAATTTCAAAACTTTAGGTCTCATCAGAAATAATATATTCTCATTATATTAATTATTTTTAACATAATTAATTATGAAAGAAAATCCGTTAAAACCTTTGCTTGATTTTAATTAATAATTCAAATTTTGATTTAATTTAATAATTCAACTCTTTAAAAAATTAAACTAAATTCCAAAATATTTCT
>JAOQML010000008.1:26459182-26470988 GCA_027568935.1 Erythroxylum urbanii
GTAAATAATATAAATTCTATAATATTTTGTATAATTTATATATTACTAAAAATTTTGGAAAATATAAAATTATAAAGATTTGGTGACTAATAAGGTAATTCGTCACTAAATATGACATTTAGCGACGAATTACATATAGCGTCCTTAAAAGGTTAAGGTTCTATAAAGGTTTGGCGATGAATCAATTATATCATTTCTAAAACATTTAGCGACGAATTACATATAGTGTCATTAAAAGCTTGATGTTGTGTAAAGATTTGGCGACGAATCAATTATATCGTGGCTAAAAGGTTGAAGTTGTATAAAGATTTGGCGACTCATTGCTAATTTGTCACCAAGTATTATCTTTAGCGATCAATTAGTAATAGCGTCATAAAAAGGTTGATTGTGTGTAAACAATTTGCGACTATTTTTCAAAGTTTGTTGTTGAATATTTTGTTTAATGATGACTTATGCATAGTGTCGCTAAAATGTTGACTGTGCGTAAAGATTTGGTGACTTTTTTATAATTCATCGCTAAATGTTCATATATATATATGAAAAAATGACTCGTTTCCTTTAGTTTTTTGAATTTTTTGTTGTGTGCATACATTTGTCGACATTTTTGAAAAGCATTGCCAAATGTTGAATGTTGTTTTACTATTTGTGTTACCTCAAAGACCTAACCCCGCCCCCCATTTTTCCTACTTTTTGTGCTTCTGTGTTCTCCTGTCGCCATTGTTTTGATTGTCCATCGAGGTAAGTCGTGGGTCCTTTTTTTGGGATTGTTTTGTGCTTCCATTCATGTGTTTTGAACGTGTGATGTCCGATTTTGAAGTGACCATTATATATGCATTCATTGCTTAGTTTTGGATTGTATGTGAATGGATGTAGTATGGAATGTGTTAATGTTAGTGATGAAAGGGAAAACACGTTATTTCCATTTAAATCTTGGGCTAAAATTTTCATGTTTATAAGGTGTTCGATGAAATGCCTGTAATGACTGTGTTAAGTGTTGCATCTGTTCTGCTTGGTCGGCTTTGTTCTAAGATGATTTTGTTGACTTTTAATTACCCATTTTATGCATAGAAATCAATAGAAAATATTTATAGAGTTTTCTTGCAAACATGTTGGAGGATTATTTGTATCATTATAGGAACAATCACTAGTATTTGGATATTACAAAACTTCAATTCAAAATTTTATATTTATATAGTGACAGAACTAATTGGAATTTTCTATGTTTGTATTGTTAAACACAAAAAAAATTAATAAATAGATATATAAAAAATCCAAGAACTTAAATAAGTAACTCTAATAATTTTGGATCATTTACACAAACAAATAACAGTTGATTAAATTTTATACTGAAGACATGATTATGTCATATCACCTCCTAATTAGTGACGATGGCCCAAAATTAAAGAAAAAGATTAATTTAACTTTTTTATGACCTTAAAGGTGAAACTCTTAAATAAGTCATAAACTCTAAATTATCTTTATCGACATAATTAAAGAGATGATTTATACATTTAACTGACAAGGCTATTTAAATAAAACTAAGGAGTATTAATAAACATTCCTTGGATACAATCTACAATATTATTACTTGTTTAAAGAATCAATTTTCTAATTCAACAAAGAATGCATGACTCAAGTTCAAGTCTCAATATATCAGTATAAGCAATTTTCCATGTTAAATTATTAATAAAAATACAATAAATATCTAATTCTAAAAATATAAAAATTATCTTAGTTAATTCTCAAACATGAAATAAGTTAAATAACACACACTATAACTTTATGAACAAGGGTATTATATTAAATACAAAATTATATTTTTCACAGGCCGTGTTTTACCTTGAAGAGCTTGACAGTAATCGTCCAACCTCTTCCTTCTTCCTTGTAGTCTACGATTATTCGTCTGTCTAGGTAAGTCTTCCAACTAATGTCTACCATATGTTTTGCATTAATAGTACAAATATTTGGGTTGGGGTTTTGTGTGAATGCAAAGGAGGTGTTGGCTTTTTGTTATTGTGTGCAAAATTCTTAGAATCATTGATAAGTTTTTATGTTCAGCTTTAATAGTCTAAGTATTAATGTTTGGGTTTTGATTGAATAGTTGATGAATAAATGTATGAATTACATAACTATTTACTAAACGTACCTTAGTACATGGAATTGTATAATTAAGGATGATTTGAGGCACAATAAACTCCTAGGATGGTGTATAGTATGAAAACCTATGATGTAGCTCCAACAAGGCTTATCTGTGAAATATTCCATAAGCCTAGAAGTCACAGCGAGAAGTCCCTTTCTCGTTTCACAGATGTAAACAATGTCATGTACCTTAGTGTTTATTTGAATTCAAATTTAGTGTATGGACTTGTATAATTAAGGATGATTTGAGGCATAATAAACCACTAGGACGGTATATAAGCTAAAAACCCGTGATGTAGCTCCTATTAGGCTTATCTGTAAAAACTTCTATGAGCCTAGGAGTCACAGTAAGAACTTGCTTTCTCAATTCATGTGGTGTAACAATGTCATGTACCATAGTGTTTGTTTAAATTCAAACTTAATTTATGAACTTGTACTAATTAATGGAGAAGTATTAACATTAAAAATTTGATGTGTGCTTAATTGATTATGCATTTATTCCATAACACTTAGTGTTTAATTCTATGAAATGCTTAAGACATTCACTTTAGTTTATATTTGGTTTTAGGTACAATCGGAAGAGAAAGAGCTAAAGCAAGTCAAAAACATAATATTTTAGTCGTTTTCTTGTGATTCACACTTATCTTTATAGAGTAAGAAGAAGAAGGATTAGAGCAAGGGGAGACAAGAAAGTGCCAAAACGAATGAAGAATATCATAAGTCATGGCTTGAGAAACATCTAATGACCATAACAAATAAGTCATGGCCATGAGAGTGCTCATACTTCTATGACAAATTTGTTATGGGCGTGAGAGTGTTGTCACGCCTATGAAAATGTGTCATGGGCGTAATAGCTGGCAAACACTACTTTTTGGTAGAAAAACATCATTTTAATTACAGAAACATTATGAAAGTTTGAGGAATCATTCCAGGGGTTTTGAGAGGCAACAGAGGGGAAAATATTTCATCCTTTGGAGACCTATGGAGGGCTAGGCTTCCTCGATCTAATTCGAAGGTGATATCGATGCTAAAAAACTTGGTTAAGCATTTCTCTCATTATTTTTTGTTCTTTCTCTTAGGGATTGATTATATTATCCTATGTTTGATGTTAGAGTGTTATGTAAGAATGATTGAATGTTCTATTTGATTGTTTTTATATAAGAACCCATTTCTAGAATCTTCAATATAATCCATAATTATTATGTTAAGATTCGTTTGTAGCTACTAATGGTTTTGAATCATTAGGGATAACATAACCTAGGTTAAATAACTCGAGTTTATGTGTTTGTTGACTTGATTAATCTATTTTCTTAACTCATAATGCAACTGTCCAATTAAATCTAGAGAGCTTGTTCTAAGTTGTTCGATAACTAGGTTTAATTAACGAGCTCTTCTTATTTAAAAATGACCTACCGGGAAACTGAGGATAACAGAACTTATGGTTAACCTACGATTAATAGTTACTAGGAGGCGTATGAGAATAACAATTCAATGAGGTATGTTTAATCGTGTGTTGGCTTAGATTGAACCGATGACCAGGTCTCTAACGCATTCATCACTTTTAATCATTTTTTAATGTTTTCTTTAATTTGTTTTAATTAGTTTAGTTTTATTTTTTATTTCAATCCAAACCAAACCCCTCATCACCTAAACATTAATTCTTTTCATTACGAAAGCTAATTGAACACTCTTTATGGGATCGACTTAGACTCACCACTGTTATAGTTGTAGGTCTAGTTATTTTGAGCAGTGTTACGATGCACTATGCCAATTTTGGCGTCATTGCCATGACGTGCAGTGTTTTAGTTTTTTCTTCTTGATTTTAATTGGTGTTTTGTTCATATTTGTTTATAATTAGTTTCTTTTCAGTTATTTCATGATTTTTTAATTTTTTGTTTGTTAAAAAATCATAAATGGAAGTAATTTTTTTATAACTCATATTCGCAATCTTATAACTAAGTTTGGAATTATCATAATAACTTTAGTTATGGATGGGATAATCAACAAAATTACTTCCTTGATAGTTTACAGGAGACACAATAATTTTCGCATAGACCAAAAGCTTCTTATTGCAAATCAATTACATCCTTAGAAGATTTAGTTATATCTCTTGCTACTAATGCTCTGCAATTTCAATAAGAAATAAGATCTAGAATCCAGAACTTGGTAAGCCAGCTGGGTTAGATGATGGAAGCTATCAATCACCTAGAATCACAAAGCAGAGAGACACAACCATCTCAAATCGAGGTGTACCCAAGGGATATTAGTGTAAAGACCTTATAGAGTGAAGAGGAGCGTGAGAATCTTGAGAGAACTATTTAAGGAATTGCTTGTGAAGGAGAAGTTAAGGAGGACTTTGAAGTAGAAAATGAAATATCATTTAGCTCAGAGGTAAATGTCAAGTCCCTTATTATTGTTAATATTAACCCTTCACGTTTACATAGCAGATTGGGGAAATTAAACAAAGAGGAAAAAGGTGAAGAGACATTCGAGATATTCCAAGAGTGCAGGGACTTAGTAAATATTAAGAATATGAAGATAAGGAATATGCTAAAAATTAGGGGTCATCAACTAAGACCCTATCCTGAACAACCACATGTGGAGAGAATGCAAACTGTGACACCAGAAGACCATAATTTCATCATATGAGGAAAAAAAAGAGTTGAGCCAGCAGCAATAAACTAAAGCATTGCTTGGGAGGCAACCCAAAGGAAGTTCATTTTTTTCCTTTACATTTCTAGATTTGTTTCTTATATGTATGTGTGTTTTAAAGTTTGTTTATTTCTCACTTATTTTTAAGTTTTTAACAAAAAGGACAGAGAGAACCAAACAAAAACAAAAACAAAAATGTTTGCTCATTTTTCTATTACTTCTAGGACTATATAATTATGATTAGAGAGTGAATTAACTTGAAGATTCTATGGTAACTTTAGCATGTAATTTTGCTTTTTTGATTGGTCAATATGCCTTATCTTTAGAAGAGTAGTGACTAGTGGTAGACAGAAGCTAGTGAGATTTTGGGCCTTATTAGACTGACATATCCATATCAGTCTCATTGTCTTTGTTTACATGTGACCTTCATGACATGTACATCCTAACTTTGCCTTAAATTTCTATTTGAGACCACATTTTTATCACATGCATTAATATGGAAATAATATAGCATTCTTTGTTGCACGAGTTACATTAGCCAAATAGCTTACCCATTGTTATGATTTTTCCTTTTAATAAGCCCCTTAGAGCTTTATTTATGTGTTCTTTTTGTGCTAACCATATTACATGCTTTAAACCTAACCAAATATCCTACCCAAGCCTTAAAGATAATGGAGCACTAGTTGATTGTTGATGATTGTGTGTGTACAAAAGTATAAGTGTGGGGGTACACATATGTGTAGGATGTTATTTTATGTCATGTCAATGAAATTCCAATGTTGATGTAGTTTCTTTCAATTTTTATATAAAAAAAGAAAAAACAAGAAAAGAGAAAAGAGAAGAAAAATAAAAAGAGGAAAAAGAGGAAAAAGAAAAAATATGTTAAATAAAATTATCGACGAGAAAATGCATATATTTTGCAAAGTTATTCATTTCTAGTTTTTCCTCCTAAAGTTGTATTGAATGGGTAATTTGAATATGATGCATATAAGGCAGATGTGGCTTTGAAGGATCACTCCTTGTAGTTTCAATATATTGCCATCAATTGTATGAGTGATTCCTTCGAGTTGGTTATGCTTAATATGGTTTGTGGTGTGAGAGTTTGAATTTGAGCTAGGAAATATGGTTTTTGCATTCATCATAGTTGATGTACATAATTGTGAGTGAATGTTAGTTTTTTCACTTGATGGTATATTGAGTGTTTATCTTGTTGCACTAGCTTTGATGACTTTTTTACACTACATTACCTAAATACATCTCATCTTAACCCTTGACCACATTACAACCTTAAAAAGTCCTTTGATTCATGATTATGAAGAGAAATGAGATGATTTACAAAGTTGTGGAATGTCATGATCATGAATGGTTTTTGAGTGTACCCATAGATATATCTTATTTAAACACATTTTGTCCAAGTCTACCTCTTGATTTCTTAGTTTCTAAAGGTGATAAATGTTGATTGAGCATGAGTAGAAGTGTTGAATGTTAAGTGCTTGTTATGGTTTTTAAAAGTTATTCATCTTTGCTTATGATTATATATTCTTGGGAAATATAGGTAATAAGAAACTGTTTTGGTTTTGTAACTTTGATTTTAAGGTTTTGCCCAATGACGGTCAAAAGATAAGTGTGGGAGAAATTGACACGTTCTTAATTGATTATGCATTTATTCCATAACACTTGGTGTTTAATGATATGAAATGCTTAAGACGTTCACTTTAGTTCATATTTGGTTTTAGGTAAAATTTGGAAGCAAAAGAGCTAAGGTGAGTTGAAAACACAATATTTGAGTCGTCTTCTTGAGATTCACACTCACTATCTTCATAGAGCAAGAAGAAGAAGAATTAGAGCAAGAGGAGACAAGAAAGTGCCAAAAGGAATGAAGAATAACATAAGTCATAGTTTGAGAGAGTGCTCTCACGCCTATAACAAATTTGTCATGGGCGTGACACACCAAGTCACACCTATGACATGTTGCCAACTCATTTGAAAACCCTACTTTTTGGTATAAAAACATTGTTTTGATGACATAAACATTTTGAAAGGTTTAAGGAATCATTCCAGGGGTTTTGAGAGGCGACAGAGGGAGAAATCTTTCATCCTTTGGAGACCCATAAAGGGCTAGGCCCTTTAAACCTAATTTAGAGGTGATATTGACGCCGAAGAACCTGATTAAGCATTTCTCTCATTGTTTGTTGTTCTTTCTCTTGGGGATTAATTGTGTTATCATATGTTTAATGTTTTTTAAGAATGATCGAATGCTCCATTTAATTGTTTTTATATAAGAACCCATTGCTATAATCTTTAATATAATCTGTAATTGTTATGTTGAGATTTGTTTGTAGCTACTAATGGTTTTGAATCATTAGGGATAACGTAACCTAAGTTAAATGACTCAAGCTTATATGGTTGTTTCTTCGATTAATCTATTTTCCTAACTCATAATGAAATTGTCCAATTAAATATAGAGAGCTTATTCTAGGTTGTTCGATAGCTAAGTTTAATTAACAAGCTCTTCTTAATTAAATATGATTTAAGGGAAAATCTAGGTTAACAAAGTTTATTTTTAACCTATGATTAGTAGTTGCTAGGAGAGGTATAAGAATAACAATTGAATGAGATATGTTTAATTATATGTAGGCCGATATTGAACCAATGACTGGGTCCATAATGTATTCATCACTTTTCATCATTTTTGAATATTTTCTTTAATTTATTTTAATTAGTTTAGTTTAGTTTTATTTTCTTATTTGAAACCAAACCAAACCCAATAACCTAAACACTAATTTTTTTCATTATGAAAGCTAACCGAACACTTTCTGTGGGATTGACCTAAACTCACATTACTATAGTTGTAGGTCTAGCTATTTTGAGTAGTGTTATGATGTGTTACATCAAAATTCACCTACAATTATGAACAATCCTTTGCATAATAAACCCTTAGGATGGTATATAGGCTGGAAATCAGTGATGTAGCTCCCATGAGGCTTATCAGTGAAATATTCCAAGAGCCTAAGAGTCATATCAAAAAGTCCTTTTCTCAATTCACAAGTGTAAACAATGCCATGTACCTTAGTGTTTGTTTAAATTCAAACTTATTATATGGATTTGTATAATTAAGGATGATTTGAGGTATAATAAACCCTTAAGATAGTATATAGGTTGGAAACCCATGATGCAACTCTCATAAGGCTTATCGGTGAAATATTCCACAAGCCTAGGAGTCACAGCAAGAACTTGCTTTCTCGATTCATGTGGTGTAATAATGCCACATATTGTAGTGTTTGTTTAAATTCAAACTTAATTTATGAACTTGTACTGATTAATGGAGAAGTATTAACATTATAAATTCACCTACAATTATAGACAATCCTTTGCATAATAAACCCCTAGGATGGTATATAGGTTGAAAACCCGTGATGGAGTTCAAATGAGGCTTATCCGTGAAATATTCCACAAGCCTAGGAGTCACAACGAAAAGTCCCTTTCTTAATTCACAGGTGTAAACAACGTCACGTACTTGACTGTTTGTTTGAATTCAAACTTATATAAGAACTTATACTGATTAATTGAGAAATAGTAACTTCTATTGATTTATCATCATGTTAGCATTGCATTTAAGGATTTAGTTATTTATTTTTAATTGTATGGCTAGATGGATAAATTTGGATGTCTCATCGGAATTGTCCACTAAATACATAGAAGGAGTTAAGAGTTTCATGCAATTTGTTAAAGATCAAATGGGTGATGAAAGTCATATTCATTTTCCCTACATAGATTGCTTAAATGTCGACATCCAAAGTCAAGATATGGTATATAATCACTTGTTGATACAAGTTTTGATGATAGTAACAATAATAATGTAGATAATGGTGATAATGATGATGGAATTGGTAAGATGTTAGAGGATTATAGGAATTATATAGAGATTATGAATGAAATTTGTTTGCCTAACATATTTGGTAATATTACAGAAGATAATTTTAGGAAGTTATTGAAAGTTAATCAAGAAGAATTATATCCAGGGTTCTCAAATTTCTCACAGCTATCTTTTATTATTAAGTTGTTGCATTTGAAGTTTTATAATAAATGGAGTAATAAGTCTTTTGACATGTTAATTGACTTACTCAAAGATTCATTACCTGTTTCACACAAATTGTCCAAATCTTACTACGATGTAAAGAAATTATTAAGGGATCTTAGATTAGGATTAATTCTACTTTTTTTAAAGTTATCAGTTGGTAACAATTGTTACTGTTTTATATTTTATTTAGGTTTTTATACTCTCTTAAGCATTATGTACATAATAGAGTTCGACCTAAAAGGTCTATTGTATAGGCTTATATATCAAATTAATGCTTGACATTTTATTCCATATACTTAAATGACATTGTGACAAAATTTAATAGACTATAACATAACTTTGATTTTGATCAAGATGGTAGCTTTTCAGTTTTCTCCCAAAAATTTAAACCACTCGGTGTTGGAAAATATATCGAGTTAACTAAAGATGAATTTGAAATATCTTATTGGTATATTTTGAACAATTACGAGGAAGTCGACATATATATAGAGTATGTATATTACTTTTGATTCAAAATTTTATATTTCAATTTTGTGATTCAACCTATATTTCCTAATCTCTATTTGATTTTTAAATAGAGAGAATAAATAGTCGATTTGAAGCAAAGGGATTGAACACGGTGAAGAAAGATATAAGCTTAAGTTCCTATCGTGGTTTAGAATCAAGTTATATATTGATAGAATATTATGAACTTACGATAATTTATATGTCAGTTTAACTTCTAATTTCATTTTGTCATACAGATGATACAATTAATTCATTTATCTTTCAAATGTTGTGAATTATGTGTAACTTTGATCATAAGTTAAGATCATTGAAGCACTTTTTATTACTATGTTGGTTGAAGAAAAAATGCCTCCATTGTATGAATTGCACATCACTAAATAACTTAGTGCTTACTTTCTTATTAACTTTCATTCTGTAAGCATGTAATAAAATTTATAAAGAGTTGGTAACAATATTACCAATACATGTAACAAATTCCTTATTGAAAGAAACTACAACCATATTAATGTTGATTTCTGAAATATGATTCAAATTTTCTTTATATATGTTAGAAGTGTTATTTATAGACAAAGAAAAATCAAGACTTGTAAAATTTTTAAGTTATACATTGTTTCTTTTAACAAATCATGAAAAATAACTAACAGAACACATAACAAATCTTTTTAATGTGATTCAAAATGTGTGGCCAATGATCCAAATAGCTTTAATTATTATTTGTTCATGTTTTGTTAAATGCTCCGAAACGATTTAGGGAAAAAATTGACAATTTTTTTATGTTGTTATTCTAATTAGTTTTGTTTTATATTGGAAAATCATTGAGAAATCATTTAATAATATCATTATAGATATTCAATATAATGTCACCTAGACAAAAAAAGGGAAAGAAGGTAGTAACTAGCAAAGATGTTCCTCCCCCACAATAACCAAATCAATTGGACCCTATCCAATAATATAAATCGATATCATCCACTAATGAAGCCAGTCGACAACAACCTTTATCTACCTCAAATAGTGCTTTGGGATCTTCAGGTTTGTTAATCTGTACCACCTATAATTACACTTATCTTGAAATATATAGTTACATGTTTAATGAGTTATTTCTTATCATTTTTGTTTTGTCAAATTCCAAAATTGGCATCAGAAAAAGAGGTAGAGATATTACTACAAGTTCTGAGTTGTAATGCATGAATGTTGCAATCAACAACAAGTTGTCTGTACATATTAACACTAGGTAAGGTTGTCCTGTTGATAATAACTAATTAGCAAAATTGTCCAGTAAGTTAGGGGTCATTGTCAGGACATAATTTCCTTACCTTCAGCATGCCAAGTAGTTGAAGAAAGACAACTTCCTATAGAATGCTATGAACAAAGTTTTCGTAATTTTTCATTTTATTTAATTATATGCATTTTTTACTTATTTAAAGACTAATTTCGCTTTTACTTGTTTTTCACAAATGAAGCTCAATATCGTCAATATCGAAAACCCCGAACTTTCAAGCTGTGTGAGTTCACTGTTGAAACAAAAAGCTAAAGATTATCGTTATTGACTACCTAAATACTACAAATCTTTTCCTTCAGATGAGGAGGCAAGGAGACATGTTCTCAAACGGGTGACTCTAGAAAATTGGAGCCAAATGTGTGATTGTTGGGCTTCTGCCAACGTCAAGGTTTGTCTTCTTTCTCTTCACAATTGCTTCAATTAATCTTATTACATAATTTAATTTAACGACTACTTTTTTCATTTATTTAGGAAAAGTGTGAGAAAGCCAAGGTTAATAGAGAAAAAAATAAAAACTCCTCATAATAAAGACTCCAAATTATTTGTTGTCGTATGAAAATAATTTGTAGTTCTTTGTTCATAAGTTATAATTATATCAGTAAATACAATATTATTTATTGTGTTTAAATTCTTTTTTTCATCAAACAGTGTCTGAAGGAACTATATGGAGAAGGCTACATGTTTAAAGAAGCATAGAATAATTATGTAAATATAAAAATTTGTTTAATTTTTATGTTTATTTATTTATGTAGTGCTAACTAATAATATTTGAATTAGTTGTTGTAAAGATCATTCTCTAACGGAAATGAGCCAAATGTAGATGAGATTTGCAACAACATCTTTGGTATAAGATCAGGGTACTTCAAAGGTCTTAGGGATGACCCTAAGCCAATTGGTTTATTGTCATCATGACTAGCATATATAACGATGCTTCAAGAGGAGAACCAATCACTTAAGGTTTAGTTACAATGTAATGAAGAAAAGTAAGAATGTAATGAGCAAAAGTTGGACCGTACTAAACAAAAGTTGTCAAATTATATAAGTAGTAATGACGATGAGCACGAGTCTTAGTTTGCACATAAGTTTTTTTTAACATTTGTAATTAACATTTAATGAAATTTTATTTTTATATAAAAATGCTTCTAATT
>JAOQML010000008.1:26496632-26512454 GCA_027568935.1 Erythroxylum urbanii
TAATAATGAAGATGATGATGATGATGATGATACATCCAAGTATAAAATATAACAATTCAAATGAAGTTTAACAACACAATTTAAATAGAGCAAGAGAAATGAACACTATAATTTAAAGGTTTATAACAATTTAAGAACGACGTCTAACTGTCATTAAACTAGAAACAATATTATCACGAATAGTTGTTATTTAGAGTTAATTTCAATATTTTCAAATATATCTGTAGGTATAAATTCAAGATCTTGATTGATGATGCTAAAAGTCGAGTCGCCAATTATATTTTTTATAATATAGTTATGCAACGTAAAAGTGGCACAAATTATTCTATTTTGATCCATTAATGAATACTTAGGTATTTTTTTCAATCTCTTCCATCGAGCCTTAAGAACATAGATAATTGACTCTAAATACGGGTACTAGATTACCTGTGTCATTAACAGTGGTCATACTTTGTGCCAGAATTAAAACGTCGACGTTTTAATTCGTTTTAATTAAACCAAGCATTCAACACTTCAGCTTATCTTGAGTCAAGCAAATTTATTTGTCTTCTTTTAATTTTGCTTCCTGCCTCAAACTCTTTCCTTTCCCTTTTGGATTAATTCATGGAACATCTTAAATCGAGCTTTGAGATTCTTAAAGGTTGAGGTATGCTCTGCCACTCTCTCGCTTTCGTTTCTTCCATGAATCTTGCATACCTTTTCTCTCCCTCTCTTGCACTTTTGTTTCTTCCATGAATCTCGCATACGAGCTCTCTCACACTCTCTTGCTTTCGTTTCTTTCATTCTCTTACACACTTGTAGTTTTCTATGCAGATATGGTTTGTGTATCTAAGAGAATATGAATATAAGAAATGGTACAGTTTTTACTCTTTAGTACTGTGTGCCCCAAAAAAAGAAAATGTTTGTACACTACCCCATATCTGAAGACTAAATCAGACTAGATGTCATTCTACTGCTACATGGTTATTCGGTTATTAAATTCTTTCGGACTCTGTTTACGAATAAAGCCAACTTCAATCATTTATTCATTAGCATTTGTTGCATACTGTTTGCTAAAATATAATTCATTTGAGTCTGAGAAAGGTACAAATATTTTACAGAAGAAGGTTAAAGACTGTATTTTGAAGGTTTTTATTGATATTAAACTCAGAGAAGTCTTTCTCAATTTGTGCATGTGTTGGCTGTTATTAGATTAACTATACCATAATTATAATGATGACCTCTTTGATTTAGTAGAGTTAACTCGTGATTTATAAGTTTAAGGATAGAAATTAGAGAAGCTCTTGAAAAAGATAATCACAGATAAATTCTGAGAATATATATGATCATATAAATATAGAAGTGCAAATAATTAAAACTTTCAAAATATGAGAACATAAAATTATAACAAATTCAATTTTTCTACTGTTACAATTAACTTTTCTATTTGATGAATCATAAGTAACTGAATGGTAATAACTTTTTTTATGAGGAGTAATTTGATATTTTGTAATCGATTCAACCTCCTCAAAGCTTTCAATACAACTATTATGAGACTTACATCACTCATTTTGAAATCACTTGAACACCTCAAGAGTATAAATACTTGTCACATGTTTCAAGGTTTCAATTGGATACAACGATGAAGGAATACTTGCACTTAATTTAAAATCAGCCTTTAACTCTTCATATCTACGATCTTCAAGGAATCTCTCAAAGTGATAAAAAAAATCTATGAATTTGTGTTAATAATTGACATACCTTTTGACAATATTATTCATGCTCTCACTTCTTTGTGTTATCGTCATGCTTACACAAAACATTTGCCTTTCATACACTAAAGCTAATTTTTCTTTTATCCCAAACATACGCCTCAACTAATCATTATCTTCAAATTCGTATTTGTACAATATCTCATTTCATGCATTTACAAAATATTCCTCTTCTTAAAAATCATATGCATGAGCTAAAATCTCTAGAAAAATTTTTGAATTGGGAGAAAACACCACTTAAATGGATGATCGTATTTTGATAAATGTGTCAAATACATGAACGATTATGAGTTTCAGGTCATCTTAGTACTAGAGCCTTTGCCATTGCTGCATCTTGGTCTGTAAGAATAGTTTTAGATCTTTCATCACACATAGCTTTTGCAAAAGTATCAAATAACTACTCAAATGTGAGGGATGTCTCATCACATAATAATGCAACACTAAAGATTATAGTCTGCTTGTGGTGATTTACACCTACAAGCAATGCAAGGGGACGACCTTCATTGTTCTTCCTGGAAGTTGTATCAAAACTACAACATTATAAAATTTTGAGTAAGCTGTTCTGATTTTTGCATCTGACCAAAAAATGTTGGATATTAAATAATTATCATCAATTTAGATAGCATAAAAGAATTTGAATTATCAAATTGCATTTTATGCAAATATTCCAGAACACCTCCTATATTGCCTCTTTTCATATCTTTCGATCTTTTAGACTGTAAGTAATTTTTGTAGTCATTTGTTACGAAACTTAAATTTTCTCTACCACTTGTCTAACCATGACAGCATGAGATGCCTTTGGTGAGATTTCTACATCATTTGTCATTTCAATTTGTATTGCTGCAGATAAACTTACCTTTCGGTGAGATCTGTGTAAGTGCATCTTGTTTGGACTCGAGAGGTAATAATTATGTTCATCAATAAATTGAATCACACAGAATTTTTCGGTTCTTCGACAGTTGACTCTCATTTTAGCTTCATAATCAAACCTTGTTTTAGGGTATTTTGCTCTCACATCAATATCTTGTTTGTCTTTTCTTCGTTTACCTTCAGCACAACAACAAAATATTCTGTCAATCAAGTTTCTGAATTTATCTTTGTGGTTTCTGCTTCTCCTTATTCAAAATTTGACTTTTTTAGCATATGCCAAATAGAATTAGTAAGCATCTTCTTCTGTCGCAAATTCCATTTTAACTTTTGGTATTAATTTTTTGGATATATCACTTGAGCCAGTAGCTTGCAATTCCTGATTACTGTTTCAATTCATGATAGCTAAAAGCTCATCTTCACCTTCACTCCTACCAACTTCATTACCATTTCAAAATTTAACTAATGATAAGACGAAGATGCACCCACCATTGAATTATTAGCTTTGATCTTGAAGTAAAAACCTAAAAAACAAATAAAAAAATAAAAATGAATACTTCTCTTTTATGATATAGAGAAATATTAAATGTTGAATTCACAATTTAATTCAAGATTTTGCATATTTTTTGGAAAGCTCAAGTTAAGATAGAGTGGACATTTTAAGGTATTTCAAGTATTTGATCATGAAGCAATAGAATTGGAGAACACTAAGAGTGAAGCTTTTAATGTCAACAGAAATCAATGCAAACTTTACATTGTAGGAGCAAAAGCACATGAAAGGGGAGTGATTTCTTACCTTTCTCTTACTCGTTTTCATTAAATTGAACTTTGGTCAAACTTATGACTTTAAATGAAGCATTTTATGGCTAGTTCTTAAATTGTTTAAGTTGTTGCTGATTGGTTTTCAAATTGTATCTTGTTTTAATCTTGTCTTTTCGTAAATTTGATAGTTGTTTTCTCTGAGTTTGATTGTAATTTTCATGTTAAAATTTGAATTTACAAGTTTAGAGTAACTTAGAACCAATTTAAGAGCTATTTGGAGTGAATTATAACAAGTCTGAGTGACACATCCTGTCATGATTGTGCACAAGCACGATCGTGACAAGCTTTCACACAGCAGCAATGCACGATCGTGATAGAAGCTTTGACGTAACAGGAGTGCACGATCGTGACAGAATCTTTCATTCACTAAAATGCACGATTGTGACAAAGTAAAGAGTAGCAGGAATGCACTAGCACGATCGTGACAAGTTTTCAATTACCAAAGTGCACGCACGATCGTGACAGAGTGAAGAGTAGCAAGTGTGCACGATTGTAGATTTTAGACAACGACGACGACGATAACAACGCAATTCAAATAGAGCAAAAGAATTGAACATCATCATTTAAAGTAAAGGCTTATGACAATTTAAGAACAATGTCTAACTGTCATTAAATTAAAAGTAATATTATCACGAATAGTTGTCATCTTTCGAGTTCTCTGTTCTTCAATGTCTTCTTATGTAGAGTTACCTTCAACATCTTCAAATACATATGGAGGTATAAATTCAGAATTTTGATCGATGATGCTAAAAGTCGGGTCATCAATTGTACTTCTATTATAGTTATGCAATGCAAAAGCTGCACAAATTATTCTATTTTGATTCATTAATGAATAGTTAGGTATTTTCTCCAATATCTTTCATCAAGCCTTAAGATCTCAATACAACTTCTCAATGATGAATGAGCCTGATTAAAAATTTCTCGAGATCCTCTTGAGTTTGCACCATGAAATTTCGATTGATTATCTTGTCTTTAAATAAACTGTCAAATATCCTTCTTTTTTCAGATAGCCTCTGTCAACTAAGTAATATTTACTTGAGTTTTTATAGGAACAATATAATTAGTATAAATGATATCATAAAAAATTTAAATCATGAATAACAAATCCTACAAATCTTAAAATTAACTATCGGTGGTTATGGAAATTGAAGTATCAAATTACCGATTATATTAAGGAAAATACGAAAATCGTATGTTTATTCCTCTCATCTCGCTAAAACATATGTAAATAGTAAGTTAAAGTCACATACTGCCAATATATTTATTGTTGTTATTCCTTTTCGTCCTCTAAATATCATTTGATCCTCATCTGCAACAATTACCGCTATATGTGTACCATCAATAGCTTCAATGCAATCTTAATATAAAACAATAATTATAAGATGATAAAACAACATTTTTTAATAGAAAATATAATAAGGGAGAGAAAGAACATATTCAATTACCTTAAAATGTAGCATATAATTAACATCATTGGCAATTTGTGATGAAACATCTTTGAATTCGGGATCTTTTGATACGAGTATATTCGTTGAAAATCTATCTATAACAATCAACTTCTTTAAAAACTCTACTCAGTTTCACTAGAATATTGAAAACACTCTTAGGTATCAAATAAATGTATTAAAAAACTGTTTCATAGCCATTCAATAATTCATTCATCTATAGTTCTGTTTGATAGGAAGTCATGCATGATTTTTTGTATATGTGGTTAGAAAAATACACTCATGTAACCCGCTACATAAGCCACTGAATCCCAAAACTCAATCTTATTGTCCAAAAATTGCTTCATTTACAAAAGTTGCATAACATTATCATCCATACCTACAGATCAATAAGTAAAATTATATTGTAAATAAACAAGGCACTTATATGTCTGAATATAAAGAAATAAATAATATAACACGTAATAAAATTATAAATTACCAACAAGATATCATAATATAATAAAATAAGTTAATCAAATTCATAATGTCTTAAAATGTATTGTCAATATAAGTGCACAAAAAATAAAAATAATAGACTAAACATAGTAATGGATAGATATAAACTGTATTTAATGTTTTTTATGTTTGTCATACTTATATGTAAACTTTATGTATTCAACTCTCTTTGTATTATCTAATAAACTAAAAAAATGGAACTTCTTTGCGAATTTTTAATCAACATGCAAGTAAAGTAAAATTCAGGAATACCAGTCTCTAAACCAGACAAAGTACATATATTTTTCAAAACATTCGTAAAATCATCATATGACGCACCATTACCAATACTTTGTAATGCACCAATATTCATTATGTCTAAAATTTTCGTAATAGATCTATTCATCTTCATTTTTACACAATCTCTCTTGAATCAATTTCATCATATCGTCAAGCTTCTCATACATTACTGTAGATATTCCTACCCTTTTAGCGAAATTAGTTATTGCACTCTTGTTACTTTGTGAACTATCACTCTCTAAAATCTTGTTGCATCTTTTACTCTCACTTCTTTCATCATGTGTGGCTTGAAGGGTTGGGATAGGTTCTCTCCACACTTATTTCCAATTGTTTAGACAATTACTTTCATCTATATTCTTATGATTATAATAGCCAGACAATTAATGATGAGCATTATAACTATCAGGTGGGGAAGAAACATATACTTCCTCAATTTCTCGTTGTCCTTGTGGAGGGTCAGTCACAGGACAAAAATTAATCTCTTTTTGAGCTAAACATCTAAAAAGTTGATCCAACTTACATGCAAGCTTAAGTTTAAGCTCTTTCTTTTTAAATGTTTTAAAATTGATGTTCTCCTACAAAAAATTAAATAACTTGTATTGAACTAACTATTTAGCATTACAATAAAAGGAAAATAACTTGAATTGGGAAAAAAATAGATAACTTTAATCTTTAAAGTCCACCACTTCTCATTAACAGTAATTGTTCCTTTGTCATAATCTCATCCTAATTTCGTTTCTTTTTCAACTGTTTCTAAAGACTCCATCTAATTCTCATCCAATAAAACTTATTTTTATGCTTTGTTTTATTCCATGATAAGTTGGTTGCTTTGTGAAACACTTCCTCCACCTTCTTTTATGGATGAGTTTGAAAGGAATAAGGGAAAATACTGTTGAGTTATTAGATGAGAATTAGATGGAGTCTTTAAAAACAGTTAAAAGGGAAGGAAACAAGATTAGGATGAGATTATGACAAAGGAACAATTGTTGCCAATGAAGAGTGGTAGATTTTGAAGATTAAGGTTATCCATTTTTTCCTAATTCAAGTTATTTCCCTTTTACTCTAATGCTAAATAGTAAGTTAAATATAAGTTATTTAATTTATTTATAGGAGAACATCAATTTTAAAACATTTAAAGAGGAAGGGATTGAACTTGAGTTTGAATGTAAGTTGGATCAACTTTTTGGATATTTGGCCCGAGGAGAGACTATATTTTGTCTTGTGGCTGACCCTCTACAAGGACAACGAGAAGTTGAGGAAGTATATGTTCTTTCTTCACTTGATAGTTATAATGCTCATTATCAATTGTCAGACTATCATGATCATGAAAATATAGATAAGAGTAGTATTCTAAACAATTGGGAATAAATGTGAAGAAAACTTACCCCAACTTATCAAGCTACACATGATGAAGGGAGTAAGAGAAGAAGATATAAAAGGGTTTTGTAGAATGATAGTTCACAAAATAACAAGAGTGCAAGAATTGATTTCGCTCAAAAAGTAGGAAGATTTGCTGCAATATATGAGAGGCTCGATGATATGATGCAATTGATTTAAGAGAGACAAAGTGTAACAATAGAGATTAATAGATCTATTACGAAAATTTTGGACACGATGAATATTGATGCATCACAAAGTTCTAATGATGGTGCTTCAAATGATGATGTTATTAATGCTTTGGAAAAATATGTACTTTGCCTGGTTTAGAGACTGATACTTTTAAATTTTATTTTACTTGCATGTCGATTGAAGATCCGTAAAGGTAGTCTTTTTTTGTTTACCAAATAATACAAAGAGAGTTGAATACATAAAGTTTATGTATGAGTGACAAACATAAAAAACATTAAACATAATTTTTATATATCTATGTTTTACTTCTATGTTTAGTTTATTGTTTTTATTATTTGTGCACTTATATTGACATGATGTATTTTAAGACATTATGAATTTGGTTAGCTTATTTTATTATATTATGTTATTTTGTTGGTAATCTATAATTTTATTACGTGCTATATTATTTATTTCTTTATATTCAGACATATAATTGTCTTGTTTATTTATAATATAATTTTATTTATTGATTTGTAAGTATGGATGATAATGTTATGCAATTTCTACAAATGAAGTAATTTTTGGACAATAAGATTAAGTTTTGGGATTCGGTAGCTTGTGTAACGGAATACATGAGTGTGTATTTTTTTAACCACCTATATAAAAAATCATGCATAACTTCCTATCAAATAGAACTATAGATGAATGAATTATTAAATGATCATGAAAAAAGTTGTTTTAATACATTTATGATGAATCAAAATATATTTTGTCAATTATGTATAGTTTTGAAAAATAATTATAGTTTGAGACCTTCGGATAGGATATCTATTTTGGAGAAAGTCAGTTTATTCGTTTATGTCCTAAATAAAAATTCCTTCAATAGAGATACCCAAGAGCGTTTTCAACATTCTGGTGAAACTAAGTAGGGTTTTTAAAGAAGTTTTTACTGCTATGGATGGATTTTCAAATGATATACTTGTACCAAAAGATCTCGAATTCAAGAACATTCCACCACAAATTGCCAATGATATTAGATACATGCTACTTTTTAAGGTAATTGAATATGTTCTTTATCTCCCTTATTATATTTTCTATTGAAAAATGTTGTTTTATCATCTTATGATTATTGTTTTATATTATGATTGTATTGAAGCTATTGATGGTACATATATAGCGGTAATTGTTGCAGATGAGGATCAAATGAGATTTAGAGGATAGAAAGGAATAACAACAATAAATGTATTGGCAGCATGCGACTTTAACTTACTATTTATATATGTTTTAGCAGGTTGGGAGGGATCAGCACACGATTCTCGTATTTTCCTTGATACAATCAGTAATACTGAGAATTAAATTTTCAAAACCACCAATAGATAATTTTAAGATTTATAGGATTTGTTATTTATGATTTAGATTGTTTATGATATCATTTATACTAATTATATTTTCTTCTATAGAAACTTATGTAAATATTACTTGGTTGACAAAGGCTATCCAGAAAGAGAATGATATTTGACATCTTACTTAAAGACAAGATATCATCAATAAGAGCTTTGTGATACAAATCCAAGAAAATCTTTAGAAGTTTTTAATCTAGCTCATTCATTATTAAAAAGTTTTATTGAGAGGACTTTTGGTATTCTTAAGGCTCGATAGAAAATATTGGAGAAAATGCTCAAGTATTATTAATGAATCAAAATAGAATAATTTGTGCAACTTTTGTGTTACATAATTATATTAAAAGAAGTACAATTGACCACCTGACTTTTAGCATCATCGATTAAAATTTTGAATTTATACCTCCAGATGTATTTGAAAATGTTGAAGGTAACTCTACACAAGAAGACATTGAAGAACAGAGAATTTGGGAGAAGACAACTATTCGTGATAATATTGCTTCTAGTTTAATGACAGACGTCGTTCTTGAATTTTTATAAACTTTTACTTTAATAATGGTGTTCATTTCTTTTATTCTATTTGAATTGTATTGTTAAATTCTAATTATTCTTCTTCCTCCTCTTCTCGTCTTCTTCTTCTTCCTCTTCTTCTTCTTCTTCCTCTTCTTCCTCTTCCTCTTCATCCTCTTCTTCGTCTTCTTATTCTTCTTATTATTATATTCTATGTTTTTTATTAAAGTTATAAACTTAATTTTTGTAAAATTAAATATTTAAAATCTACAATCGTGCACCCATACTACACTCCGTCAAGATTGTTCATGTACACGATCGTGCATTTTGGTAATTGAAAGTTCTGTCACGATCGTGCACCCCTATAGCTCTTCACTCTGTCACGATCGTTCATTTTGGTGAATGAAAAGTTCTGTCAAGATCATGCACCCTTGCTATGTCAAAGCTTCTGTCATGATTATGCTGTGCATTGATGCTGTGTGAAAGCTTCTATCACAATCGTGCTTGTGCATCATGACAGGGGGTGTAACTCAGACCTGTTCTAATTCACTCCAAATAGCTCCCAAATTAGTTATAAGTCACTCAAAACTTACAAATTCAAAGTTTAATATAAAAAACTACAAACTTAAGAAAACAACTATCAAACTCAATAAAAGATAATATTAAAGCAAGATATAACTTGAAAACCAAGCAGCAACAACTTAAACAACCTAAGAACTAACCATAACATGCTTCATTTAAGGTCATGAGTTTGACCAAAGTTCAATTTAATGAAAATGTATAAGGGAAAGGTAAGAACTCACTTTCCTTTCATGTTCTTTTGCTTTTTTAATGTAAAGTTTGCATTGATTTTCATTAACTTTAAAGGCTTCACCCTTGGTTTTTTTCAATTTTATTACTCCATGATCAAATACTTGAAGTACTTTAAAAGGTCCACTCTACCTTGACTTAAGCTTTTCGGGAAATAAGTGAAGTCTTGAATTAAATTGTGAATTCGACACTTAGTGTTTCTCCATATCATAAAAGGGAAGTATCCATTTTCATTTCTTTTTTAAATTTTTACTTCAAGATCAAAGCTAATAATTCAATGGCGAATGTATCATCTTGTCATCAGTTAAATTCTAAAGATGGTAATGAAGTTGACAGGAGTGAAGGCGAAAATGAGCTTGTAGCTGTCATGAGTTTAAACAGTAATCAAGAATGTTAAGCTACTAGCTCAAGTGAAGCATCCAAAGAATTAATACCAAAAATTGAAATGAAGTTTGAGACAAAGGAAGATGCTTACCAATTCTATTTGACATATGTTTAAAAAGTCAAGTTTGAGATAAGGAGAAGCATAAACTACAAAGATAAATTCAAAAACTTGATTGACAAAATATTTTGTTGTTGTGCTGAAGGTAAACGAAGAAAAAACAAACGAGATATTGATGTGAGAGCAAAACGCCCTAAAATAAGATTTGATTGTGAAGATAAAATGAGAGTTAGCTGTCGAAGAACTGGAAAATTTTGTGTGATTCAATTTATTGATAAGCATAATCACTACCTCTCAAGTCCAAACAAGACACACTTACACAAATCTCACCGAAAGATAAGTTTATCTGCAATAATTCAAATTGAAATGGCAAATGATGTAAGAATCCTACCAAAGGCATCTCATGATATCATGGTTAGGCAAGTAGGTAGTCGAGAAAATTTAAGTTTCATATCATATGACTACAAAATTTACTTATAGTCTAAAAGATCAAGAGATGTGAAAAGAGGCGATACAGGAGATGTTCTGGAATATTTGCATAAAATGTAATTTGATGATTCAAATTTTTTTATGCTATCCAAGTTGATGAAGATAATTTAATATCCAACATTTTCTGGTCACATGCAAAGATGAGAGTAGATTACTCAAATTTTGGTGATGTGGTTTGTTTTGACACAACTTACAGGAAGAACAATGAAGGTCGTCATCTTGCATTGCTTGTAGGTATAAATCACCACAAGCAGATTACAATTTTTGGTATTGCATTATTATATGATGAGACATCCCTTACATTTGAATAGTTATTTAATACTTTTGCAAAAGTTATATGTGATAAAAGACCTAAAATTATTCTTACAAACTAAGATGTAGCAATGGCAAAGCTCTAGTATTAAGATGGCCTGAAACTCAATCGTTTATGTATTTGGCACATTTATCAAAATGCGGCTATCCATTTAAGTAGTATTTTCTCTCAATTCATAGATTTTTCTATAGATTTTAGCTCATACATATATGATCTTGAAAAAGAGGGAGATTTTGTAAATGTATGAAATGAGATGTTGCACAAATATGAACTTCAAGATAATGATTGGTTGAGGCGCATGTTTGGGATAAAGCAAAAGTTGACTTTAGTGTATAAAAGACAAATATTTTGTGCAGATATGACGATAATACAAAAAAGTGAGAGTATAAATAGTGTCGCCAAAAGGTATATCAATTATCAACACAAATTTCTGGAGTTTTTTTATCACTTTGAGAGATTCCTTAAAGTAGATATGAAGAGTTAAAGGCTGATTTTAAATCAAGTACAAGTATTCCTTCATCGTTGTATCCAATTAAAACCTTGAAACAAGTGACAAGTGTTTACACTCTTGAAGTGTTCAAGTGCTTTCAAAATAAGTGGTATAAATCTTATAATTGTTGTATTGAAAGCTTTGGGGAAGTTGAATCAATTACAAAATATCAAATTATCCCTCATAAAAAGAATTATTACTATACAGTTACTTATGATTCATCAAATGGAAAAGTTGATTGTAGCTGTAGAAAAATTGAGTTTGCTAAAATTTTATGTTCTCATATTTTGAAAGTTTTTATTGTTTGTACTTTTATATCTACATGATCATATATATTCTCATAATTTATTTATGATTATCTTTTTTAAAAGCTTCTATAATTTTATCCTTAAACATGTAAATCATGAGTCAACTCTACTAAATCATAAAGGTCATCATCACAATTATGGTACAGTTAGCCTAACAGCAACAACACATGCAAAAATTGAGAACGACTTCTCTAAGTTTAGTATCAATAAAAACCTTCAAAATACAATCTTTAATTTTCTTCTATAAAACATCTGTACCTTTCTCAGATGCAAATGAATTATATTCTAACAAACAGTAGGCAACAAATACTAATAAATAAATGATTGAAGTTGACTTTACTCATTAAAAAAGTTAGGAATAATTTAATAACCGAGTAACCATGTAGCAGCAGAATGACATCTAGTATGGTTTAGTCTTCGGGTGTGGGATAGTGCACAAACCTTTCTTTTTTGGGGCACACACTGCTAAAGAGTAAAAAATGTACCATTCTTTAGATTCAGATATCTCTCAAATACATAAACTATATATGCATAGGAAACTACAAGTACGTTAGAGAATGAAAGAAACGAAATTGAGATAGTGAGAGAGGAAAGATATGCGAGATTCATGAAAGAAATGAAAGCGAGAGAGTAACAGAGCATACCTCAGCTTTTAAGAATCCCAAAGCTCGATCTGAGATGTTCCATGAATTAATCCAAAAGGGGAAGGAAAGAGTTTGATGCGGGAAGCAAAATCAAAGGAAGACAACGAATCGACTTGGCTCAAGATAAGCTGAGGCGTTGAACACTTGGTTTAATTAAAACATCAACATTTTAATTCTAGCACAGAGTAAGACCACCGTTAGTGGCACAGGTGATTTGGTGCCTGTACTTGGAGCCAATTATCGATGTTTTTAAGGCTCAATGGAAGATATTGGAAAAAATGCCTAAGTATTCATTAATGAATCAAAATAAAATAAGTTGTGCAATTTTTGCGTTGCATAACTATATTAGAAGAAGTACAATTGGTGAGTCGACTTTCAACATTATCGATTAAGATCTTAAATTTATACCTCCAGATGTATTTCAAGATGTTAAAATTAACTCTACACAAGAAGAATTTGGAGAATAGAGAACTCAGGAGATGACAACTATTCGTAATAATATTGCTTCTAGTTTAATGACAGTTAAATGTCATTTTTGAATTATTATAAACCTTTGCTTTAGATGATAATGTTTATTTCTTTTGCACTATTTGAATTGTGTTGTTTTTTATTAGAGTCATAAACTTATTTTTTGTAGAATTAAATATCTAAAATCTTAATTTCTATAAGAATATTTAACGAAATACTATGATATATAATATTCATACCCTTATAATTTTTTTAAAGTCATGTCTTCATAAGTCATTTTATACATAAACAACTAGTACTAAACAGTTAATTTTACCAAACATCTATAACAAATAACTAATGCAATCCGCTAACAGTTGATATAAGCAATCAGCTGATTGTTAAACGGGGCCCTGCTATGTTATGGCACTAATGACAATGAACTTAGAGAAATAATTGGTTCCCTATAGATCCTTCCTGCTACTTGGATGTGTCTGGCCTATATGTGAGTTTACGCCAGTGGAGCCACTTTTTGTCTTCCGGAGTCAAATGAGGCCAGCCTTGCAAGGTGAGAGGTTTCTTATCTCCATGATTTGGTTTAAAACTGATCTTTCTGTTGCTGATTTATTTTCCTCTCCCCTTAGCTGATGCTTCCGATTTCCTCAACGAGTGCAAAGGGACGCCATTCACTCGAGCTTGATGGTTAAACAGGTACTATCCTCTTTCTGTCTTTTAAGTACCCCAACTTGAGATTAGTAGTTGATTCTCCATGAACATGCTAGGTTAGGGCATTGACTTCTTAGTAGTATGGAATTTACCTTTGTATTGATAGGAACATCATACTATAGTTGAAGAGCCTGAGGATGTCTAGTTAGGAATCTTTACCCTGTCCAATTGTCAAACCACAAATAAGTCTTTTCTTCATTCTCAATTTTGCATGAGACTATAGGTTCAAGCATATGTCTAAGTTTCAATAGCTGAGACAAGGGCTATGAGAATGAAGGTTTGAAAAATATAGACTAAATACTTGAGCCTTTTAAGATATAGCTGTGTACCCATTAGATTCAGAGAGAGTTCTTTCTATAAGAATATTCCAGATATTCTTGATCAAAGCTGCTATATTAAAAGAGGCAATTGAAATCAATCATAATCCCCTTTCTTCTTTCCTTTTGCAATTAGTGGTTAACTAGTCACTAGTAAGCGATATAGAACTAGCTCTGTGACTTTATGCCTAGGGTACCATATGGTAAGAAATTAGTGGTGGGCAATATTGTGCAAGAAAATTTGTGAAAATAATAATGCCGCTACTATTTATTTTAATAGTAACTTGAAAGGCAACATATGGTACCAATTCTAATAATTGACTTATTTTTAATATAATAGTTTTCAGGAAACTTATTGTCACCAGTGTTTATGTTTTAAGGAAAAAGGAAAATAAAAAATGGAAACTCCTATATTATGAGTTTAATTTGAAAATGGCATTTCGAAGAATAATTTCAGAAAAACAAAGTTGTGTTTTATGAAATGTTATTTTATTTCAAGATTGTATGATGCACGAATGAATTTTTATAGCTATTATTTTTCCACGAGCTTTATTATTGTATAGGAATATCTCAGTTATGTTGTTATGAAAAGTTTAATTTTTAGTAAAATGATTAACACTCATTGAGCTAGTTTAGCTCACCTCTATTTTTATGTTTTTAAATAAACTACCTCAGAAATGCGTACAGGTGCTACAGTAATTGGGAATCCATCGCATGATTAGTTGTATCGTTTGATACTACTGTGCTTGTGTCATTTTTGCTATATATGTGTTTTCTTAAAATTGGCTTAATTACTTGTATATATGTTTTAAATTATTTTAGAAAGGGTTTAAAAGTGTGATCTTGTTTATTTATATGGCCATCAAACTTTTTTTTTAAAAATATATGCACACTCGGCCAAAATTTTTTTCACACACATATATATATATGACCATCGAAATTTTTCCTATATATATCTATATACACAAATGGAAACCAAAATATATTCTAGATACATATATACATTGTCACAAATTTTTTTCTTATATATATGTACATCACTTTTAACCTTTGTTCCATTTTTTTGAATTTGTTGATTTTGTTCTTTTATCTCGGTTATTAAATCATTGATTAAATTTATTATTTTTGTTTGTTTTTGATTTATACTTTGAAATTGATATTCTAATTGTTTAGAATATTCTTTTAAATCATGAATTTCTTGACTAATACTCATAATGTTTGTTTTAAATAATTTGTTAGATTAGAAACTTGAGTTTGAAGTAAATCTAGTTTTTTAGATGTATCTAGGGTAGAATGAAATATAGTTGGATCAGTAATAGGTATATCCATTTTTGTTTCATTATCTAAATATAAAGGTCTTTCAATTCTAACTGATTGAATTCTTTTGACAGGTGATGTTTTAAATGTAGGGCTTAATTCAGAAAAAGAATGTCTAGAAGTGATGGGATATTGAATCGGAGGTAAAGCTCCAATTTTTGTTCTAAAATTAGTTCCGACTTTAGCTACATCATTAAAAAGTTGAACTATATAAATTTTATCTGTCTTTTTAAATTCTATACTATGATGAGAATTTGTAAGAGCATAACTAATTTGATAAGTGACAGAAAAAGGGAATTGTCCTGGAGTCATTAAATTCTGATTATAAAATTTATAAGCAATAGTTATTTTATCTTCTAAATCTTTTGATTTTAAAGGAATTCCTAATTTTAATCG
>JAOQML010000008.1:26512554-26527529 GCA_027568935.1 Erythroxylum urbanii
CCTTAGACAACTTAGTTATCAAAATCCTTTTGTGAGAAAGGAGAAGAAAAATAATTTGAGATCTTTTCTTTGTTATATTCGGCTAGATCAAAGAAGAACAATGAGACCTTCTCATTTTCTTTGCTATTGCCGATGGTGTGGAGAGCTTGGAGAGAGACAAAATTCCATACACGTTAATTGCATCAAAATAGAAAACGAAATATGATTTTGTCTTTACAAGTCCAACACTTGGACGTTAATGTACGTTTCTCTCTCTTCAAATGTCGACCCCACCACTACAATCCTTGAATATTGTCTATAAAAATAACATGTTCATTTGATGACCAAAGTCATTGATGTAGCTATCACTGAAAATGAAAGGAGAGAGTGAGTGATTAAAAGCATACACGTTTTATTTTGCAATAAATGCTAAAAGTCGTGCATCCATTTTAATACAACACCTGGACATTCTTTTTAGAATTCCAAAAGGGAGGTGTACGTTTTCTCTCTTTTAAAACCCACAATTAAGCTCATTTTAACGATAAAGAAGCATTACTACATTCTTTAATCAAAAGAATGCTAAAAACAAGGGCTGCACGCTAATGTTTTAAAAAAACTAGTAAACCATTTAAAAATTGAAGAAGCATGACCAAATTCTACATCTTTGTAGAATTTGCTTTTGTTACTTTTTTTAAAAATTTTAATTCAATTAATCTAATTAATTAAATTAAAAATCAGCCCAATATTAAATGTTCCTTTGGGCTTATAATTAATAATTAATTAGTGTAGGCCCATCATTTAATTATAGGTTAAGATCCAATTTAATTAACTCTTAATTAAATTGTTCTGATCTTATTGGCTCGAATCCAATTCGTCCATTTCTTTCCAAACTGTCTCATTTTCTTTTCGATAACCTCCATTTATTTTTCTTGCTTTCCTTGATAACCATCTTAAAAGCCAAGTAGGGAATCTAATTGGACTTAAATAATTCAAATTCCAATAAGCCTAGAATTAATTTAATCTCATTAGAATTAATTTTGACTTGTTAACCAAATGTCATTCCACTAAAGACAATTGGTTGAACTCTTGAATTACTTAAAATTATGAGAAACTGTGTTTCAAAATTATTAATTCGATGTCCAATCATAAACTCTATTATGAATCATATTATAGCCATCCACACAATAAAAGGTAAAATTACTGTTTGCCCTTATGTTAGTTTTTCCTTTTAGATCTCCCGTTTCACTCTACATGGTGATTAACACGCAAGATCTAATCTTGGTGTTAAGACTTGATAAGTAGCTAGTTTATCAAACTACTGGTGCCAGTTTAATCACTAACTCTGTAAAACATCTAGAAGTGATGATATCACTTTAAACTCTTTATTTGAGTGAATGTTCTGTGATGTATGTTTCAATTAATAATTTCAACATGTAGAAACTGGATTGATACCTTGTAAAAATCCATTCCGATCATATCAAGAATTACAACGAAGCACACATAAGTTCACTACTCATCAAGATTGTGGTGCATAATAAACGAATGCTAAGGTGTATGTTTTAAGATTAAAGTAATAACCTACTTTATTCTTTAAAAACATATGCAATTCTAGATTCATTTAATAGTGTCATTACCAATAGTCAACTACTATCATGATTTGAAACTCATCATTCTATTGAAGTAAACTCCTTTACCTACACGGAGGTAAATCACAACACTAAAGTCTAAACCATAATCAAACGACCAACTTGATTATTCGACTATGAATCAATTAATTTAGATTCAAATAATATACCTGTTTCCCACACATCTCGATGTATATGTATATTACTTACAAAAAAACCTTGGTACCTTTTGACTAGCTATAATATGCTCATATAATTAAAAGCAAACTCTTTTGTTTTATTAATAATAAAAATTTTCATTACAATATTTAACTGGAAGAAAATTAAGATATATGTAAATACACTTGCTTTCGAAGGCACTATATTTACATAACACTAATAATAAAAATATAGTTCTATCATGATCATGGTAGAATCCCCATGATTGTGGCCAGTCCCATGAGCTTCTGTCACAATCGTGGGAAGGACCACCATAATCGTGGGCAGGTACAAAGAAAGAAAGGTTGTCTTTTGAGTGATGTTTGATCCAACTAATGTTAAGGTACTTCCTTATGATGTATTTAGGCTTAAATGAGGCCTAAAATGAACCTAGTTGATGATGGATTCAGTGATTAAAATGAGTAAAGTGTATTAGGCATTAAAGAATGATTAAAAGATGATGTATGAATGATCATAAGATGTGAATTAAGGAAATATACTCGGAATAGCCAAATTGAGTATGTATTACACATATATATGTGTATGATTGAGTATTAATGTGATTGTGCAAATTAGTAATGTGTATGTGTTGCATGATATAGAAGCGTAAATGGAGCGACCGCAT
Source organism: Erythroxylum urbanii (assembly GCA_027568935.1). Classification (NCBI taxonomy): domain Eukaryota; kingdom Viridiplantae; phylum Streptophyta; class Magnoliopsida; order Malpighiales; family Erythroxylaceae; genus Erythroxylum; species Erythroxylum urbanii. Next base: position 26,514,982 of record JAOQML010000008.1, read on the forward strand.
CCAGACATTACTGGTACATCGAAACAATAGCTATTTGGAGCATATTGTGAGTAAACTAGATGGTCTCACATTGATTAATTGTTTTGTTTAAATTTATGTATTGAATAATTATTGATGACTATGTGTTGATTTTAGATATTGACATAAGGCATTTGATGCATGAGAATCATATTGGAAGTGCTCATTATTTATGAATTTGACAGAAATAAGTGTACTCAACATATTTGTTGAATATCGGACTTAGGTCCGATGATATGTGAAAGTGAATATGTAAAGTGAATATAAGTGACCGATTGATATATGAGAATTGATGCATCTCACTACTTGAATGCATGATAGATAAAGGCAGTTGTGACTGAAGTCGCCAGCGAAAAAGAGCTTAAAGCTCAGAATATGGTAAGAGCCTCTGGCTCACTATATATAATAAGCCCAGTATCCCTAACAGATACGGGACAGTTATTAATGAGCTCGGTATCTATAATGGATACAGGATAGTAAAAAGGCACTCGGTCATAATAATTTAATAATTGAAAAAGAGTCTCATGAGCATTGCATATACATTTGTTATGTATGTTTTAAATGATCGAAATGAATTGTTGAACTATTCTAATTACAAAATGTGAAAAAAGTGAACAAATTGATATTTGATGCTACATGATGATTGGTGAAGTGATGTGCAACATGTGTTAATACTTATTTACAAATTCAATGTGAATTTTTGAACTATTCTGTGTCTGGTATCATCGAGGATGGTTAGCTCATTGTGTTCATAAAACTCATCAATATTGCTATGTGGCTTTTCAGGTACGAGAGAAGAGACTTAGTTGCTAAAACGCTCTAAGAGAAGGTAGTTCTTGTGTTTTGGATAGAAAAAATGGTTCAAAGGTCGGTCAACTAAGACTGGAGAGTAAGATAGACTTTCGTATAATTCCTCATTTATGTGGCATTTTTTGTAAATAGAGCTACAGACTCTGACAAGCTTTTGATACTATATATATATATATAAATGATGTGTGTAATGCTACAATATACATTATGTTTTATTAAACAAAAATGAGGAATTGAGTATTTCTGTTTTAAATTATGATGCCATAATAAGTGATGTGATTACTCTAGCGTACTGTTCCCCTCGGGTATGTGCTCGAATGTTTGATAGACATATGGGCACGTGTCAGATGGTAGTGAGGTGCTACATTTTTTCTTTTTTATGTAAAAATCGAAAGAAATCAACATTGAAATTTATTGATAAGAGGTAAAATGATATTTTAACAATTATAACTAACCCACACATATACACACCCCCATACTTATACTCTTGTGCATCCACAATCATCAATAATCAATAAATTCTCTACTAGCTTTAAGGCTTAGGTAAGACATTTGGTTATGTTAAAAGCATGTAGTGTGGTTAGCACAAAAATAAAAGGTAAATAAAGGTCAGGGGGCCCTTATCAAAAGGAAAAATATATCAATAGGTAGGCTATTTGGCTAATGTGGCTTATAAAACAAATAATGCCTATATCATTTCCATATTAATGCATGTGATAAAAAAGTGGTCTTGAACAAAAAATTAACTTAAAGTCAGGTTGTACATGTTATGAAGGCCACATATAATAAAAGACAATAAGACTGATATGGATGTGTTAGTCTATAAAGACTTAGAATCTCATTAGCTTGTGTCTACCATTAGTAACCACTCTTCTAAAGATAACGTACATTGAGCAATCATAAGAGTGAAAGTATGTGCTCAAGTTTCCATGAAATTTTATAATTAATTCATTCTCTAATTATGACTATATAGTCCTAGAAGAAATAGAAAAATAGAAATTGTTTGTTTGTTTTGATTTGATTCTCTTTCTATTTTTTAATACTTAAAAACATGTAAGAAACAATCAAACTTAAAAACAGACATGCATATAATTAAAAAAACAACTTAAAAACACATATGATAATCCCCATTTTTTAATACTTAAAAACATGTAAGAAATTAAAAACTTAAAAAAATATGTATATAAGAAACAAACAACTTAAAAGAACAGATGATAATCTCCACCCTTGCACTTAAAACATACATTATGCCAAATTTAACCTTAAATGTAAGAAATGGAGCATTCAACAAAACAACAAATGTGAAAATGTAAAGGAAAAAGAACAAACTTCCCTTGGGTTGCCTCTCAAGTAATGCCTTTGTTTACTATCGCTGGTTTGACTCTAAATGCTTTCCTCCTCACATGACAAAATTATGGTCTTCATATGTCTCTACTTTTGTCTTTTCCACTTGAGGTTCATCAGGATAGGGCCTAAGTTGATGACCACTCACATTCAGTAACTTCCTTATCTTTAAACTCTTAACCTCTACTAAGTCCCAACATTCTTGAAAAGTCTCCAATATCTCTTCGCTCTTTTCCTCCTTGTTCAATATCTCCAACCTGCTAAGTAAAGGTGAAGAGTTAGTTTTAACAATAATTAGGAACTCTATATTTAACTTCAAGCTAAATGAAATATCATTTTATCCTTTGGGCTCCTTCTCAATTTCTTCTTCACTAACAATACTTTGAGTAGTCCTCCCAAGATTCTCAAGCACCGGTCCACTCCTTAAAGTTACTACATTAACGTTCTTTAGATTCACGTCAGGTTGATATAGATGCTTCTCTCTATTTTGTGATTCTATTTAGTTAATAATTACTATTGATAGATGAATAATTGATCATATTTTGTAACACCCTAATACCATAAATTACATATCGGAACACCCTGTGGATATTCTAGTATATAATCTATAATAATGGCATGTTAATTATCTCACCTTCACTTTATAACATGGCAACATATCTAACTTAGTCATGGCATCAACTAGTATACAAAAAGTCACCAAATTTTAAAAACCAAACTCATTCCTCATTTCATTTCATAAAAACCAACTTACATTATAGCCTTATAAAACCATCTGAATATATACAATGTTAAAACCCTATACATAACATACTGCTTGAAAGAGGAATTGAACAAAACTACTAATTACTCCTTCAGTCTCAGCTGACTAACCTTTGAGCCATATCTTCTGCCAAAAGTATAAGAATATACTTCTTATAGCGTCTCTCAATAGCTGATGTCCTCTTTCGGTCCTGAAAAAATCAATGTGCAATTTTGTTGAGTTTTGCGAACTTAATGAGGTAACCATCATTGATGGTTCACTCAATTCATACATCACATCAATACACGTAACATATAATTCATATCTTTGCATATGCATAAAGTATCACATTTCACATTCTCATTCAACACAAGGTACCAATACAATTTAATCAGTCAAAGGTACGTATTAAAATGTATATGAAATGTTCGTGAGACTCACTTTCATTTATTATTGTCGCTGTGATCGAGTGCCTTTTTTACTAGCCCATATCCCTTAGTGGATGTGGATACCGAGCTGTATCAAATAATTTCCCATATCCCTTAGTGGATACTAGGTAGATTCACAACTGAGCCCAAGGCTCTAATCATAGTCTGAACTTTAAGCTCTTTATACTAGCGACTCTGGTCATAACTACCCTATCTTTCATGCATCATCTAATAGATGCTTCACATTATCATATTCTCAGTCAATCTCATGATTGAACATTCACATTCAGATCACATTTATCATCGGACCTAAGTCTAGCATTCAACAAAATTGTTTAACACATTTATTTCATCACATTCACATACAAGGAGCACTTCAATATCTCATCCATAAATTAAAATCATCGGGCCTTCAATGTTCAGAATCAACACAGTCAACTCACATTCATAAGATAATTCAAAACAGAATTTAACACAAACAATTAATTGAGTGAAACCATCTAGGATACTCACAGATCGCTCCAGAAGCTATTATCTCAAAGTCCCGGCAACATCTGGATGACGATGCTCTATATGCTCCTCTATATCATGCAATGTACATTTACACATATCACAATTTTGCACAATTGTATAAGTATTCAATTATGCACATTTATGTATATGGAACACGTACAATACATGTTCATGACAATCCTGGGTATCTTTCCATTATTCTCGTCACATAATCATTCATATTTCAAAACTCACATAAGTATAAATTGTACTTCGGTTTTACACCTCCATAAAACAGTTTGAATCTAGATTTCATAACTCATTTGATCATTCCAAATTTCTCTGAAAACAAACATTGGGGTCAACTTTACATGATCATTATGACCAGGAAAATGAAGTAATTTGGCAACACTTTCTTCTAGACAATTGTTCTCCTGTGCCTTACATTTCTAATGACTCCAAGATCATTCAATTTAATTTATTATTGTGTGAGTTATGCTCAAACTATTGTAGACTAAGTACATTTGAAATTTAGCTAGTACATGATCATGCTGTCAAGTTGTACAACTCATATCGCTCAATTACAATATCCAAAAATTACAAACTTTATACCAATTGAAAGCTAAGAGAATAAGTACAACTTTTGTGAAGACATTTTTGTCTGATTCAGCCTACATCAATACATTTTATTTGATAATAATAGGACATGATTTCTGTCTCGGGTATTAGCCTAAGCCAAGATTCAATTTCAAGCCATATTTTGAAATTCTTAGAGATAGAATTAAAAATCAACATCTTCAAAAAAAGTTGTAGACATATGGCTATAGTTTAATTTGAGTCAAAAAGCAACTCATTTGGAAATCTATAGATCAAGATATAAGCAGAACACCAAAGCTTGTTCAATGAAAATATTCTAGTTTATAATATTCCAGTACACCTCAACATTTTCATCCTAAATCCATCAATTAGTCTTTTCCAATTTAATTAAGATGGCTCTAAATTTTTATGGAGATAAAGAGCAATGTATTATGAATTCGTTGGTTCAATTCTCATGTCATTCGAAAGTTGGATGAAAAGTTATAGTCAAAAGACACAACGCTGTTTTTGTTCATATTTAGACTTCAAAAACCAAAATTATTCACGCAAACTATCAACTTCTTCTTCCTCTCTCTATTGCAATTCTTTTCATAATCAATAACAATCCAAAACTCAAAGTAGAACCTATAACCATACGGTTCTACATCACATTTTCTGCTCTTATTTCTCTTACACTCAAAAACTCAAGACAAACAAATTAAAATCCCTGATTACTTGCAACCATCAAAAACATATCACTATTCATGTAACTCCATTTCAGTTCAGCTTTTCTGCACTTTTTCATTCTTTTTCTACATGTTTATCTTCTATACATTCTCTATTTTTATCACCGAAATCCTATCTCACTCTTGCATGTATCCATTTCCAAACATTATAACATCATCAAAAACCATTCACAAATACAATGAAACGTAACTTACTTAATATAACAAAATTTCCAACAGTGATTTTGGTGGATGAGGGATAAACAAGAAAAAGTATACTTTGATGAAGCCAAATACACAACCATAAATAGTCAAACTGTTTTTTTGTTGAAGGAACTAGGAAAAAGTTTTGTGATCTTGGTGAAGAACAACAATTCGGCGAAGAACATACATGAAAGCTACAATAATTTCCTTGTATCATAAACTAGACCATGTGTAAGCATAATACCTCTCCATATTTTACCATTACATGTGGGCCATATGTCAACATACAATGCTACCACGTGTCACTCTTCCATTCGTCACTTATTCTATATCAACATTTTTCCTAGTCCAAAAATACTCCAAATTTTCAAAAATTCTCTAAAATTCACCAAAAATTTTGAAATAATAGTAACAATAGTCTCCAAATCAATTTTCAACACATAGAAATCACAATTCTCATTTTAATGGCATTTACAACTCAATTATACCTAAAAAATGTCGATGAATGCATGTATAATTATCTCAATGTATCAACAATAAATATTCACATGTGTGTGAATATACAATGATGCATGAGCATGCAATGTACTTCTAATTTCTCACAGTACACTCAATTCTCTATTCTGGAGTCTAGCCCCAAACATGGGATGTTACATAATTTCACCCCATATTTGTTGTATTTTTGCTTTATAAATTATAATTTTAATGTATATTTGGTACTTATTGCCTTCCAAGTGTGTTTATAGAGTATTATATCCTTCATGAACTTAAAGGAGAAGAATTTGGATGAAAACATGGTATAAAGCAAAGAATTAACACACTGAAGGGATGCACAGTCATGCATCTGCCTGTGCATATATCCCATGCGTCTACCTATGCATATCTCACATGCCTGTGCCCAACTATGCATCGACCAATCCCTAGAATTTTATATAAAAAGATATAAATAGAGACTTGAAGGGAGAACAGACTTTAGGAGGTGATTACAGACATAAAGATCGTTCTAAAGGGCCAATTTTGGTCTAGAGAAGCGGAAAGCATGAAGAGATCATTAAAAAGTCCATTAGAATACAAGATTAGACCTCTAAATCACTATAATAGTTTATAGAAGACAATTAGGGATTTCATTTTTTTAATTCAACATTTTGTTTATGTAAATGTGATTTCATATTGGTCGATGTGTAATTAAATATTTCATTAGTATTTAGGCTAGAAAAACCCTATTTGATACTTGAACATGTGTTGATTGGTTTGTTAATGCAATTGAATGATTGATTTGTTGCGATCTAATTACTTGTTGTTTATATGTTCTAGTAATTTGAAATATTAGATCATAATTTGATTTCAGACATAGAGATTGAGAAATCCTAAGTTTGAAGAGATCCACAGTAATTGAAAAGAGTTTATTGCAACCCTAGAGATAGGATAATACAAATATTCTAGATTGGGGTCAAACCTAGTGGAGGGACTCATAAAACAATAATGCCATCCTATAAAATTTAACCTAAGTAATTCAGTTAGAAACCTTAAGAATAGTTGTTAGTAGACATAAGGTTAGCTACTAGCATATCATAGGAGTCTCCACGGTCCAATAAATCATCAAACTAATTACATAATAAAAGATTAATCTGTTAAGGGTTTAAGGGGATTCAAAACCTAGAAACTAATTTTCTAGTATCGATAATTTTCTTAGTGCTTCTTTAATTCTCTGTTCAATAACGTTGCTTATTTTATTTTACTTTCTTTAGTTTTATTTTCTTTTGTTAAAGTCCAAAATCGATAGACTAGATAATAGGAAAAAGGTAATTACTAGTAATCATTGTCTTTATAGAATCGACATATATTTACCGGTACTAGCTACAACTATGTCGTGCATTTATGGTTATCACAATATTGACTAACTCACAAAAAGTCAACCAACTACACTTGACCCATCTGACGACCAAGTTTGGGAATCTAGACCTTACATTTTGTTGGAGTTGTTTCACATCCTAATGAAATTTTAGAGTATTAGTAGCAATAGACTTAACTAAGTCTTCCAGAGATGTACCTAGTTAGAGTAAGAGGGTTCTAGTCTTTGTAGGAATTACTGTGCACCCTACAACCTATCTAAGAATTAGTTTTTATGGCAATCTCCTCCATAACTAAGGTTTAGGTGATCTTTCTAATCTAAGTTATATGATTAGGAATACGAGTTATGGGAAAATTTTCCCCCAATAACATTGATGTACTACTCCCTTTGTGGTGTCTATTTTATATACAACCACTAACAAATGTGAAGAGGTTAAGAAATAAATATAAACAAATATACACAAAACACCAATTGAAATCAAAAGTAAAAGCAAAAGCTAAAACACCACACTCCGTAAGAATGACTCTGAAATTCTTGATGCGTGTTGAATGCATTAGAAAATAAAATCTAACTTTGCATACTAAAATTTATAGCAGCACAGAACGTATCCACAAGGAGTGTTCATGTTGCTTTTTTAATGAAAAGAATCAATGTTTAGTATAAAAGTGGTGTTTTCGGTTTGACGCAATTAAGAAAACAAAATAAAATTGAACTAATGAAAGTAAATCAAATTAAACAGTTAACAATGATAAGATTGATGAATGAGTTTGGAATCTGATTCTACATTCAATTTTAGCCGTCACACAATTAAACATACTTCATTATCTTGTTTGTCTCACATCTCCCTCTTAGAAATTATTAATTGTAGGTTAATAATAAGCTCTATTAACCCCAGTTTTCCCTTAGACCATGTTTAATCAAAATAATATCTTTAACTAAATCTAGCTATCAAATAACCTAGAACCAGATCTCTAGATTTAGTAGGAAAATTGCATTATGAACTATAAAAATAGATTTGTTAGATAGCTTATAGCCTGAGAATGCACAATGCGCAGTGGAATGGACCATAGGATTTTAGGTCTTCTGCCTTAGTTAACCAAAATTTCACAATAAGAAGTGTACGTACAAAATTACCTCTTGAAACCCGCGGATTGGAATTCTTTTTAGATATCTTGACACTGTAGCTCACGAACGTCCTCTACCGGTGTCCACAAGAGGATGAATGATCTGGGCAGCAGCTAATGTATGCTAGCACATTCTAAAACAATTTAGAATGCTGCACAGTTTTTCTCTCGGGAAAATAGGATGAATGGCTAGGTAGCTAGGGCTTTTTGTATATCTTCTAATGAGACATAAGTCCTCTATTTATAGAGAAGTCCTTATCCCTATTCCTAGTAGGAATAGGACAATCTTATTTTAATAGGAATAAGAATATCATAATCCTTAAGCCATTAGGATTATGGAAGCCTAATAAGTTTCGGCCCATATTATATCTCATATAATAAAAGCCCGACAACTTAATTCAATCTAAACCAATAAATATATCCATATATATTTATTTAGTTCCTAAAAAATTAGGCCGAAGAGAATAAGCCCAAATCATATCACTTGTTATGTGCAACCTTATAGGCTCATTTGATGTTAGCCATGATCACACTTCGACGCCTATAAGTCATAAGCAGCCTCTAGCAAGACATTATGACTACCCAAATCAAATGAGGATCAGTAGTCTGATTTAACCTATAACTATAGTTACAAACTCAGTCCCTTTGTAATACGATATCAAGATTAATCATAAGGCATGGTACATGTCAACTTTGACTAATCATAGTTTCTTGATTCCTAAGTTGACTGACTATAACAAATGACATTGATGACTCCTCATCAATTCATTTGAGTACGGCCATGCATTTCTTCAGTCATACTTATCAAGAGGCCCAAATGATATCTCTCTTATTTAAGAGAGGTACAAATCCCATCTACGTCATTTACATCCCTCCGTATGATTCATTTAATGTCCAATTTAAGACTACTTGTTATCCGATTAAAGATAACATAGTCTAATGTCAAAACACTTAATTCCTTACGTAGGTAACCATGATGACTTCAGATCAAAGGACTAAAGTCAAACCATATTAAGAATCACTAATGACATGAAACCATGTAATGTTCTCTCTGTAGGTAGGTCCAATGTATGTTCTCTAACATAAATGAAGTAAATCACTTGTTAATATAGAAATCAAGTATAATATGGAAAATACATAAGAAGGGGGGTTGAATTATATTAAATCATTTAAGATATGAATCTTTAAAATCTTCTTAATTTTCTTGACAAATTTAGACAATTACAAGTTTACGCAATACACTTAATTTGATAAGTAATGCAATAGGAAAAATTAGTATCTATTCTTCTAACAACAAGAAAATTAAAAAGGTAAGAGTTAAAGAATATGACACCACGATTTATACTGGCTCACCCTTAACTTTGGGCTACATCCAGTCCTCAGAGTTTGTTTGAGATTTCACTATTTTCTTTTATGTTACAAGTATTATTTCTACACTTGCAGAGCCTTTTCAGGTCTCTTTCACAAAGTATTCTTTATCTGCTTCCTTAGCCTCTTTAGGCTCTAGCCTTCCTTTCTCTCGAAAAGATATTGTTTGAGCTTTCATACTCACGTTACAAATGTATTTGCTCTCTTTCTTTCTTTCTTTTCTCTCAGAATATTTTTCACACCATAAACACTTGTTCACAGAATTTCTCTTGAGTATTTTTTACATTAAAAAATTCTTATTGAAGTCTACGAATACAACTAGTATTTATAACCTAAATCTCCAGCGGTCTTCTTGAGAAATCTATTTGTAGAGTATTCTAAGGTCTGTTATTAGTTAAGTCCTATAACCAACTCCAATAAACTGACATATATGCTTTGTTTGATGTCTTAGACTTGATCACTTCATCTGATCCGTCTTATTCAACTTTTACTTATAGTCTTGATTTGATGATTTATGCCACTTATATTTATCTGCACAGTTAATAAATTCATGAAAATATTTCACACACTTCTATTATTATTATTATTTGAATTTCATCAAAATTAACAGAAAAAGTGAAGTCTTTTTGACTTAACAATCTCCCCATTTTTGATGATAAAAATAATCATAATAGTAGAAGATAAGAATAATATTCAGACGAATAAGGTAAGATATAATATACAAAGATATGTACAATAATATTCTAATTCTCCTTTTTACTATTCTATTTATCTCCCCCTATTTGTTATTAATCAAAAAGATAGTTTATTTTAGATGCTTCAAAATTTCAGAAAACATTTGTTGAAGATTAGTGCAGATTGTCTAGAGGTCTTCTTCTGCAGAAACATGTAAAAGTGCTAATTCCTTATGAAGATCACACACTACATCGCCTAGTACATCAAACTTAGTATTAATTTTCTCAATGTTTTTAACTATGGCTTCCTGAACTTTTGTCTGCTTGTGACTAACTTTAGTCCATTCGATGAAATTCTTCAAGAGCTCTTAATTAACAATAGGATCCTGTAGCATTTCAGTAAGTGGATGAACATACTCAAAGATAGATGGTTTTCTAGGTGAATCATCTAATTCTATGATTTTCATAGAGGGTATGTTAAAAGGTTGTTTTTCATCAGGGATATTAAGATCATTAGGTTTGGGTAATTTGTAAATTGGTTGCCCTAGAAGGTGTAAGATATTTTTAACTAAAGGAATGAAACCTAAGGGTTTGACATAAATGAGCAAATGCACAAAGGTTTCTAAATTTAAAATGATACCTTCAATTGTGATACTTTTATACCTTCCCTCTAATATTGAGCCAACTACCTTAAAGCTTTCATCTGTAATAGATGCTCCAAAATTATTTCCTGATTTCCTTGATATATGATGTGATACATAGATGCTTATAGGTTGAGTTGCGTGATATACATCATCTATGTTCTTCACTTCCACTTGAATTTCTTCTTCCATGAGATCAACTTCTCGTCTTTAAGGAAACTTCTTCTTCCCTTTTTCTTTTCTTGCTACCAGTACTGGAATTCTAGGTTGTACATATGGTACAATCTTTATTATCGTTCTGTTTGTCACTAGATATATTGTATAAGGATTTTTCGTAATCTTCAATAGATATGGTTTTGCCTTTTTGTCTCACATAATACTATATAATTGTCGTTCTTCATGACTTAGAAGATGTATCGTCTGACAATTTAATGTTATAGGTTTAACTTGCACCTTGAATTTTTGTTTGGAAGGTTCTCTAATGATAAATAAACCTCTGTTATAATCAGGTGTTGATTCTTCTATGACCTTCATCTTTAAATCTTCCTTTTTTATCAGTTGAGGAGGGTTGTAAGTTACTTACTGCTGTTCAGACGATGCCTTCATCTTCTTTTCAATAGTTTGTGTCTTTTGTGGAATATCAGATGATGAAACCTTCTTCTTCTAAATAGGCTTCGTCTTCTTTTGTTCTTCTACTGGTTTGAAAGGGAGTTATTGTTGAGGCTTCTTTTTCTTAAATAATAACTTCCTTTTTATCTCTATCTCTCCAAGCGGTTGTTTTGGTTGAGTTTGAGGGATAGAGACGATTGGTTTGGTTGACTGCTGTTATTGCTTTTGCTCCTTTTCACTCTCAGAGTCTACATAAAGAATTTGAACTCTTTGCTTCTTCTGTTCATGTTATTGTAAGGTCATTAATCTTGGTGGCCTTCTTGACTTCTTAGGCCTTTTTGATTGGAGCGCCTCAACTTTCCTCTTTGAAGACACTTGGTAAGTTGGTTGTTGAACCTTACTTTCCTTCTTCTCTGGAATCGTCTTGTCTTGTATCGGCTTATCAGATGATTGTTTAATCTTTACCTTTGCTTATATTCTTTCAGATGACCGAGGTGTTTCTTATTTTTCAAACGAAACATTTCCTTTCTTGCTTCGCATACTGAAAGCTCCCCTTTAGACTGTGCTTTTGGTGTGAAATCTTCATCTGCTTTGGCTTCAGTCTTGGTCCCCATTTTCTAAATATTAGAGGCATTGATAAAACTCTTAACATCTAGATTTACTCTGTTTCCTCTATCAAGTAGGATTCCAGTTGCTTTGAAAATCTTGTAACAACATACCATAAGGTAAAGAACCACTCTTCAAATGATAATCCTCCTTATCTTTTATCATGTACTTCAGAATCAAAAATAAAAGATTAACAGGTTGGTGAGTGAGTAGATGAAACAGACAATGTTCATCATTCATTGTCACCACATCCTTTGATTGTAACACCCCAACTCCTACCGGACCCGAACCCGATATCGACAGTGATACCCGGATCCGTGCCCCGCGAAGGTGGC
>JAOQML010000008.1:26532358-26544582 GCA_027568935.1 Erythroxylum urbanii
ACTCTCCTCATTTTCTTCTTTCTTTCATTAACTAAGAGCCAAAAGTCCAAAATACCCCTCCTTCTTAAGCTTAAATTATAATCTCTTTAGTGAACTTCCTAAATTACCCTTACACTAACTCTTATTCTTTTCAATTTCAATTTAACACCATATACTTTCTAATTTAATCATCAATCTTAAAAAAAAATTTTCTACCCCTCAAAAACTTTAAAATTAAAGCCTAATCATAACAAAATAATAAAATTAATCCCAAACATATTGAAGAAGAAATCGGGGTCCAACAATGCTCCCATCTCTTAGCATATTATCCATGATAGCTAGAAAGTACTAAGAAATTACTATACAAGTTATTTAGTTTTGTGAATTAATAATTATAGAAGTTTATAAGGTTATTTAGCATTTTAATGTTGGAAAAGTAATTTGTGAATATATCTGGAGGATGAAATTGCTTATTATGATTGAATCAATTGAGGATTATTTATTCATATGAGTAATTGGTGAATGATTTTTTATATGTTTAAATGTTATGAACTTATGGAGTGACTGATTAGAATAATTATCAATTTTAGCATAAAATTTTGTTTTTATAGGCAAGTTTATGTTTGATTGTAAGGTGATTTGGGAATTAGAACAAAGTAATGTTACAGATGACATTGTGATGGAATCTTTAATCAAGACTGATGATTGAACAATATTTTTGGGAGCAATGATCAGTTTGATGTAAGCTTTTAAATGTGCATATATTAGTATATCAATTCTAAGTATTGAACATTTATTATTTTAAATTTCTTTTTATGTAAGTCAATTGTTATATTTCTTGAAAATCAAATGAGTGCATATGGTAGTAAAATTTTCAAGGAAATTGTAGTGATAAGTTTTGATCCATAATGGATAATTGTGTCAATAGAAGTTAGAGGTATTATTTTACAAATAATTATAATTGATGATTAGGAGAATGATAAGAATTATGTATGAGACCTTTGAACAAGTGTGACATGGAGATTTTAGATAACTAAAAATTTTTAGTTACTAATGAAGTTTCAGATTAAGTTTTGAGGTACCTGAAATCATATCAGTTTTTTGTAGTATTAAAAATTGAAAATTAAAGATATTTTTATTGAACATCAGAGTTGCACAATGAAAGTATAAGGTATACTCCCTGTTTGAAGAGATTGAGGCTTTATAAGCTCGAAATTGCATTATGAGATAGTAATATTTGAACTCTGATGTAATTAAATGGTTTTTTACGTGAATAGGATATTATGTTAGTGTCTTATGATATGATCTTAAATAATTGATTTGCTTCCAAAGAATATGATGGTAAATAACAAAGGTACAATAAATAGTTCACAAATGGTTATAATTTGAGATTCAAATGCCAAGGAGTCTATGTGAGGCCTAAGAAATATAAGAAAAATGTGATTGAGTTTTGTTTATAATCAGATAAAATGAGAAAGGAAATGTTTATTAATCAAAGTATACGAGAACAATTGTTTTGTGGAGAATCCCAATCAAAGTTTCATTAGTAGTAATCTAGGTAAATGTGAATTATAATAGTGTTAAATAAATGGTTTCATATATGTTTAAGTTAGCAAAGTTGTGACTAAATTGATTATTAGTGAGAAAGCGAAAGCAATGATTTCAACAAAGGAGTTTCATGTGGAGATAAGTTGCAAAATCGAAGGGCATTTTATTGAGAGGTTACATATAATGGTGATAGGTTAGGAATTGTGTATACTAGTCATGGCTACACTTAAGAAAGAAATTCTAGATTAAGTCACTCACCAATTTGTACTATGCATATGAGGAACACAAAGAGGCATTATACCTTGAAAGTTCATTAAGATCAAAAAGGTATGAAAAGGGTGATAGCAAGGTATATGTTTAAATGCTTCTTAAATCAACAAGTCAAGGCTGAGAGTCAAAGAACCAAAAACAAAATGCTCAGCCACTCCTTATTCGGGAATGGAAATGGAAGCATATTATGAGGGATTTTATGATAGCAATTTTCCGAATCTAAGCAGATATGATAGTATATGGGAGATAAAAGATCAAATAAAAAAAATTATGACCATTTCCTAACCATTCAAGGTAGGTATCCTCTTGATGGATTAATCAAGTTGTAAGTGAATGGAAGTATGTAGTTACGTAGAGTTCTGGTATATGATGATGAGATATATAAAAGAAAATTAGTTGGGCTGAACTAGTTTTGATAACCTAAAATAAGATCAAAAGTATGTGGGTCAAAGTGATAATACCTAAAATCGACAGTAGAGCTAAGTTTGGAAATGGAGGAAGAATTTAGAGTTAAAAAATCAAAGAATTTTTGCGAATATCATTATAGAAAGGAATAGTTTGTTTTAGACAATGTGACAAGTTAAGCCCATAATATGTTGGTCCCTATGAAGTGATTGATAGAGTGGAAGTATGAAGAATGGATACAAAGTCAAGATTCACATTTTTTAGATGACTAAATTTGTTTAAAATTTTGAGGACGAAATTTCTATAAGGAGGGGAGAATTTGTAATATCATAGTTCGATAATTGTACTCTATAATGTTCTTTACATGCATTTTATAAAGTATGATCTATTTATGGTGTACTAAAGTAATTTAAGCGTTTAAATGTAATATTCAGGTTATAACAAAGATCACAAATAGACTAGAGACGGTTCTGGACTCGACTGAAAATTTCTTAGAAAATTTCTGAAAACTCTGAAAAGCTATGGAATGTGCCTGAATGAACTTTAAAAACATCGAAATGCACTTTGAAGATTTTGGTGATATTTTTTAATGAAATTCGGATGATTTTTGGATGAATAGTGAATCCGGGTGATAGTATTTTTGGATGAACAGTAATGAATAGTGAATATGGGTAAATAGTATTTTTGGATGAATAATGACTTTGGGAACCTATCCCTGAAAATTTGAAACATACCCATAATAGGTATTAAAGTTTAATGATACTAAAACGGTTCAAAAATAAGGTCAATCAAATGAATTTTGAAAGTTCTGAAAGTTTAGGGTTAAAATGCCCATTTTGGGAAATAATGGGTATTGAGGCATTTAAATGCATTCGAAATTTTTTAAAGCATCCAATTAATAAGTATTGACCCTAATTCAAGTATTTTATGGTCAATTTGATGATAAGACAATTGTGGAATATTTTCGGAATTTAATTCAATTAGTTAGTGAATTAAATGCATTAAAGGGCAATTTGGTCTTTTTGTATTCATTAAAGGGTGATCTAGTATTTTTACAAGAAGTTAGTGGAATGAGGAGTCATTAGAAGAGAACCAATTAAATGTGACAAGTGGCATGGGTAAAAGTGTAAATATGACACATTTTGGTAAAGTTGTAATTATAAAATGTTATTAAGGAAAAAGGTATAATTATAATGAAAACAGTGGCAAAATTAAAATTCAACAAAACCTTCATCTTCTTTAAACATTGGTGGTTGGCCTTTAATGAGAGAAATGTAGAGAAAGAGAGAAAAAATAAAAGAGAAGAGAAAGGAGAAGAGAAAGGATCGACTATGGCCATAGAGGACTAATCCAAACCATTTTTCATGCTCTTCTATCTTTTTCTTCTTCCTCTTCACGTGGATAGCTATGAAATCTTGTTAGATGCTTGATTGGTAAGCTTACTTATGTTGTGAAAATTTTTTTGATTTGTTGGATTACAGGTTAGATTTGGTTTTCATGGTGTAAACTTCACCCTTTTGATGTAATATCAAGGTTATATTACATTGAAAGCAAATGGGAGAAGAAAATCAAGAAAACCTAATGTGTGAAGCCTTGGTCAAACTTGGTTAAAGGTGAGATCTATTGCCTAAAGTGTTTTATTTTGTCATTTGATGATTTAAGATTCATGAATGATAGTAGGAAGTTATTTTAATGATGAAAGAATGAAAGAAAGACCATGGAAATGATTAGATAAGTTTTCAACCGAGGTTAGGATTTTTAATGTGTTATGATCTAAAATTCTATTTTGATGTTTATGATGGTCATAGCATTATTTTCATGCCAATGAAGTAAAGAAATGAAAAATAATTGATTTGGAATTGGTTTTGGTTGAAATTTGACCTAGAGTGCTTGATTTTGTAAAAAATTTGTTAATGAAATTTTAAGGCTTAAATGTGTGTATTAAAATGTCATGGGAGTGAATTTGGATTGGTTTTAAGTGTTAGAAATCAAATGAAATTGAATTGGAAGAGTTTAATGTATAATATGTTAAGTTTAGCCTTAAAGGAATTTTTAGTATAAAAATATGGTTATGAAGTAACTATGTAAATGTGATTAAGGATGTGGAGTGTCTGTGGAAAGTAAAGAAGTGGACATGGTTTATGATTTATTTAATTGAAAAATGTATTAAGGAGTTGAATGCATTAGCATTAGGTTTTCAAATAAAAAACGAAGCCAATTGAAGGTTTTCAAAGTGGTGAAAATGAAACTAGCAAGTAGTGAGTGTATTTTAACTGTTTTATACGACTTAATTCTTTATAAAAGAATTGATGACTTGTGAGTTCTTTATATTGAGTTTATGTAAATAGTTTTCATTTGATCATAAAATGAATATTTATACTGAGTTTTGTGCAAATGATATGTTACAAGTGAATATTGCTAACATAAGTGTATGCTTTGGCAATATATGAGTTTTAAATTGAAAGTTAAATTTTATATGATCGGGAGTTACATTGAAATATTTCAATTATGAATCCTCCCATACTTAATTTAGAAAATAAGATGAGTCATAAATGTAAGAGTTGCTTTTGCCTATGGTACATCGCTAGGCTTTATACATGTTATTATACCGGTATATTTATAACGGCTAACCTATTACGGGTAAGTGATGTAGAACTAGCTCAATAAATAGTGGTTAACTAGTCACGGGTAAGCAATGTAGAACCAGCTCTGTAAATAGTGGTTAACTAGTCATGGGTAAGCGATGTAGAACCAACTTTATGACTTGTTACAGGTAATCGATGCAGAACCAGCTCTGTGACTTTATGCCTAGTGTACCGTATAGTCAAGAAACTTGTGACGGGCTATGTTGAGTAAGGAAAGCCATGAAAATAGTAATGCCATCACTATTTATTTTAAAAGTGATTTGAGAGGTACCGTATGTTACCAATGTTAGTGGTTGGCTTATTTTTCAGTATTAAAGTTTTTAAAAAACTTATTGCCACCATTATTTATTGATTAAAAGAATGGGAAATGGAAACTTTTATGTGATAAGTTCAATTTAGAAAAGCATTTCGAAATAATTTTAAAAAATTGAAATTATACTTTACGAAATGTTATAATATTACCTGATTTGATGATGCACAAATAAATTGTTATGGAAAATGTTTTACCATGAGCTTTATGATTGTATGGAATATTGTAGTTATAGTGTTATGAAAATTTCAATTTTCTTGTAAATTGATTACACTCACTGAGCTTGTTTAACTCACCCTTATTTTTATGTTTTTAAACAAACCACCCCAGGTAGGCATACAGGTGTTGTAGTAATTGGGACTCCGCTTTAAGATTAGTTGTATTGTTAGGTGCTGCTTTGCTTGTGTCATTTTTCTATGTACATTTGTGTAAACAATGGATGTTTATAAAAGCTTTTAAATGAAATGCATGAATACGATTTAGCTTTTAAAAGTTTATTGTAGTGACTATTGAGAATTTTTTGTTTGGGTTGTGATCGCAGGTTTCGATTTTCATAAACAAATAATAATTCCAATAATCATGCAATTAATTACAATAATCAAATTCGGAAATATAAACAAGATAGCAATTGTAACACTCAATCACAAAGCCACCAATTGAGAAAAAGGAGATTTTTATCCAACTTTAATAAAAACCTAATTGATTGTGAATTTATTGGATTACAGGTTATAGATTATTCTCTCTCGAGTTATAATTATTAACCCTAATCAGATTATCAGAAATTGCAACCTCTCGATTCACAATTTATCCCAAACCTAAATTAGATCTTAAGTTGTCCAAAAAACTACCGAAAACTTATGTAAGATCTCTCATTACACAAACTTACTAGTTTGATTCAATTATTGATCGATTAAATTACCTAACTCTCATTAGCCCAATTTAATGATTTTTACTCGGATCACCCTCTCTGTTTATTATTGAATTATGAAGTTTAGAAATTAAATCACAAACAATCCAATAAAACCACGACAATCAAATTTCATTAATATCAAAATTCTCAAAGGTGAGTTTAGACAAGTCCTCAACATTCATCGAATATATCATTTATGGTTATCTCAAATTCTATACAATCATAAAAAATGAAATAAAACCAGAAATAAACTTAGAATGGAATAACGAAGGCAGCAACGGCAAGAAACCTCCTACTTTGGGAAGTACTTCGTGTATGCTTCATCTCCATGTCTCTCTTCCTTTGTTTCCTTCCTCAATCTCTCGACAAAGCTCTCTAGGGCTCGAGATTGTGGCTGATGGAAAAGCTCTCATCTTCTGTTCTTTATATTCTTTAAATACCTTGGTAGTCCTAGGGTTTTTCTGGGGTCAAAATGGTCCAAAAAATCTCTCAAAACTTGACTTTTTCTTTTATTTACACGTCTACCCGACGCAGCCCACGATCGTGGCCCCGCTTGCCATGATCGTGGCCATCATCAAACCTTTATGTCATAATCGTAGGCTGGGGCAGAGTCTTCTGTCACGATCGTGGCCTATTGTGCCACAATCATGGGGCGTGGTTTCAGCCCGAAAGTCTCCAAAACTTTTTTGTTCTTCAACGTTGGCCGTAAAACACTAACAAACACATCAAGGTACCTCAAAAACATAATATTTAAGCTTAAAGACTTACACTAACCTATAAAAACTCTTAAACACATAAACTAACACAATTTTAACCTAAACACACACTAAACACTCAAATTAACACTTAATACATAATAAATTAAACCCTAAAACATGATGCAAATCACACCTATCAACATCTCCACACTTAAACATTTGCTTGTCCTCAAGCAAACAAAGCAGCAAACACATAAAAAACACACAACACACAATGCAATAAGGAGACAATGACTTCAACTTCATGAAATAAATTTAATCTTAAACACAATCATTCGGGTTATATCAAATCATTAACATGCTAAATCTGTGTCTAGTGGCTTTGAACTAAATATAAAAATTAATCGAGATCTAAGTGTTAATTTATTTACCCTTTTTAATTGCACACACACATTAATAATTCTTTACTGATTCGTACTCTATAACTATTCGTAAGTATATTTTTATGAAAAGTCAAGCTTATTACAAGTTTAGTAGGCTTTTATTAGAAAACACATTTTTTAAAATTAATTTGTAGAACATGGACTTAGTCTTTTTACGCGGAGGCAAATATTGGTAATGAATGTCGATCTGGTTAGTGGACTAAGTCATGTTTTTATTAGACTGCTTGGTTGTAACGTCATTATATCTTTTTGACGTGGAGACACACATTTGTGATGCGTGTCGATCCAGTGACTCAGCTATATCACATTCTCAACTGGCTACTAGCTCTATTCATAACCTAAAAGCGGAATAGTTATTTATGTAACAAGCATTTTTTTATTTATTATTTTTTATTGCCTACCTTGTTGTTTTAGCTATTCATTTCCATGAAAAAAATACTAGTAAAGCTACTTAAGTTGAAAGGCCTAAAATTATGAATGAATGTGGCAATTTAGAGGGTGTTAAACTTACACTAAATCCTAGTTAATCTGTATATTTATCCAAATACCCTAATTCACTAATTTTGCGAGCTAATAATGCTACACAACCTAATGACTATGTTCAAAATTAAAACACATTTTTTAAAATTAATTTATAGAACATGGACTTAGTCTTTTTACGTGGAGGCAAACATTGGTAATGAATGTTGATCTGGTTACTCGACTAAGTCATGTTTTTATTAGGCTGCTTGGTTGTGATGTCCTTATAGCTTTTTAACGTGGAGACACACATTTTTGATGCGTGTCGATCCAGTTACTCAGCTATATCACATTCTCAACTGGCTACTAGCTCTATTCATAAACTAAAAGTGGAATAGTTATTTATTTAACAAACCTTTTTTATTTATTATTATTTTATTGCCTACCTTGTTGTTTTAGCTACTCATTTCCATGAAAAAAAATACTAGTAAAGCTACTTAAGTTGAAAGGCCTAAAATTATGAATGAATGTGGCAATTTAGAGGGTGTTAAACTTACACTAAATCCTAGTTAATTTGTATATTTATCTAAATACCCTAATTCACTAATTTTACGAGCTAATAATTCTACAAAACCTAATAGATTATATTCAAAATTAAATTAATTTCACTCCATATAAGCCATTGACACATTCAAACAATTCACAAAATGCAACCAAACAGCTATCATACCATATGCAAAATTGCATAAAAAGGAAAACATATAACCCTCCCCACATTTGAACAACACATTGTCCTCAATGTGAGAAAGGGACAAACAAACACATAAAAGAAAAGAAAAAATAAAACTTAAAGTAAACAGAAATAAAATAAAAATAAATACTAATTTGAAAAAGAAAAATGGGTTAGACAGACTATGCAAAGACATCCTCGTATTCTTTCAAAAGGTCAATCAGGCTTGTTCGTTCTTCGAGAGTCAAATCAAAGTGGTTCCTATCCCTAACCTCTTGCATTCGTTTGTGGTCACTAATGGAGATGGAGGAGGGAATGGTGTTGGAGGCGACAATTGAACACCCTATGACTTGAAATATTGATTTATATGACAAATATCCCGGCTCTGGCATTGTTGTGTTCGAGCCATCCCCTTCATCATTCTGTTGTGCTCCGCCAGTGTATCGGTAACTGTCATGTTGGTTGCAGAGATTGCTTGCAGGACTTTCTTCCAGCCTTGATCTTCAGCTTCTTCCTCTTCCTCAGACTCTTTACTGATTGAGTCCTCTTTTACCTACTAAGGTAGTGCTGAACTCAAACTCGCCTGACTGGCCCTAATCATCACATGTGTCTTTTAACTGACTTCCTTGAGTTCCATGTTATGGGACTTAAGGATTTCAACTTGCTATAAATGGTGATGGTTTAGGAAGTCAAGGAGATGGATAGTTAACCTACTATGGTCCATGCCATAATATTCAGCAATGGCAGACACTAATACTCAATACCTAAATTATTGCTCCTCTTGCACAAAGTCATAATAATAACATTTAGCACATATGTTGATGTGCACATTGAAATGTTGTGGTCTATGCACCACAACATAAAGAGTTCCTTTGTGGAAAACTTATTGTTTTTTGATTTATCAAAAACCAGCTAACACAAGAATTTGTGTAGTAACAAATGCTTGTGGGACATTATTATGTTGTTGTGAGTATTCTTCGCATGAAATTGCTAATTCCAGTGATTTCATTCCAATATTGAGAAGGAGAAAAATCATCATGCTTATCGATAATGGAGGATTTGGGGAATCCACACATATCGCACATGATTTCTATATTCAGTTCATAAGCTCTTCCTCTCAACCTCAACCATAATTCGTTGGGGTTCCTATGGTTATAAGACAGGGAAGTGAAAATTTCCAAAGTGAGCTCCTAGTAGATAGGAAATTGGAAACGTATAAATTGGGCCAACTGGATTCTTTCAGCTAGGTTTTCTACCCTCTCACACAATTCAAACCTATCAACCGTTTTAAAATCAAAATATTAAAGAACTACTATTTGCCTAGCATTTAAGAACTAGAAACGAATACCTTTCTCCTCTATGTAGATCAGGAAGGGCACTTCGAAGTCTACTACTCTGTTTCTTCTCCATATCCTGCAACTTAATTTCATCCTAATTGCTCCCGTCTGTTGATTGCTTAATGTGTGATATATTTCTTGAAAATTAGGTAGAATTTGGAAAAAAATTTAGAGGTTTAAAATTTTGTAGAGAGATGTAAGAGCTTTTGTAGGTTTCAATTTTAGAGAGATAAAGCAAAAATGAAAGTGAATGAAAAAGTGAAGTTAGAAATGAATATATAGGTGGTTGGAGGGTAAAATGGTAAAAATTTCTTTAAAAACGTGTGTTCCCTCTTCTGCCCAGTCGCAAGCCACGACCGTGGCCTTGTTTTCCACTAATTCTTCATTTTCTTTATTCTGTTGTTCTTTTCACATTCTTTTTGAAATCACTTCTTAATTCTTTTGTAGCCCTTTCACCTCTTTTTTGCTTGCTTGCTCAAACATCCAATTTATCTCGAAGTCCTATTCCTTCTTAGTTTTATTTGGAAACAAAATAATCCTAACTACATAATTCAAATGTTCTAACAAAAACAATCAAAGGACATAAAATTCCATGGGTTGCCTCCCATATAGTGCTTCTTTTAACATCAGTAGCTCGATGCTTTATCCTTAGAAACTTATCCAGGATTAATTATGAGCTGCTTGTTTCCATCTTTTTCATTCAATATCAGTTTTGTAGCCTATAAGTAAGCTACAAATTGCAACGTAATCTGAAGGACAATGTTGATATCATTATGAAAAATAATTAAGCTCAATAATGTCCTTCTTTCAAGTGAACTTTCAACAAAATAGAGAATAACAAAACTCCCTGAATCTTCCATTGAATCTAACAGTTTGTCCTGTATGAAGATGAGTTGCTCTCTTTCTTCCTTAATCACCTTTGTCTCCTCCGC
Source organism: Erythroxylum urbanii (assembly GCA_027568935.1). Taxonomy (NCBI): domain Eukaryota; kingdom Viridiplantae; phylum Streptophyta; class Magnoliopsida; order Malpighiales; family Erythroxylaceae; genus Erythroxylum; species Erythroxylum urbanii. The sequence goes on from JAOQML010000008.1 coordinate 26,543,025, forward strand.
TTCTTCCTTTTCACGAACAGAGACTATTATAGCTTCTTCAAACTCGATGTTTGTTGTCATCTGTTATTCATCCTCTTGTTCCTTATAAGATTCAAACATATCAATTATCTTGAATGAGTTACTATCCTTCGGATTCTTAAATACATCATTTATATTGAATGTCACATTGTCATCATTAATTCAAAAGGTAGGGTTATCTTCATGGATATCTACCTAAGATTTTTCGATGTTCAAATATGGTATATCAAGAACTGGTGAATAAAAGGAGGGTGGACATTCTTTTCTTGATCTTCTATAAGATCGGGTTTAGCTTGATTTCTTACTAGTTCTTCTAGCTCTACCCCATTCCTAAGTGTGATAGGCTAACATAGCTCTATTGAATTTATTTTCATGCTACGCAATAAAAAAGGCATGATCTTCTGCTACTTGTTTAAACTTCTCTTTCAATCTCTTCTGGTTCTTTTCCATATCTATGAGCTTATTCATGATTTTGTCCAGCTTGGAATCCCATGAATTGGATTCGTCATGTTGAAATTCAAATAGGTCTTGAAGTCCCATTTGAGTACTTGCATTGTTGGACCAATAGAAATCAGGATGGTTCTGCCACCCCGAAGTGTACGGGTACATATAATGTTGATGATTTCCCCAACCAAATTGGGGTTTATTGAATTTCATAAACATCCTTTACTCCCTATAGTCTACATCTTCCATGATCGTTCTTTTTATCTCTTCTTAGCATCTAACTCTTCAAATGTCTCATTCTCACTCTACGATGCTATGATGTGTCTCTACTTTATGCCCCAAAATATTTTTTAATTTAAAAACAAAAGCTAGTGGAAAAGCCTTAGACTAAAGAACTAAACTAATTGCTTCCCCATCAACAACGCTAAAAACTTGATCGTTGGTTCTGATTTGACAAAGTTTTAATATTTTTAAACCTCGATATTCCACAGGTGCACGGGTCATTCACGTAGTACCTAAGGTGTCAATCCCACTAGGAGGGTTAATCTAATCCTAAAATCTAACACTAATCTCAATTCTAAATAATATAAAATAAACAAAACTAAACAAGAAATTATTCAATCACGCAACTAATTCCAATAATCAAATTCAGAAATATAAACAAGATAGCAATTGTATCACCCAATCATAAAACAACCTAAAAACTACTAATTGAGAGAAAGGAGATTTTTATCCGACTTTAATAAAAACCTAATTAATTATGAATTTATTGGATTACCGGTTCTAGATAGTCCTAGGGTTGATTATTCTTTCTCGAGTTATAGGGTTGGTTTGGGGGAGTGGTGGCGGTTGATAACCTACTGAAATGATAAGTACTTATGCATTTAGGATTGTTATTTTGGTAACTACTGAAATATGAAAATAGGTGTTTGGCAAGTGCGGTTGCGGTTGTTGAAAAGAGATAAAATGACTAAAAAGCCTATTGCTTTAATAAACTATTAATTTTTGCATAAATAATTAAAAAAATTATTAGTCATATAAATTTAAAATTATAAATAATAAAATATTAAATTAAAATAAGAAAATATAAATAAAA
>JAOQML010000008.1:26592199-26606971 GCA_027568935.1 Erythroxylum urbanii
GACAGTTTGTAAAGTTTTAGAGGGCAGCTTCTATTGGCCAACGTTGTTTAAAGATGCATATATCTTCTGCAAATCTTGTGATAGATGTTAATGATTAAATAACATGTCTTGTAAGGATTAATTGCCCCAAACTCCTTTATTTTTCTGTGAAATTTTTGACAATTGAGGCATCAATTTTATGGGACTTTTCCCTCTGTCTTTTGGATTTACTTATATATTGCTTATAGTATATTATGTTTCTAAATAGGTGGAAGCTAAAGCCACCAGGATTAACGATGCAAAGGTTGTTATAGATTTTGTTAAGGCTAACATTCTTGCTAGGTTTGGGATACGAAAAGTAATCGTTAGCCATAAAGGAACTCACTTTTGTGACAAGGTGATCAAGAAAATTTTCAGCAAATATCACATCATGTATAAGGTTTCCACCATTTACCACCCCAAACTAACGGGCAAGCTGAAATTTTGAATTGAGAAATCAAGTTGATCCTAGAGAATACTGTGCAGCTTAATAGGAAGGATTTGAGCATAAGATTAGACGATGCACTATGGGCCTATAGGATGGCTTACAAAATATCAATTGGGATGTCTCCGTATGGACTATTATTTGGGAAGCCATGTCATATTCTAATGGAATTACAACACAAGGCATATTGGGTTATCAAAAGATGCAACATGAATTTGGATGATGCAAGTGTGCCTCTGAAGTTACAAATTCAAAAGTTGGAGGAGATGACGAATGACTCCTACTTGAATGTAGTGATATATGAGGAGAAGATAAAGGCTTTTCATGATAAGATGATGTCGAGGAAAAGCTTCACGGTGGGCTAGAAAGTGTTACTATATCACACCAAGCTCAAATTATTTCCAAGAAAGCTACATTTTTGTTAGCTTGGTCTGTTTGTTGCTAGTCATGTCTTTCCTTTTGGTGCAGTAGAGATATGGAGTCCGAAAATCGAAAAAACATTCTGAGTGAATGGTCATCACTTGAAGTCGTATTATGAAGGCTTCCAAATGGAGGATTTGGAAGTGTTGATGTTGGAAGACGTTACTGATGTCACTTGGTGAAAGCAACAGGGAGTCGAGCCAAAGAGAATAAACAAAGGCACTACTTGGGAAGCAACCTAAAGGAATTCAATTTCTATTTATTTACATTTTTACATTTGCGATTTTCGTGAAATGCTCCATTTCTTGCATTTACAGTTATGTTGGGGAAATGTAACTTTTAAAGGTGGGGGTAGGATCTTAGTTTTTACACATGTTTTGAGCTTAATTGTAGCTTATATGGCTTCTTTGGCAGTTTGCAAAATCAAAGGTTTTTCTATTTTCTATTGCTTTTAAGATTATTTATTCACAATTAGAGTGTGAATTGGCTAGAAAAATCTAGGGAAAATTTAGTATGTACTTTTGCTCTTGTGATTGGTCAATATACATTATCCTTAGAAGAGAGGTGACTAGTGGTAAACAAAAACCAGTAAGATTTTGATTCGTATTAAATTGACACATCCATATCAGTCTCATTGTCTTTTGTTCTGTGTGACATGCATGATATGTACATCCTAACTTTGCTTTGATTTTCTATTGAAGACCACATTTTTATCATATGCATTTTCATGAAAATGATTAGGCATATAACACCCCAACATATACCTTGGAATTATTATAGCATGTCTATAGTGTATTAAAAAGTGAACATAATGAATATAGTAAGAGATACAGTGGTACTTAATGTAAAAGATAAGGGTAAATGGATAATTTGTCGTTTTAGCATGAACATATCTCTATATTTTGGCCATATCTTGGTTTGTATACTCTAAATTGGATAAATCTAATTGGAAATTAATCTAAAGACATATATCTAAAAATTCCATGATGGAACCAAAATTTTATTTTGCTTATAAGAGTTTTGAATACTGGTCTAAAGTTGAGTTTTGGCTGCTATCCTTATTTTTGAATAGTATGTAGTTTTTTTGGTATAACTCCTGATATAATTAACCAAATTACATGAAATTTATGTCATTAAAAAATTAAGATATAGGGGAATGAAAGTAATTAATAAGATCATAGGAAAATGATTAAAGGAAGAAGAAGGACTAATATGCAATTTTCCTAAAGTCAACTCATGAACCAGTAAAATTAAAGCATGTGTGTCCAATAGAAATGAAACATATGGTCTAATAGAATTGTAACACATGGTCTCATAGAATTATAACACATGTCCAATATAATTTTAACACTTGGTCTAATCGAATTGTAACACGTGGTCCAATGGGATTGTAAATATGGTTCAATAGGATTGTAACATATGGTCCAATGGGATTGAAACATGTGTCTAAGACTAGAAGATTCGTGAAAAGGCCTTTAGAACTTCATATTTTTCTCCTCTCCATTTCACCTTCTTCATCCTATCTTTTTTCACTTGGTGATTCAAGCAAAGCCAAAGAGGAAAGGAAGGAAAACCATTAGAAAAACTACTTTGCCAATTTGAAGGTTTGGGACTTCACTTAGTTGATTTTTGTATTTGTGTATGATTGAATAAATATAAAGATTTATTTGGATGTGAATTTTTTTTTGGGTTGTTGCTTTGGTGTTATTTTGGTGTTATCTTAGATAGAATTGATTGAATATTACAAGAGAGTATTGTGTTGTGGAATTCTGTCTAGGGTTTATTTGATTCAATCATATTGTTTGAGTCCTAACAGCCTACAAATCTCTAGATTTAGTGATTTTAGTTGCATATGAAACCAAATACATAGAGCTAAATATATCTAGAAGGGACTCTGACTTAATTCTGGCTCTATGACCTTGGAAATTGAGGTAAAAAAAGGTGACTTGATGCTATTCCTATTTTGGATCAACTTGTGATATTTTACTTATATCTCATGGTTTAGAACTCCAAATGTTCTGAATGTTAGTGATATAGAAACTATGGTCACAGAGGAAAAAATATCTAGAAGACTTAGAAACCCACTTCTAACTTTTTCTATGTGCATATTAAAGAACAAGTAGTGGTATGAATGCAGATAGTGTTTATAATGACCGTGGCATTGTTTTTGTTTCCATTTTTTTACTAAATCTTTTTGAATGTGTATGAGGCCTTTCAAACACTTCCAAATAAATGAAATATGACTTACCATGTGTGAATTGGGTTATTGAACGATGGAATTTAATATTGAGCATAATGCATTCCAAAGAAAACTTACATGTACATAAATGATTTGTATGCATATTTATTGCTCATATATGTATAGTATGATTATAAAACTGTGATTTTGATACCCTTCTAACGGTGCTAAGTTATTACTTACATGTATGAACACATATACAAATTTTATGACTTGAAATGTATATCATATGATTTGTTAATATATGAATTGTGAAATTTGCAAATGGTTAAAGGAAATGTTATAGTGCCTGCTTTGTTGTCTTAGTTGTGGACAGATAGGCTTGCCTATAGGGTTACAGTGTAGTTGCTATAGTTTGAAACTACCAATGTCCACAGTTCGATACCTTCGGGTATCCATAGTTCGATACTTTCGAGTACCCATAATTTGATATCTTTGGATATCCACAGCACCGTTATCTACGCTCATAAAAACTGTGCAGACTTAACACAGAAAGGAGAATTAATAGTCATAAATAAGAAATACAATATGACAATATGAATAATTGTATTGATGATCATTTGTATTGGCTGTAATGATGAATTGTAATGATGTGCAATTATATTGATAATCTGTATCAATAAGTGTTGAATATCAATAATTGGCTTATAAATGTTCATTTTCGATATATGGATAATATGTTGAAGCATAATTGCATTATGTACTTTGCTTAAGTATGCCATCATTGTTTACATAAGCATTGAATGTCAAAGATTGGTTCATGGATGTGAATTTATGGTATATGAGTTGTGATATTTGATAATTATCAATTGTATGATGTTTTAAGGTTAAATTTGTTATGTATTTAGGGTTTAATTAAGTGTTGGGTGTGTTAACTGTGTTAGTATATATGTTTAAGTGTTTTTATAGGTTAGATTAAGTCTTTGAGCTTAAATGTTATATTGTTGAGGTACCGTGATGTGTTTGTTATTGTTTCAGGATAAACGGGAAAGAACGGAGAAGATTCGAAAGAGTTTTGGGCCAAAGACTTAGCCTACGATCATGCTATAGTAGGCCACAATCATGACAGAGAAGGATGAGTCAGCAGTAATCAGGCCACAATCGTGCACATGGGGCAGGATTGTGATAGAAAGTCTCCAAGTTAGGCCATGATCATGCACATTGGGCCATGATCGTGACAGAAAGGTTAAGGCGCTGGCCACGATCGTAGTAGGTAGGGCCATGATCGTGGCCTACGCCAGGCTGGCACAAAAACTTAAGTTTCGCAAGATTTTGTGAACCATTTGACCTAGAGCCTCAAAAGTATAAATAAAACATTACAAGTTAGAGGTATCAATCTTTGAAGATCCTAGAAAGTCGTGCAAGAGAGCTTGATTCAACCAATTCTGAGAGAAAACCTAGAGAGAAATCAAGAGATTAAGGAAGGAGATAAAGGAAGAGAAACACGAAGAAGAGCTTGACACGACGTACTACCTAGAACAGGTGGTTTCCCACTGTCGTCGTCTCCCTAACTCCATTCCTAACATATTTTCCATTTATTTCAGTTTTATTCATGTATAGGATTGAAATAGGTGTTGAGAATCATTTGTGTTAAATGTTAAGTTTGTGTTTATACTCGCCTTTGGATTTTGATTTTTGAGATTAATAAAAATCGATTGATTGTGTTTTATTAATTTAATTGTGATTTCAATTATTCTCTTAATAACTTGGCAATAAAGTGAGAGGGTGAGTCAGGTAAAAATAATCAATTTGGGCTAATGAGAGTTAGGTGAATTGATAGGTTAAGAATTGAGTCAAACCGATAGAATTGTGAAATGAGAGATAGAGCACAGGTTCACGGCAGGTAATAGATAACTTAGAACTAATTTAGGTTTTGTGCCAATTGCGAATCGAAAGATCTCAATTTCATAATTTAAATTAATGATCATCAATTAGGGTTAAGAGTATAACTCGGGAGAGAGTAATTCACTATAGGACCGTCTAGAACGTTAAGTTAGTGATTGCATGATTGGTTAGGTTTCCATTAATTTCAAATCAAAATTGCCTTTCTCTCACTTGGTGATTTCTAGGTTAATTTCAGATTGGAATGTGTGATTACTATTTTGTTTACACTTCGGCACTTTAAATTCTCATAATTGATTATTGATTGATTTAATTTCTGCATTAGTTATTTATTTAGAATTATTGTAGTTTAGGATGACCTTAGATTTTAGGACTATATTAGACTTCCTCTTGGGATTGAAACTTTAGGTACTACGCGAATGGCCCGTGCACTTGTAGAATTTACCAAGTTATAAATAGTAAACTTAAGGCATGTAACCTTGTGATCAAGTTTTTGACATCGTTACCGGGAAGGCAATTTAGTTCTATAGTTTAAGGCGTTTGGTTAGTTATAATTTTTGGTTTTAGTTTGTTTGTTTATTTTAGGAATCATGCTCTTGCATGAACATAAGAGTCACGAGACGTTCGAGTCATGTAGCGAAAGGGATAGATTTAGATATAACATGGTTAAAGCGCATCTTTAGGAAAGCTCGATGAGAAGAAAAAGAACAAGAATTAGGAAAATCACAAACGGTTGAGGAATTTCAGAGAAACATGGACAAATGAGTAACTCAAGGATAGCAACAAAGAACCTTCATGGACTTTATAAGGCATGCCAGGGTTTAACCCATCTAACCAAGGAGTGACTAGACCACTAGTTCAAGTGACCTCGTTCAAAATCAAGCCAGCTCTCCTGAACATGCTTCAACAGAACGTTCAATTTTATAGACTGGAGAATAAGGATCTGAACATGCATATCGTAAATTTTCTCGAGATTTGTGATACTTTCTGATATCTCTATTTGTAAGAAGATGTTGTTAGGATTATACTGTTCCCTTTCACACTTAGGGATAGAGTAAAGGCTTAGTATGATACCGAAAATTACTAATTTCCTCTCACTGAGACCCGCTAACATTACAACGTGGGAGCAGCTCGTGCATGATTTTCTAGATAAGTACTTCCTGTTGACAAATACCAATAAGATAATAAAGGAAATTACTAATTTCCAATAAGGTGATAGAGAGTCAATTTATGAAGCATAGGAGCGATGCAAGGACCTACAGAGGAAGTGCCCACACCATAACCTACCAAAGGAATTCCTTCTGTAAACATTTTACAATGTAGATAACTCACTTACTAGAGGCACCATCAATGCAGCATCGGGAGGATCTTTGATGTAGAAGAAAATCGATGAAGTAGAGGAATTGATTAAGGACATGGCCAATAATAGTTGCCTATGGACGAGTGAGCGAGGTAGGCAACCTACCACTTTTATAAAGCTAAAGGGAATCTTCACGGTTGATCAGATGATGGAGATGTAAGCAAAGATCGAAAATTTGACATGACAACTCAATGGTATAAAGGCATCATCCTCTGCTCAAGTTAAGGGCATATAATTGAAGTGTGAGTTATGTGGTCAAGTAGATCATGACACTATGGACTACTATTTGATGAAAGAGGGCAACTTGGAGCAAGTGAACTATATGGGGGCACAATATCGATGAGGAGGGGGAAACAATCCCTGCTTCAACACTTATAACCCCGGGTGGAAAAATAAAATCACCCTAATTTTTCTTGGTCAAATAACAATAGTGAAGGACAATTCAAGCCTTAGGGAAATCGAGCTTCCAATAAGATAAAGCTAGCTTGATGGAGTCAAAGCTGGAAAAATTTTTAGATAAGCTTGGAACTTTAGATAATGCACAAAAGAAGTTAGAAGAGAAATTTGAGCGAGTCACTAAGGATTATGCTTTTTCCATTCATAATATAGAAGCCCAAGTGACTCAATTGTCAAATGCCTTTCCTATGCGTAACACTTCGAGAACAAAATCAAGGAAGCAATTAAAGGCTATCACACTTCGAAGTATGAAGGAAATTAAACCACCCACAAGGACAATAGAGGAGCCTGTCCAGCCAGTTAAGAAGAATCAAGAAAAGGAGAAAGAAGTGGACATGAGTGAATATCTTCCATATGTTGCACCTACGCCATATCAACCCAAGGTACCTTTTACTCAACGATTACAAAAGAAGAAGTTGGATGAACAATTTGTAAGGTTCGTTAAAAGGCTAAGGACGCTATAGATAAATCTTTCCTTTGTAGAGGAATTATAACATATGCTGAAATATGCAAAATTTTTAAAGGAAATAGTGTCGAAGAAGCATACTTGGGAAGATAATCAGAGGGTAGCCCTAAATAGTACTTGCAGCTCAATAGTCACAAGTCAAATGCCTTTGAAACTAAAAGATCCAGGAAGTTTTACTATACCTTATGTGGTTGGTGAATTAGAATTTACGAAGTTTTGTATGATCTGCGAGCTAGCATCAATCTTATGATGTTTTCAATATTCAGGAAGTTAGGATTGGGAGAGATCAAGCCCATATCAATGCTAATTCAGTTGGCTGATCAATCCATTAAGAAACCGTATAGAATAGTGGAAGGCGTTCTGATGCAAGTGGATAAATTCATTATTCCTATGGATTTTGTAGTTCTAGATTTTGAAGAAGATAAGAATTGCCTACTGATCTTAAGTTGAACATTTATAAACACAAGAAAAGCTATAATTGATGTTTATGAAGGGAAATTAACATTTCGAATAGGCGAAGATCAAGTTGAATTCAACATGAATAAGGCTTTAAAGAATTCAATAACGAGTAGTGTATGCATGAAAGTTGAAGTTATGGATCAAAATGAGCATAAACAAGTTAAGAGTTGTGTAGTCATTAGAAGCTGAGGCCGACAATGAACACCAAATTCCTGAATCTAAAGAAGATGATGAGTTGGAGGAGGCAGATGTTCCAGTCCATTAAGACAAATTAGTTCAAACTGAAGTACCCACACCACTATCTTCAGAGAAACCTCCAATATTAGATCTTAAGTCTTTACCTGCACACCTCAGGTATGCTTTTCTGGATAAAGGTCAAACGCTACCAATATTAATATCCAACCAATTGAGTGAAAAACAAGAGCGTAAGGTGGTGGAAATTATTAAGAAGTAGATGAGAGCCATTGGATGGAAAATTGCTGACATTCGAGGAATAAGCCCGAATGTCTGCATGTATCGAATAAACTTAGAGAAGAATGTAAAACGATGCGAGAGCATCAACGGAGACTAAACCTTAATATGAAGGAGGTGGTCAAGAAGGAGATCATAAAACTCCTAGATACAGGAATAATTTATCCCATCTCTGATAGTGAATGGGTCAGCCCAGTACAATGTGTACCTAAAAAGGGAGGAACTACAAGGAATGATAGTGATAGAGAGTCAAAGTGGAGAAGTAATTTCAACCAAAAATTTTTCTGGTTGGAGAGTATTATAGATTATCACAAACTCAACTTAGTGAATAAGAAAGATCACTTTCCTCTACCATTCATAGGCCATATGATAGAAAAGGCATCTTGTCATTCATTCTATTGCTTTTTAGATGGATATTCACGCTATAATCAGATCTTCATCTACCCTGATGGTCAAGAGGAAACCGCATTCACTTGCCCCTATGGGACTTTTGCATACAGACAAATGCCTTTTGGACTTTGCAATGATCCAGTAATATTTCAGAGGTGCATGATGTCAATCTTTGCTTACATGATTGAAGACATAATAGAGGTGTTTATGGATGACTTTTCAGTCTTTGGAGATTTCTTTGACTCGTGTCTAACTAATTTGATATTAATGAGAATTTCCTCGATGAAACTATAATGTTACTTGAGAATTTGACTATACCGTGGTTTGCAGATATCACCAATTATGTGACCGGTGGTAAACTTCCATCAGATGTCTCTTACCAACAATGGAAGAAGTTCTTGCATAGCTGTAACCATTATATATAGGATAAACCAACCCTATATATAGCGAGTGCCAACTGGTTAATTCGATATGATGTTCCGAATGAGGAAATGTTAGATGCTCTTAAGCAATGTGATGAAGGGCAATATTCTGGGCATTATAGAGCCAACAAAATGGTGGCTTGGATACTAGAGAGTGGATTTTACAGACTGCAATTATTTAAGGATGCACAGAGCTACGTAGCACAATGCGATCGATGCCAGAGGATAGGTAATTAACATCTCCAAGAGGGATGAAATGCCTTTATCTAACGTTCAAGAGGTAGACGTCTTCGATATCTGGGGCATTGATTTTATGGGTCCATTCCTATCTTCAATGGGGAACATGTATATTTTATTAGGGTTGATTATGTTTCCTGTTGGGCCAAAGTGGTAGCATCTTCAACTAATGATGGCAAGGTAGTGCAGAAGTTTATTAAATAGTTGTTTAATCGGTTTGGAGTTCCACGTACAATTATAAGTGACGGAGGCGCACATTTCTGCAACAGAGCTTTTGATGCACTCTTAAAAATATTTGGAGTGCACCACCATGTTGCCACACTATACCATCCGTAAACCAGTGGCTAAGTGGAAGTTGTTAACCATGAGCTGAAACAAATTCTAGAAAAGACAACGAATATCTCCCGTAAGGATTAGACAGCAAAGCTAGATGATGCCTTATAAGCCTATAGGACAACTTTTAAAACACCTATTAGAACAACTTCGTATATACTCTTTTACAAGAAAGCTTGTCATTTTCCGGTCAAATTAGAACATAAAGCATACTGGATGATTAAAGAATTAAACTTTGACTGGAAGCGACTCGGCAAAAAGAAACTTCTCTAGCTGGACAAACTTGAGGAGTTTCGTTTAATGCTTATGAGAACGCTAAACTTTACAAAGAGAAGATTAAGAAATGACAAGATGCTCATCTCAAGCAAAAGAAATTCAAAGTAGGAGACACTGTTCTGCTACATAGCTCCCGGTTGAGGCTATTTCTAGGGAAGTTGAAGTCTACATAGAGTGGGTCATTTGCAGTGATTCAAGTTTTTGATCATGGAGCTCTCAAATTAGAAAACACTAATAAGGAGACTTTTAAGGTTAATGGGCATCAGTGCAATCTGTCTTTTGGAGGAGTAATTCCCAAAGATAAGGAAATTATTTCCTTGTCTCCAAATAATTGGAAATTATGTCCTTATCTCCAAATAATTTAAAATGTCTTTTTAGACGAAAGGTTAACCTAAGGACCATAAAGCAGCAAAATTTAGATTTTGTTTGAAAAAGTTAGGGATAGTTGGATTTATTTTCAAAAAAATGTGAACGATGTATGTGAACTCTCAGTCTCACACTATCAGCACCTCCATCTCCTTATGATTTTTGTCTAACCTAATTTTTCTTTTCCAAATTAGCCTTTAGTTTTATTTTATTTTTATTTTTATTTTATTGTTAATTGTGTCTTTTTTTACTTTAATTTTGTCTTTCCCTTCATTCACGTGGTTGTGTGTGTGTCCTTCTCACAATGAGGATAATGTGTTGTTCAAGTGTGGGGAGGGATTGTGTCTTTTGCATTTAAATGTGATTTTGCATAACGTAAGATAGCTATTAGCTTACAATATGTGAAGTGTGTGAATATATCAATAGCTTAGATTAAGTGAAATTCATTTAATTTTGGACATAGTCGATTTGGTTGTGAACGATCATTAGCTTGCAAAATTAGTGAATTAAAAGGTCTTTGGATAAATATACAGCCTAATTAGGACTTAAGGTAAATTTAGCACCCTCTAGATTGTCACATTCATTCATAATTTAAGGTCTTTTAACTTAAGTGGCTTACCTAGTGTTTTTCATGAAAATGAATACCTAAAAGTAATAAGGTAGGTAATAAAAAATTTTTTTGCTTAATAAATCGTTATTCTGTTGACCTTCAGGTTATGAATAGAGCTAGTAGCCAGTTGAAAACATGATAATAGCTAAGTAACCGGATCGACACGCATCACAAATGTGTGTCTTCGTGTTAAAAGGCTAAATAAATGAAAAAAAGTGTGTGTAATCTTAATAAAAACCTACCAGACTTATAATAAGCTTGAATTTTCATAAAAATATACTTAGGAACAGTTACAAAGTCTGAGGGACCAAAAAATTTTTAATATGTTTGTACAATTGAAAAGGGTAAATAAGTTAACACTTAGGTCTGGATTAAGTTATATATTTAGTTCAAAGCCCTTAGACACATATTTTGCCTGTTAATGATTTGACATAGCTGAATGATGGTGTTCAAGATTAAATTCATTTCATAAAGATCAAAGCCATTGCCTCATTATTGCATTGCGTGCATTGTGTTTGTTATGTGTTGTTGTTTTATTTGCTTGAGGGAAAGCAAACATTTAAGTGTGGGAATACTGATAGTTGTCAATTGCATGAAGTTTTAGGGTTTAATTTGTTATGTATTTAGGGTGAAATTAAGCGTTGAGTGTGTGTTTAGTGTGTTAATGGTGTTAGTTTATGTGTTTAAGTGTTTTTATGGGTTAGATTAAGTCATTGAGCTTAAATGTTATATTTTTTAGAAACCATGATTCATTTGGTAGTGTTTCAGGATAAACGAGGAAGAACAGAGAAACTTCGAAGAGTTTTGGGCCAAAGACTTAGCAATAGTAGCTAGGCTATGATCATGCACATGGGGACGATTTTGACAGGAAGTCTCCAAGTCAGGCCACGATCATGCAAATTGGGCTACGATTGTGACAGAAAGGTTAAGGCATTAGCCACAATCGTGGTAGGCAGGGCAACGATCTTGGCCTGCGTCGGACTGATAGAAAAAATCAAAATTTGCAAGATTTTATGGACCATTTCGACCCCGACTTTGACCTAGAGCCTCAAAAATATAAATAGAACATTAAAGGTCAGAGGTAGCAGTCTTTGAAGAGCCTAGAGAGTCGTGCAATAGAGCTTAATTCAGCCAATTCTGAGAGAAAACTGGTGAGCAATCAAGAGATTGAGGAAGGAGACAAAGGAAGAGAAACACGAAGAAGAGCTTGACACGACATACTTCCTGTCGCCATCTCCCCTGCTCCGTTCTCGACATATTTCCCATTTATTTATGTTTTATTCATATGTAGGATTGAAATAGGTGTTGAGAATCATTTGCATTGACTGTTGAGTTTGTGTTTATACTCACCTTTAGATCTTGATTTTTGAGATTAATAAAAATCAATTGATTTTGTTTTATTGATTTAATTATGATTTCAATTATGCTCTTAATAACTTGGCAATAAACTGCGAGGGTGAACCAGGTAAAAATAGTCAATTTGGGCTAACAAGAGTTAGGCGAATTGATAGGTTAAGAATTAAATCATACCGGTAGAATTATGTAACGGGAGATCGAGCACAGGTTTGTGGTAAGTAAAACACAACTTAGAACTAATCTTGGTTTTGGGCCAATTGTGAATCGAGAGATCGTAATTCCATAATTTAAATTAGGGATCATCAATTAGGGTTGAGAATTATAACTTGAGAGAGAGTAATTCACCCTAGGACCACTTAGACCTGTTAAGTCAGTGATTGCATAATTAGTTAGGTTTCCATTAATTTCAAATCAAAATCCCCTTTCTCTCACTTTGTGATTTCTAAGTTAATTTCGGATTGGGTTGTGTGATTGCTATTTTGTTTACACTTTGGCACTTTAAGTTCTCATAATTTATTATTGATTGATTTAATTTGTGTATTAGTTATTTATTTAAAATTACTGTAGTTTCAGACAACCTTAGATTTTAGGACTATATTAGACTTCCTTATGGGATCGACACCTTAGGTACTACAAGAACGACCCATGCATTTTTAGAATTTACCAAGGTTATAAATAGTAAAACTTAGCACGTGTAACTTGGCAATCAATATTTCTGAATGTGTGTGCTTAACAAATGACAACTTTGAGTGGTCATCCAAACTAAGTGTTTCCCTATTAAGCTTTCAAGCTTAGCATGGGTGTTAATCTGTGTAGGTGGGTGTTAATCTGTGTAGGTCCAAGTCATAGTAGTGAGGTATAGGAACATTTGCAGGGACTAAGGCCAACAGATAGAAGTAAAAGTACTTATGGAAGGTATTTTTAGTTAAATATGATTATGCATATAATGGTTAAAAGAAATTGTATGTTTTCTTATGGATTACCATGTAAATGTAAAAATGTATTACTATTGTTAAATGATAATGTTAAGCAATAAGGAGTTTTGTAATGTGTATAGGCATAGCATTGAGTAGAATTATATACCTTGAATGCATGTACTAGGATTTGGTTTTTATGTGTGTGGATGGTTCTAGGTTCCGTAAAGGAGATGTTATACTTTGTGGTATCAGAGCATACTTTAGGCAGTTTTGATCAATAAGAGTCTAGTAATATGTGATATGGTTTGGTTTTAGTGTTGGCCTAATGTAGATGTCCTTGTTTTTTTATAATTAGTCGAGATGGAAAGTCCTCGTAAGGCTAGTAAGGAGTTAACTAATAGTGTGGTGGGGAGAGACAATTGGTTTCGGGTCCTCATAAGCCTCCAAAGAGTGTGTGATAGAATGTTATCAGTAGATCGACTAGCCTAAGATATGCGTGTGATTAGTCCATTGTGCCATAATGTATATATGAATAAAGTGTATAGAGATTGCCCTATTTTGGTCCATAGGAAATAGCTTGCAGATGATCTAATAGAGTTACTTATCCATGAATTTAAATTAAACTTGGGCATAGATTGGTTATCCAAACACCAAGCTGTAGTTGATTGTGGGTTGAAAACAATTGTGTTTAAAGATTCTAATGGTTTAGAAACAGTGGTGCATAGTATTATGTCTAATGATTTGATTAATGTAATATCAACCATATAAGCAAGAAGTGTTCTTAGAAAGGGTTGTAAGGCATATTTGGATTTAGTACTTATTTCCAAAAGGGAGAAGGTAAACTTACCAGACATACTAACAACAAATGAGTTTCCTTACATGTTCCCAGAAGAGTTACCAGGTTTGCCACCTAAGAGGAGGTAGAACTACCTATTGAGATTGTATTTGTACTGATCCTATTTCACGAGAACCTTATACAATGGCTCCTATAGAGTTAAAAGAGTTGAAGATTTAATAACAGGAGTTTTTTTATAAGGGTTTTATCCGGCCTAATGTATCACTATGGGGATACAAGTATGAATTTCGAGGAAAAAATTCTTTTTAAGGGGAAAAGAAATGTTGCACCCCAACATATAACCTAAAAGTATTATAGCATGTCTATGGAGTATTAGGAAGTGAACATAATGACTTAAGTATATCTAAGTATAGTAAGAGATATAATGGTACTTATGTAAAAGACAAGGTTAAATGGATAATTTGTTCATTTCAACCTAAACATACTTTTGTAATTTGGGAATATATTACTTTTTATAAATCTAAATTGGATTATTCTAATTGGAACGTAATCTAGAGACATATATCTAAAACTTAAATAAAGGAACATAAATTTTATTCTGCCTCTAAGATTTTTGAATTTTGGTTTGAAGTTGAGTTCTGGCTATTGCCCTTGTTTTTGAATAACCTGTAGTTTTTGGGGTAAACTCTCGATATAATTAACCAAATTGTATGAAATTTATGTCATTAGAAAATTAAGACATAGGGAACTGAAATTAATTGATAAGATCATAGGAAAATGAGGGACTTAAAGTAAGAAGAAGGACTGATACACAATTTTTGTAACACCCCAACTCCCGCTGAACCCGAACCCGATATCGATAGTGATACCCGGATCCGTGCCCCGCGAGGGTG
>JAOQML010000008.1:26650372-26664038 GCA_027568935.1 Erythroxylum urbanii
CATATGTTATTTCTTATTTATCTCTATAATTAGGATTATAATAATTAAGTGAATTTAAGTTTTGTTTGTATTTTTTGTTAAAATTATATTGTAATTAAAAGTTGTAGCCAAAAAAATACTTATGATTAACAAAATAATAACATCATAATTTTAGTAAAAGCACCTTTTGTCAGATGATTTGAAACAAATCTTGTAAATTTTTTTTTTTTAAGATTGTTTAATCATAGTTTTAAAACATAACTAAACGTCTAGAATTTCCTTATACTGCTTCCTTCATGAAACATATCTTGATTATTTCTGTTTGCAGAATTTTGGCCAATAGAGAATACTCTCAGAGATATCGAACCAAGCAATTACAGTACATTACTAGCCTTGAATCAGAACTGAAATCCCTCCAAGTAAGCCAAACTAGATTTGTATATATAATTAAATATATACAAAAGGACACCGGGCGTGTATATTTCCCTTTCACTAGTCACTAGGTTCTAGTTTCTACCACCAACTGTAAAGCAGAACCCTATGTTGAAATGATCAACGACGTGTTTCTTGATTATTATGCTGATTAATACTTTTATAGGCCAAGGTCTCAATCATCATTTCCAGGATCAATCATGTTTGTCAACAGAACTCGGTATTAAGAGCTGAAATCCTTTCAGTAAAGCCGAAACTTTTTGCCACCTGTAACGAACTCGTACTCAAACAAGGTTCTCTCCCTCTCTTAACTTTTTCTCTGAGAGGACGAATATAATAAAGTTTTTATGTAACATGCAGTTGAGTTTGAGGAACTGAAGAAGGAAAGGGAAATAATGAAGCAGTATTTTATGACTCTAAAACATCGGGTGCAAGGGTTCGAAAGAGAACCAACAGACAAGAACAATGAAGTTCAGAATTTAGACATGAATCACTATGCTAGTGACTCCATACTCAATATGTTCAATGAAACAGTTGTTCGGCAACCCCAAACTCGGATGAATCGTCAGAACCCTAATCAGTTTGGAGATGAAGAGACGAAGAACTTATTGAGCTCTCTCACAAGGGACGAGCAGTCTTCAACTTATTTCTGATTTTTTTTCTTTTACTGTTCCGTTTCGTGGAATAATCCTATTCTCTGTTGTCTTCTGGTTTCATGTTTGTTCTTCTTTCAAGCCTAAATCTGATGATCTATCCAACTCGACCTGGAATAATGACTCAGAAGCTTAGCCAGCCTTCATTTTCAATGCTATTCAGTCTTCATTGCTAACTCATCATATTCTGCATATCATGCATAATTTGTTGATGACTAAACTTAATTTGTCTTGAAATTCGTAACAGTGCAGTGGGCAGATTTTGAGGCTGTTTTAAATGAGAAGTTGAAGGGGCAAACGTTATCTGTTTTTGGTATATGACCTATGCATTTGGGGTGCTTTGGTGTCTAGTTTCTGACGGTTCAAGTCTCAGGTCGTTTGGAGTTCCCTATAAGAAGTTATAGCCAGTTTATTGAAAAGACGTCAGAAATAAAAGTGTTGTTTAGAATTCTGATATTTGCATTTATTCTTGTACGAATTTCTAGGAGTCTAGCTTGATGTTTAAGACTATAAATAGAGATGTATGCTGTTGTAAGAAAGGTGTTGCAAGTGAGAAATAAACGTGTTCCATGCAGAAATTTTCCATATCTCCTTATTCTAGTTAATCGTCATTCTTATTTTTATCAAAATGGTATCAGAGCCATGTCAATTACCGGCATAGCGAGCGGCCAAATGTCAGTCCCGTGTCTTACCAAAAACAACTATCAAAATTGGAGCATCCAAATGAAGCCATTGCTCGGCTCGCAAGATGCATGGGAAGTAGTTGAGAGCGGGTACACCGAGCCGGAAAATACAATTCGGCAGCCCAACTAAAGGCGTTGAAGGGGAATCGCAAACAAGACAAAATCGCACTCTACATCATTTATCAATCAGTTGATGAAGCTGGTTTTAAAAAAATAGCCGACGCTACTAAATCGAAAGGTGCATGGGAGACTTTGGAGAAGGCATACAAAGGTGCCGAGCGTGTGAAGCAAGTTCGGTTACAAACTCTTCGCAGCGAACTTGAGTTGATGAAAATGAAGGAAATCGAAGGTGTATCCGAGTACATAACAAGGGTACAAACTGTTGTCAACCAATTGAAAAGAAATGGCGAAACTCTAACTGATGCGAGAGTGGTGGAGAAAATACTACGGACGTTGACAAATGATTTCGAGAATGTTGTGTGTGCAATTGAAGAATCCAAAAATTTGGAAGAAATGACCATTGACGATCTCACAAGTTCTCTTGAGGCTCATGAACAAAGAAAAAAAGAAGAAGCAAGAATTGCTAGAAGAAGCGTTGCAAGCGAAGGCTACGCTTAAGGAGGAAAAAACGAGCCATGGTGATCGAGGTAGAGGTCGTGGTTGCGGTAGAGGCCGCGGTCATGGACAAAATGAAAATGAAGAAAGAGGCAATAGCAACAATGCGGGTGGTAGAGGACGCGGCCGAGGCAGAGGCGGTCGATCAAATAGGTACAATATTGACTGTTACAATTGTGGTAAATATTGTCATTATACAAGAGAGTGCTATTCTGAGAAAAAGGTGGATGAAAATGTGAATTTCGTAGAAAAGGAGGAGACTGAGAATAATGATGTGGTGCTATTGGCGAATAAGGAGAATGGTCCCGAAAATGAGAAAGTGTGGTATCTCGACACGGGTGCGAGCAACCACATGTGCGGGCACAAGCATTTGTTTACCGAATTGGAGGAGATAGACAATGGCCACGTATCATTTGGTGATGCTTCTAAGGTGAAAGTAAAAGGCCAAGGTAACATTTTGATTCAACTGAGAAATGGTGCACAAAAATTTATTTCAAATGTTTGTTATGTGCCGGACATGAAGACCAATATTTTGAGTTTGGGACAATTGTTGGAAAAAGGTTATTCGATTTTCATGAAAAATTGATCCCTTCATTTGAGAGACCAAAACAATAAGTTGCTAGCCCAAGTTGAAATAGAGAAAAATCGAATGTTTAAGTTGATTTTGGATAATATTCAAGCAAAGTGTTTGAAGACTTGCGTAGAAGATAAAACTTGGTTGTGGCATTTAAGATTTGGGCACCTGAATTTTGGAGGACTAAAAGAAATGGCTGCCAAGAAGATGGTATATGGTTTGCCATCAATTGATTCTCTCGACAAGTTTTATGAAGGGTGTGTGATTGGCAAACATCCAAGGAGTCGTTTTCCTAAAGTGGCGGAATATCGAGTAAAGAAGCCTCTTGAATTGGTGCATACCGACATTTGTGGACCGATCAAGCCAAGCTCAATTGGTGAAAACAGGTATTTCATAACTTTTATCGATGATTTTTCTCGAAAAACTTGGGTTTATTTCTTGAAAGAAAAATCGGAAGCTTTTGGAGTTTTTAAGAAGTTTAAAGTTTTTGTCGAGAAACAAAGTGGTCTTTATATCAAGGTTTTGAGATCGGATCGAGGTGGCGAATTTACTTCGTCTGTTTTTATTTCTTTTTGTGAAGAACATAGTATTCGGCGTCATTTGACGACGCTATACTCACCACAACAAAATGGAGTGGCAGAGCGCAAAAATCGGACTATTCTCGACATGGTCCGGAGTATGCTCAATACCAAGAATATGCCAAAAGAATTTTGGGCGGAAGCAGTAGATTGTACTGTTTATTTGCTAAATTGATGCAAGACATCGAGTTTGGAAAATATAACACCCCAAGAGGCTTGGAGCGGCATAAAACTGACAGTGTCGCATCTAAAAGTATTTGGTAGTGTAGCATACGCGCATATGCCGGATCAAAGGCGTGTGAAGTTGGATGATAAAAGTTTGAAATTGATCTTTATTGGGTATGATGAGAGGTCTAAAGCATATAAGCTTTTTGATCCTATTAACAAAAAGATGCATATTAGTCGTGATGTGCAGGTTAATGAAGAAGCCATGTGGGATTGGAATGCAATGGTGGAAACTTTTCATGAGAAGGCAAGAGATGCGATGCACATACCGGTGAACATGCCAAAGTTGACATCCAACAACAATGAAGAGGCACCAACAATCACAACAAACAAAGTAACTTCATCAAATGACGAGAAAAGAACACCAAAAACAAGGAGTATGCGCGATTTGTATGAGGCGACAAGCGAGTTACACTTGATACGTCTTTTGGCACAAGGTGAAAATATTTCTTTTGAAGAGGCGATTGGAGATGACAAGTGGCGAGCTGCAATGGATGATGAAATGCGAGCAATTGAGAAAAATAATACATGGGAGCTAACTTCTCTTCCTAAAGATCACATGGCGATAGGTGTCAAATGGGTGTACAAGAAGAAAATGAATCCTCAAGGTGAAATCGAAAAATACAAAGCAAGATTGGTGGCAAAAGGCTACAAGCAACAAGCCGGCATCGATTATGAGGAGGTGTTTGCACCGGTAGCACGAATGGAGACTATTCGACTTTTGATTTCTCTTGCGGCTCGATCAAAGTGGCACATTTATCAAATGGATGTGAAATTGGCATTTCTTAATGGTGTCTTGGAGGAAGAAGTGTTCATTGAGCAACCACCCGGGTATGTGAAAGAAGGTGATGAAGGTAAAGTTTTAAAATTGAAGAAGGCGTTGTATGGTTTGAAGCAAGCTCCTAGAGCTTGGAATACCCGAATTGATCAATATTTCAAGTTGCACGGTTTTGTGCAATGCCCGTATGAACACGCTTTGTATGTGAAGGTGAAAAATGGTGAAAAATTGGTGGTAGCTTTGTGTGTTGATGATTTAATATTTGCGGGTAGTAATAGTAACATGGTTGATGAGTTTAAGAAAGCCATGATGGGAGAATTTGAAATGACGGATTTAGGGCTAATGTCCTATTTTCTTAGTCTTGAGATAAAGCAAGGAGATGAAGGTATTTTTATTTCACAAGAGGCATATGCCAAGGAAATATTAAAAAAATTCAAGATGGAGGATTGCAAACCGGTTAGCACACCGGTTGAATGTGGTGTTAAGTTGTCTCGGTATGACAAAGGAAAAGTGATCGATGCAACATTATATAAGAGCCTAGTTGGTAGTTTAAGGTACTTGACATGCACTAGGCTGGACATTTTGTATGCGGTCGGCTTGGTAAGCCGATACATGGATGAGCTAAGAGCAATACATTGGAAGACAATCAAACGGATTCTCCATTACGTTTGAGGTACTCTATCCCTTGGTTTGTTTTATAGTTCATCTGCTAAAAAGTTTGCAATTTTTGGCTATTCCGATAGTGATTGGGGTGGAGACGCAAATGATAGAAAGAGCACCTCGGGATTTTCATTTTACATGGGGAATATGGCTTCACGTGATTTTCGAAGAAGCAGCCAATTGTGACACTTTTGACGTGTGAGGCAGAATATGTCGCTGCAGCGGCATGTGTGTGCCATGCGGTTTGGTTAAGAAGGCTACTCAAGGAGATTAATTTCAACCAAGATGAGGCAACACCAATTTATTTGGATAGCAAGTCGGCAATCGAGTTGGCGAAAAATTCGGTGCATCATGAAAGAAGCAAGCATATTGATGTGTGATTTCATTTTATTCGGGAGCAAGTGAGGGAGAAAAATATTGAGCTAATTCATGTTAAAAGTGAAGATCAAGTCACTGATATATTTACAAAACCGTTGCCAATCAAGTTGTTTGAAAAGTTCAAGGATCTTCTCGACATCAAGGACAAAAGAGAATTAAGTTTAAGGAGGGGTGTTGATGACTAAACTTAATTTGTCTTGAAATTCGTAACAGTGCAGTGGGCAGATTTTGAGGCTGTTTTAAATGAGAAGTTGAAGGGGCAAACGTTATCTGTTTTTGGTATATGACCTATGCATTTGGGGTGCTTTGGTGTCTAGTTTCTGACGGTTCAAGTCTCAGGTCGTTTGGAGTTCCCTATAAGAAGTTATAGCCAGTTTATTGAAAAGACGTCAGAAATAAAAGTGTTGTTTAGAATTCTGATATTTGCATTTATTCTTGTACGAATTTCTAGGAGTCTAGCTTGATGTTTAAGACTATAAATAGAGATGTATGCTGTTGTAAGAAAGGTGTTGCAAGTGAGAAATAAACGTGTTCCATGCAGAAATTTTCCATATCTCCTTATTCTAGTTAATCGTCATTCTTATTTTTATCATAATTCATACTAGCGAAAATTCAAAGAACATAGTGAGCATTAATTTTTTTTTCTTTGTGAAAGTAAACAATTTCATTAACTCCACCTATAAAAGAAAATTTGACAAAGTTACACATATACTAAATAACAAAAACTTGCTAGCTATCTTAACACCCCAAAATGAAAATTAATAAGAAACTACTTGGGAATTAGTGGAAAGACCAGTACACTTCCATTAAAATTGATAAACTATATAATGATTCAATCAGATACATTATCAAGTATTAGGTAACCTCCTATTTCTTTTAAACCGTGAGCTATAGGTGATATGATCTTAACAAGTTAAAAGAAGCAACTTGATCTTTCCAAGAAGTTCCTCTAGTAAGAATTTCGTTGATATGGTCCAGTTTTGAAATATCCTATACTTGTGCTCCACCCATATGCTATAAACTAGATAGCTTAGGAAAATTTTAAAGACCAACTTGTCTCTTGAGCTATTAGTTAAGCTTTTGTCATACCACTCCTTTACCATTTTTTAGTTTCCTTGAGGGGGATTGAGAAAGTATAATTGAAGTATAAAGGTTCATAGATTTTTTGTATATTGATATTCAAAGAATAGGTGCTTTAGGTCTTTGTCCTCATGATTGCATAGGACATATTATGATGGAATATTGAGGAATCTTGACAACTAATCTAGTTTGTTAGTTTTTCTTTGAGTGTTAATCATAAAATAAAAGTAGCCCAGGGGTGAGTCTGTTTGAACCGTTGTAATTTGAACTAAGGGAGCTTAGGAATTTGAGCTTTTAGTAGTTTTATACGAGAGGCATTATTTTAAATGCCTGAATTTTTTGATTCTAATGAATGATATCCTCTTTATTAGATATTAGCCTTATTCATAAGATGTGGTTGAGAATTAGTGAGCTTGGCAGTGACTCTAAGTGTTGATGGTTATGTTTTAAAGCCTCTTTTTAAATATTATTGAAAGTTGTAGGTTGCATAATATTTTAGTTGGTAGTTTAGTATGTGTTTGGCTTTTAAATTAAATGATTAGTGCATGTGTAGGTTAGGATGTGTCATTTAGTTACATATTTGTGTTTTGAGTTTTTTATGGGTTAGAGCATGCAATTGAGCTTAAATTTTGTGTATCTGAGGTGCCATTATGTGTTTTTTAGTGTTTCAAATCAAATATCAAAGAACAGAGAGAATTCGGAGGAAGTTCGGAGCAAGGCCTAAGGCCACGATCGTGACAGAAGCTTAGTAGGTTTGCCACCATCGTGGCCTGTGCAATAACAGACGCAAACCAACTTCTAAAACACGACTGTTCAATGTTTATTTTGGACTTTTGGGCATAGGTCAACCCTAATAATTGCCCTAAATAGAAAAGATATATAAAGAAAACAAAGAAGACCTAAAGGAGAGCTCCATTTTCAGCCACTTTGAGAAAGATCCAAGGGAGGAGAAGAAGAAGAGAGAAGGAGAAGAAAGGCTGGAGTGCTGCCATATCTTCCTAATCTATTTCAACCATTCCAAGTTTCATTTTAATTCATCTTTATTATTCTTTCTTTTGAATGTATGAGATGGATTTGATAGTAATGGATTTGGGTTTAATGATGATGTTCTAAACTCCTTTACAAAGTTGTTCTTGAATCAATGTTAATGTGATTTCTTTTGATGTTAATACATTAGGTATTAGGATTATTTGTTGTATTTGCATGCTTCGATAATAAATCTTAAGAGTGAACTGATATAAAAACAAATAGATTGGGTAATGAGAGTTAAACAATCCAATAGATCACGCAAATAATCAAATCGGTAATTTATATGAAGAGATATCTTGTGTGAGGACCCGATAGTCTATTAGAGAGCTTAAGATCTAATTGGATATGTGGGTCTTTTATTAAGAGAGATTGCAAATTACATAATTCAGTTAGGTTTATGATTTAAGGTTTGAAGATTATAACTCGAGAGAGAGTAATACACCTTTTGAAAGTCTAGGACCGATATCGTATTAACTCAAAAGTAATCACATTAGTATTTGATTATAGGATAAATCCTCCTTCTCATAATCAGTTAGTCTTCCTTGCGTGATTTTTTATTGTTCATTAGTGGTGCTCAATTTGATTCCTTGTGTGTTGATTTTACAATTTAATTTGCTATCAATCCATATTCAAGAATTTACTTTTTTGTTTAGTTTTTACTTTCTTTCTAATAATCCTTTTAAGCCTTAGATAACTTAGAAGTAAATTAGTTCACCAAGGATCGACAACTCACATACTACATTCATGACCTATGTACCTGAGGTATATTAAGGGTTTATAAGATTAAAACTTGCTCAATAAGTTGTTGACGCCATTTTTGGGGAGTTAGTAGGATTAGTTTAATTCTTTTAGTCTAAAGAATTTTCACCACTCTTGTGTCCATGTAATTGCATGATCATAAGAGTTGTTAGTAGTTCGAGTCAAATAGCCTAAAATTTAGAATTTGACATCACCCAATTAGACTAAACAATCTGAAGAGCTAGAGGTTAAGAACAAGTGAATATCAAAGCAACCATGGCTAAGGAATGTCATCAAGAGTTTCAGCAAGGAGGAAACCAAGGGAACCATCTGTGAGCCCTCATGGATTTCATGAGATTAGGATTTAATGCGACCAATCAAGGTATTGCTAGACCACCTATTCAACTAGCTTCATCCAAAATCAAGGCAGCATTACTAAACATGTTGCAAACAAATGTTCAATTCTAGCGACTGACCAATGAGGATCCTAACGCACATATAGTAAATTTCTTAGAAATATGAGATACCTTCTGATATCCTAAATTAAAATGCGGAAGATGCCATTAGGATGAGGCTCTTCTCTTTCACGCTAAGGGATAAAGCAAAGGCATGGTATCATTCACTTTGTCTCGTAAATGTCACAACTTGGTAGTAATTGGTAAGTGCATTCTTAGACAAATACTTCCCCCTTATGAAGACTATCAAAATCATCAAGGAAATCACAAACTTTCTACATAATGATGGGAAGTCATGGTATAAAGCTTAGGAAAGGTACAAAGATTTGCAAAGGAGGTGCCCTCACCATAACCTACCTAAGGAGTTCCTATTGCAAACTTTTTATAATGGAGTGAACCCACCTACCTGAGGCACTATTGATGCAGCATCAGAAGGATCGATGATGAGGAAGACAGTGGACGAAGTGGAAGATTTGTTAGAAGAAATGGCTACTAACAATTGTCTTTGGAAAACAATTAGGAGTAGACAACCCACAACCCTCCGTGAGTAAAAAGGAGATTTAACTATTGACCTAATTATAGAAATGCAAGATAAGATCGACAACTTGACTCGATAGCTAAACAATATGAAGGCTTCTTCCTCAGCTCCTGTGAAAGCTGTTCAGCAAAAATGTGAGCTATATAGGCAAATAAACCATGACACCATTGATTGTTTCTTGGTGAAGGATCATAAACCAGAATAAGTGAATTACATGGGAGTGCAATATGGTCGAGGAGGGGGGAACAACCCCTACTCAAGCACGTATAACCTTGGGTGGAAGAATCACTCAAACTTCTCTTAGTCGAACAATGCAGGAGATCAATTCTGACCTCAAAGACTACCTGGTCTCCTGTAAGAGAAACCAAATTCAGTGAATTCTAAGCTAGATAAGATTTTGCAAAAGATTAGGGGCATAGGCTAAAAGGAAAATTTAAACAAGTGACAAAGAATCATGCCTTATCTATACATAATTTAGAAGTCCAAATGAGCCAGTTAGCAGACATGTTGTCGACACGAAGTATGGGAACCATTCCTAATAACACTGAGACAAGTCTAAAAGAAAGAATAATGGTGATCACCTAGGTTGTTGAAGATATGCCCAATCAAGTTAAAGACAATGGATAAGAAGGAAGGCGAAAGACCAATGAAGGTTCCTTGCAGGATAAATAAGCTGACTAAACTTAAAAGATATCAACCTCTAATTTCATACCCTATTCACATAATGAGGAAATCAAAGGAAGCTGAATTGAATAAAGTTTTGAATCTAATAAAGCAATTTAAAGTGCAACTCATTTTGAACAAGTTTATAAAAGGGAAATTGGAAAATGAATTGCTAATAACAAAGAACTCTAGTGAAATGATAGCACTACCCCAAAAGCAAGATGATCCTGGAGATTTTTACATCCCATGCATTATTGGTAGTGTTAGAATAGATAAGGCATTTGCAGATCTAATAGCCATCAGAAGTATGATGCCTTATACATTGTATAAGAGGATGGAGTTAGGAGACGTAACACCCACTCAGATGCATGTTCAGATAGCTGATAGATTAGTCCACCATCCAAGAGGTATGGTCAAGGAAGTTTTAGTTAGAGTAGACAAGTTCACCAACCCCACATATTTTGTAATCTTAGAAATAGAAGAAAATGTGGAGACATCTATTATCCTGGGGAGGCCATTTTTAGCTATTGCCTGGTTTATTATAGATGTTTACAAAGTGTAGGTTAAAGTGTCCAAGATTAAAAGCAATTCTCTCATATTTATAGGGGCTATAAAGAGCAATGAATCTTGTATGGAAGTTGAGCAGGATTATCCTTGTAAGAATTCATTAGCCTAGTCCCCAATTTAGCAAAAGAATCGAAAGAAGAAAAAACCAAAAAAGAAGGGTGGTAAGAATTATAGTCCTGTAACTTGGGTGCAATTTATAAAAGTCCTAATAGCGCTATTATCACATGACCCATTTGAAGCACTTTGACCGAAAAAAGAACATCGAGATAGCGACGATAAACACAATGCTACATGGAGACAACCCATGATTTTCAATTCTTAGTTATTCATCTTTTGTATTAGAGTAGGTTTCTAACCCTATTTATATGTGGTTTTAAATTGGGTGAACACCTGGAGGAGATCAAGTATAAGTAGGACTTGGGGATTCTTATTTTGCTCTTTTTCAATATGAATGAGAATGGATTGATAAGGAAAACAATGAGGTGGTAATGTAAGTATAAATTATGGTGGGACCTCAGGAGTGAAAGGAGGAAAAAGGAGAAAAATCGGCAAAAAAAGTGTAGAAGTTTATAGGGCCACGATTGTGGCTTACGGTAGGGCATCCTAGTATGTGCAAATTTTAGAATATTTTTTTCCAATTTTAACCCTCTTAACCCCTTCATAACCTATATATTTTCACTCACCCCTTACTTTTCCTACACATTTTATTTTCTCACTATCTCTCTAAACATAAGAACTCACTTCTCTATCTACAACCATCTTAAACGTTTATCTCTCCCAAAGTTTCCTCACAACTCTTAATCTAATAGGGCCACACATTGAGCAAATTGTCAAGCGTATTCAACCTAAAGGTAAGGTCCAAGTATTGGTCCGAGTGTAAAGAAACCAAGAAGCAGACTATGGAGTACGTTTCCTGATTTACTCAGAGGAGGAAGGTAACCGCTATCACACCCTTAGTTTAAAGAACATTGTTGTACCTAAATACTGAGATTTTAATACGTTAGAAGCAATTGGATAGAGAGAATAAGTTGAAGCTTTAGGTGAAAGAATTCATTAGGAAAAATTTATGCGATTTAATTACGTTGTTTATGAAGAACTAACCTTAGAATTCTTCATCTCCCTTCAATACGAGCCAACCAACCCTAAGGACCCATGGTTTCAGTTACGGGGTCAACCATATAGCTTAGACTATGACATTTTGTGTGAAATCGGTGGATTTCCCAATTAACCATAGTAGATCAGCACGATGAATTTCGTGCCACCCACTATTGGATTGAACTGATAGCGTTAGAGAGCTTTGACGTCAAAAATGCCCACAATAACAATATTACAAGCCCGAACACTTGTTATTACACAAGTTCATATGTCAAACTATATTTGAAAAAAGTGAAAAAAAAGTGTTTAACAAAGGAACTTTTCATCTTGTGGTGCATGGATCACAGCGTCAAAGTCTTCATTTCTACCCACATATTTAATGCAATTACTGCTACTCTAAGAAAAAGAAGCAATAATTTGCACATGGGGTACTTGGTCACAGTTATTGTGGAATACTATGGTGTCAATTTCAATGGACTAACTGTCCATCGTCCTGAGTTTCTCAACACTCGTCACTTGATGAGAGTTGAAAACTTGAAGTCCCATAATATAGAACTTCGAGATATCAGCGCAAAATCTCATGCTAAAACTAGGGCAGGATAGGCCAACTTGAGCTCGGAACCACCACAACAAGAGTGGGACTCAACTAGCAAGGAGTCAGAAAAGGAAGAGCCAACAGGATAGGAAAAGGTAATGGAAGCCATTTTTGCTAGTAGTGTGCCCTAGGCCAATGGTCATATGTGACTTTTTTACTAACATTCTGACTTATTATTTATATATTATGATGTATTCTTTTATATATGCATGTAATTGTTTATGTAATATGATTTACATTCTATAAATTGTATTAGGCTTATGTCATCAAGTATGTGACTTGATAGTAAAACCATAAGCATTATAATACTATTCTAAACTATCCCTGGTCGATCATTATTGGTGGAACAATAATGAATTAAGGCCAGTATGTATTCTAATTGATGATCAAGTTTTACTGATCATGGATATGAGTTATCAAATCAGAGACATAGATATATATTAGAGAACATATATTGGACCGACCTACAGAGAGAACACTACATGGTTTTATTTCATTAGTGATTCTTAATATGGTTTGACTTTAGTCCTTTGACATGAAGTCAACATGGTTCCCTACATGACGAATTCAGTGTTTTGACATTAGACTAAGTTATCTTTAACCGGATAACAAGTAGTCTTATGTTGGATATTAAATGAATCATGCGGAGGGAGGTGAATGACGTAGATGGGATTTGTACCTCTTAAATGAGATAGATATCATTTGGGCCTCTTAACAAGTATGACTGAAGAAATGCATGGCCGTGCTCAAATGAATTGATAAGAAGTCATCAATGTCATTTGTTATAGTCAGTCAACTTGGGAATCAATAAACTATGGTTAATCAAAGGTTGAAATGTACTATGCCTTATGATTAATCTTGATATCGTGTTACAAAGGAATTGAGTTTGTAACCATGGTTACAAGTTAAATCGGATTACCGATCCTTATTTGATTTGGGTAGTCATAATGTCTTGCTAGAGGCCGTTTATGACTTATGATCCTTGAAATGTGATCAAGCCCATTGCTAACATCAAATGAGCCTACAAGGTCGCACACAAAGAGTGATGTGATTTGAGCTTATTCTCTTAGGCCTAATTTATTAGGCGCTGAATAAATATATGTGGATATATTTATTGGGTTAGATTGAATTAAGTTATCGAGCTTTTATTATATGAGATATAATATGGGCTGAAACTTATTAGGCTTCTATAATCCTAATAGGTTTAGGATTATGATATTCTTATTCCTAATAGGAATATGGATTAGAGTTTCTCTATAAATAGAGAACTTATGTCTCATTAGAAGACATACGAAAAATCCTAGCCACTTAGACCTAGCCGCTCGTTCTTTTTTCGAGAGAAAAATTATGC
>JAOQML010000008.1:26686523-26697810 GCA_027568935.1 Erythroxylum urbanii
GATACATTTTGTCATTTCTTAGTTATATATTATTCTATTTAATCATATTATTCTTTTTGTTGTATATAAATTCTATATTATTATATAGATAAATTTGTATATTATATATAATTTATATGACAAATTTATAGAAGCATCGTCAAATATTCGGGCTTTGCAACAATTTCTAAAATCGTCACCAAATTCAGCATGTATGGAATTAAAAAGATCAATCTTTAGCAATGATTATGGAAATCGTCGCCAAAGGTTAGCGACCATTTATGAAAGCGTCGCCAAATCTAGTGTTTATGAACAAAAACAACGATTTGTGAAACCTAATACCAGTTGCCTCCTCCAACGTCCTCCTCTCTCACACGTTTGAAACCTCCTCCATCGTCCTCCTCTCTCACCTTTCCAGTCTCCTCCTCCATAGTCCTCCTCTATTTCATTTCCAACCTCCTCCACCATCCTTCTCTCTCGTGTTTCCAGCATCCTCCACTATCCTCCTATCTTTGTTTCCAGCATCCTCCTTGCGTTTCTAGTCGTTTCTTCCGGACATTGTGTTCTAGCCTTGTCCTCGTGTTCCAACCTCTCACCAAAACATCATCTTTGCTGCATTTTCAAGTACCCATTTACCATATAGTTTAGGTCATTTGATTCATATAATTCCACAAAATTTTAATTGTTTAATTTTAATTTGTAAATTGCAGTGCTCACTAATACATCATTATTCATATGCCAATTGTATTAGATGACACAAACATGAAGCAAGAAGGTGAAAGGTTCGATTTTTTTAACAAAAATGATTCATTTTCACTTGGTCCTTTCATTTCTTCTCTCTATTAATTAGGTGGGCTTTTTTAATTCCTTCCGTAAGTAGTGACAACCAATCAGTTGTTTTGGCTATTTCAAAAGAGAGAGAGAGAGAAAGATAGTGACTTTTATGGAGATGGGATCTCAATGCCTTACTATTGCTTCAAAATCTGTTTTTGATTGCACCCATTTTCAGTTTTTCACTAATTGTTCAGTTTTTCTTTTTTTTTCTGGGATGTATTGCATTGTAATTACTCGAGAGAATGTTGGTGTGTCAAAGTTTGATATTAGATTAGATCTTTTATTAGGAGTGTTAAGTTTGGTGTCCTTTGTTTTGGTTATGTATTTGTTCGTGTGAGTTTAACAATCTTGGTTTTTGGAGATAGCATGGCTTAGGGGCAAGTGTAAGGGATTCTAATAATTATATGTTGATTGTTGAGAAGGTGTGGAACAAGAAATTGAGGTTTTCATTTTCGGGAACTGAGTTGAATAAGAAAGAAGATCTATTTACAAGCTACAATTTGGGTTGTCTTTTCATTGTGTAAGGAAATCCCCTCAGTTAAGGAATTGAGGTGTCATATGTGGTGATTTGCAAAAAAATATAAGTGAGTGTGTGATTTTTGTTGTTATGAAATGCATCCTTCTGCTGCAATTGTTGTTTCTCTTGAGCCTATGATTTTTGTTCCTGGTCTCCGTGTTATATTGATTCATGGTCACTTCAAAATGTAGATAAACTATCTAGTAATTTGCTTACCGTGTGTTAAACAAACTGCTTTTTTTTGCATAAGTATGTATGGGGTTAAAGTTGATACTTGATTATAGTGACTATTATTAAGATTCTAGTTGCAGATATTATGTACAATGTCTCATAATGTTTTGTGTCATTTAGTAGGATTCAGATAATCACTTCAACAAATTTTTGGTTCCTTTCTTAGGTTGGTGGTTATTTGCTTTTCTTTTCAATAGATGGATCCATCTCATCAACTCAATAATGGCCTTTTTCGTATCGGTTCATTGACATGGACAAACCTAGCTAGTCATTCTAGTTATGTTATAATTTTTTTGTAATCTCAACATTTATAATTTATAAATTGATCTCTTTATTTATTATTTTGTCTATAAGAATTGATAAAGTTGTAATTAAAATCTTGTATATAAAGAATATTCTTTTGTTGGTATAATTTATTGATATTTTACTTTTTATATACGATGCTACAAATTATCAATTATTTTTGTACAAATTGTTTATATAATAAATTTACAATAAAAATATATCTATAGATTAAAAATGTAACAAATAATTTATTCCAAAATTTTATAACATTTGATTAAAATATAGCTAAAAATATTTAGCTACATTTTACAAAACATAGCTAAAAATATTTACCTAAGCTTTTAGAAACATGTCGAATGCCGAATATTTTTGGCTATGTTTCTAGAAATGTAGCTAATAGTTTTTACCTACAAAACTAAGCGTAATCAAAAGGTATTGGCGACGATTTCTCAAAGCATCTCACTAAAAGTTTTTCACTACAAAAATATAGTATAGGGAAAAACTATTAGTACTATTAGCAAAAATGTCATTTATTATTTTTAATTACAGAGATTTAGCGACATTTTCGACAATGAATACAAATCATTAGGGACGATTTTAGGACCTTTAGGTGCGACATTTTTGGTAACCATAGGTACTTTTTGTTGTATTGAGTGTTTCCAATTAGTCATGGCCAGGTGATGATACTTTCAATTAAAATATAATTATGTATTGATTTGCGAATGCCTAGGATAGATAACCTAGACATCTTTTCTTCAATTAGTCATCTTCTTTTTCAAGATAAAACCAGTCATGGTTTGCAATTTCAAGGCTACCTTGTTATCAGCAACTACCTACGGAAAGTGACGAAACAATTGTATATACGGAGAAATTACAAAATGTTTAACACAATTAATGAAAAGACAAGTCTTTGAACATTATCTGAATGTGTTAATACAAGTTGATCGTTATTTTTCATCCTCTTATACAAGTACCAACAAGATCTCACTTGAATTCTCAAATTCATATAGTCAGATCCAGGGTACTTGTCAATTACGGATATTCTGATAAGGCATGTTAAGATTTATGGATAAACTGTTTTGCTTTGATGTAGTAGTACGCAAAGAAAGACATAAATTACTGCTTTCTAGATCTTCTTCTTCCTC
Source organism: Erythroxylum urbanii (assembly GCA_027568935.1). Lineage (NCBI taxonomy): Eukaryota > Viridiplantae > Streptophyta > Magnoliopsida > Malpighiales > Erythroxylaceae > Erythroxylum > Erythroxylum urbanii. Next base: position 26,689,515 of record JAOQML010000008.1, read on the forward strand.
CCCTTGCAGCTTTCTGTCCTCCCCTGGTCTTAGTTTGGTGCAAAGAGACAGGTTTAAATCAATATCATCCTCTTCAAGAATCTTGCTTTTAGCTTTGCTTATTTGGTGATTCTCATTCAAGCTCCACTTATTTTCCAGGGCATTGGATCCATAAATTTCCCTTACTCCGGGGGGAAATTGTATCGTCACTAAGGAAGATTCTTTCATCACTGACAACGTTGTTGTTCGGTTTCGCATTGATTCGCAAGCATGCCATGTCTGAGAAATATCCTGAAACTCCTGCATTCGTTTTCTAGTCTGGTCAGAAAAAGATGAAATGTTACGCAAGTGGAGATCTCCATTTGTTGTGCTTGAACCAAATTCTCTATCTATCCTCCCAGCTGCCATCGAATTGTAAAGACCAGGTCCTTTTCCATCAATTAGGTAATTGTTTGTTGAAGTAGGCTTGGTCATCCAGCTTCCATGATGATCACTCCAGGAGTTTCTGAATCTTGATGGAGAAATGGGAAACTTTAGTAAAGATGTTTGCTTATAAATAACAAAAGAACTGTCTCTTAGCTAACACGTATAATTTAAACCTAGTCAGAACCTGAATTTGGAATGAAGCCTTTGATCAATGTTTCGAATCAGGGATTGATGCCAAAGACTGAAGGGAAAATGATCTACCCTTCCAATGCCATTCACCGAACTATTAATGACTGTGAATTGTTCATAAACACCAGCACCAAACATCAATATGCAGAAAGCAATAGGTAAACCTAATTTGTAATCTAAAACAAAATATAAGTTATTTCATACCTTGACCCTGATCGTCAATCCTCTTGCTTCGGTACATCTACAATCCAAAGGAAGAAAATATTATCAATATTAATAATATTTCTCACATTACACAGAACTTGTCAGGACAACTTTTTAATTTCCGAAACAGAACAGTTTCTTGCCCCAGCTAACCATATCCAGTTCTTTAAAATTCACCCTTGTTTTTGAAGATAATACGTCAGACCAAAATACTACATAAAAATTTAAAAAAAATTATAAACTAGTATTATAAATCAATTCCTAGATTTTCATCATAATTCGGACCTAGGAAAGTAATCATGAATACCTAAGAGGAAGACAAGACGAAATCAGCGGTATGAAGTCGTTGAGTCCTCTCCGATATGTTTCCTTTTCTAAATCTTAACAGCTTAATCTGTTTAATTAGCAAAGTTACCTGTAGATGGCTTTTGACGTGAGCAATACTCAGGCCCTTGATATTCATTAGCTGCAAAACTAGTTTTGGAGTTGCTCCTACAAGAAGAAAATAGATGGTTAGTAATTGACTCCTGACGAAGATGGAGCTTCAAAGTTCATATATACGATCACTTTATGTCATAGGTTGCGTGGAAAATCAAGAAAATCCATGAGCAAGTAGAGAAAGATGATCTTACTCTCATGACCACCAAGTCTATCTACTGCTTTAACAAAGCAAAGATGAAGATCAGGAGTCCACCTTAACCTAGGCACCCTAGATCTCACATATGATCTCACCCCACGAGAAGTCGCAGCCTTGTCACTCTCTTCTACAACGCTGTTGCTCGAGCTTGTACTATTTTTAGTCTTACTTTCAACATCACCTTCCTCATCCACCTCTTTATCTTTGTTCTTCTCTGAAGGATCCAACTTCAGAAAGTCACTGTTCTCACTTTTCCTCATGCTTGTTTGTAGCTTGGAAAAGAGAGTGATGAAAAAGTCTCAATAAAACTGACTGCTTCCAACAAATGACAAACAGTAGTACCCCATGCGAGATTCATGTGCTGCAATAATTCATCTACTTACGTTGATCTTTGCCATGCTACCAACCAGTAGTTTCTTGAAAACTTGCTTACTCAAATTTCAAGTCATCAAGCTAAGATCCAAATAGTGAAATGGAGACATGACAAACCCTAGCTAGGACCAAAAAGTCAGACACATATACTCTTTCTTTCAGGAACAATATTAAAAGCCTTAAAGTTGATTATTATTTTATTTATGGGTGGGGATCAATCATTCATTTATAATTTAGGTATGTATATGTGTATCAGTGTATGTGTATGTGTATGTAATGAATCATACATGGATTATATAGTCCAAGCAGGTTTTCTGGGTTAAGATTTGAAACTTCCAAAGTGTAGGAAACTATGATTTTTCTTTTGTTGGAAAAACAATAGAAAATCTAACATGAGTTCAAGTCTCATACAGGAAGATGCTTTAACACCTTCTCTCGTTGAGCCGCTAAAGTCGATAATGAATGATGTATGGTAAAAAAAGAAAGATGTTCAACAGAGAAAACATGCATGGCATGATACCCAAAAAGAAAAAAGAAAGAAAAGCCTAACAACGAAGTGCTCAGGAAACTATAGCACCATCAACCATTGACCATTGTCAACAGCTCCTAATTCCTTGAGATAAAACTTTCTTTTTCATTTTGCGTAGGCTAGGTGATCTAAATTTATAATCTCGTATATCTTTGGGAAATCTTGCTAATCTAAGTACCCCACAATTTGTTCTTTTCTGAAACACAAAAGCATGAAGCCAAAATGGAAAGAAAACCAAATATATGTCAAGATACTAAATCAAAGAAAAATAATTTGGTGCTGAATTCCTACCTAACACGACGTGAATATGTGCCAATATGCATTTTTCTGATACCTCTATACTGATATGCAGGCATAGGCACTTATACAGCATATACCAAACCTCTTCAAAGCAGATTTTCTCTATCGCATATCTTCAACTCTTCAACTTACAAAGCAAGTCCTTTAAGCATTGTGGGAAGAGTCTAACTAAGTTTTCAGAGGTGACATTCTGGGAATGGAATTCCAGTGGCTTTAACAATCAACTTGTACCTTAATATTACATACGAAAAAATGAGATGACTTTTAAAATACCTTTTAAAGTAGATATTAGATAATGTTAATACAATTGAATATTTTGTGAATGGTTTGGTATGGTTTCAAAATAATAATGTCTTCCTCTTTAGAAAATTTAGAACTGGCCCTCTTGGAGAACGCACATAGAAGGGTTACTTGTACTACTTATACGGATTAGGTATCTATATGACCGTCCAGGAATGCATTGAAGTGCAAGCAAATTAATTATTGGTTGATCCAAAATCAATTATATTTTGATTTCTAGTTCTGATTTCAATTTTGTCCCCACGCATAAGGAAACGGATTGAAGAAACATGACGAGATCTTAAAGAAGAGGAAAACCAGGGCAAAGACCAAATGGTGTTAAGAAAGAGGCAATTTGGCATTGGGAAGATTGTTGCCCATGATTCTTGCTGTCTGTAATCACGGATTTGTCTTTATCTTCTTTAACATATGATGAAACCTATAATAACAACAAAACTTCTATTTTTGCCTTCTCCAAGATTCTTCATCAACGTCCATATATCGACTTTTTAATGTTATATATTTTGTCTCCTGACAATGTTCATCGGATTCGATGTTCTTTTTAATTCTAATATAACCTTGTTCTGGTTCGGCATGTGTAGCACAGACATCCTCAGTTTCACATGTAATGTTTTGTTTCGGCTTTCGTGTGCGTATTTGGTTCTTCTCTGCCATTGAAAGTCAACATTTTGGGGAGTTTCTGAATAAAGCTGAAAGTCCGAAACTCGCGACTGCAGCGGGTACATCGACTTAAAATGGAAAAATTAGGAATGTAATTTTTACAGTTCATGTCATCCAAGTAATCAATAAGGAAGCCAAATAAGTGCAGGCGGTAATTAGTACGTTCATGGCACTGTACTTTCTCATAGTCCAATGCCAATATCAGTCCAGTCATGGACCTTGGACCTCGTTAGCGAAACAATTCCACCTAATCTTCACGCTTGCAATTCTCAAGCAACTCTTACGCACATGGAGGATTCTGCGACAAAGACAAATATAACCAAGTGGATCTGAATTGGGACATCGAGAAAGCCAAATTGGATACCAAAATGATTGAGTTCTGGAACTTGTCATCCTGCTTAACAATGCCGATTCGGTTTCTAAAATTTCTCTTCGATCGTGCATATGACTATTACAGTCAATAAAGATCACCTTTTTGATTACCTGCTTGCACAAAATCTGTGCGAGACGATGTAAAATCGCAGACTAAGTAATCATGTCTCCACTTCGAAGGAAGTGGAAACCATAACTAAGAAGCCCAGGAGGGGAATCTTTTGACTTTTGATTATTTCTCTTTTAAGTTTGCTCCGAATTTTCTTTTCCTTTCCACTTCTTAATTAAAATTTTATGATCATGAGGAATTACTTTAGGAAAGTGACTGCAAATTGATGGACCAGAGGAGAAAAACGAGATAGATCCCATGAAGAATGAATTAATTAATTAAACAAAGTTATCCCTAAGCTAAAAATTTGTGCTCAACGATATACTATTTTAGCCACGCCCCGAGTTAAGAATATGAATTAATTCATGTTAATTTATCAAAGACAGAAGTAATCAAATTAAGAAGCCCGTGTTAAGTTTGGTTTGGTAGTTTGCTAAGTACGTACGTATTTCATTATATTGGTAATTTATTTTAAAAATTTTAAATTATAAGAAATTTATTAATTATGTTTAATCTTCATTTTGTAACACTATTTATTGCGACATATAAATGTATGTATATTATATTTAGTGAGAAAATCGTAATAAGTTGCTATATCTCTAAAAATATTCAACACTTAAAATTTTGAACTAAAATTTTATACAAGTATTAAAAAATTAAAAAAAACTCGTAATAAGTATAAAACAAGTCTAAATAACCACATAAAGGATATTTTGAATGCAATGGTAAAATTCACCTGGGTACTGTTAATTTCAGTCACTATTGTGAATATATATAATCGTAATATGTAGTATTACAAAATAATGGTTCATATATATTTAATAAATTACTAAAAGGTTAGTATACTCTAAATAATTTGTCTAACATTATAGTTTCTCTAATCATAATAAATATAGAAGAGTAGGGAAATGCACAAAATTAAAATTTTTATTAATCCTATTAATTACCAGTTACAATTTATAATATTGTTTATAACAATTTCACATATGACCCTTCTCATTACAATAATGGCGTGGTCCTTTTTTAATATATATATATAGGACAATTGAGAAAGAATACAATGAGTGGATGAATAGGAATACTAAGATACACATCGCATTAGTAATGTAGGTTCTTTAATTTATTCAAAAGAGAATTTTTGCATAATATTGTTATATAATCTATATATAATATTGAATTCAAATATATAAAAAATCATGTTAATTTGATTTTGAATTCGAATTTTGAATTATAAAAATCATATTAATTGGAGCAAAAAGTTAGTAGAAACGATCAAGCCCCGATTCTGATTCAAAGTATACTATCAACTACCGATCAAAGAAAATTTGTTAGTCCAAAATCCATGCTCGATAGCAAGTTGATCAATATATATATTAAAAAAGGACCATGCCATTATTGTACTGAGAAGGGTAATATGTGAAATTGTTATAAACAATATTATAATTTGTAACTGGTAATTAATATGGTTAATAAAAATTTTAATTTTGTTCACTTCCCTACTCTTCTATATTTATTATATATATATATATATTCCTATTAAATTAAAAATTTGGAAACATGTCAATCAAATACACAAACTACAACAAACGGATGATTTAGTGACGTTTTCTTTTACGGCGAAAAGAAAATCGTCGCAAAAAGTGAATATATTGTGACGATTTAAACAAGTTGTCATAAAAGTATTTACTGACCAAACACAAAAGCGTGTCAAAAGGGAAAACATTTTGCGACGCATAACAGAAATCTTCGCCAAATGCTAAATATTTAGTGACGATTAAGAAAAATCGTCACAAAATGATGCACAATGGGTGACGATTTTAGATGTTCGTCACTAAATAAGCTTATGAAGACGCTTTCAAAAAAACATCATCATAGGTTGTCAAACATTTGGTGACTAATCCGGAATATCGTCACCAAAGGGTCCATATTTGGCGATGATATTGTGAAGCGTGACAAAAAGGTCAATATTTGATGACGAACTATATCAATTGTCACAAAAGGTTACACATTCAGCGAAGATTTCTAGAAATCGTCACTAAATGGTACACATTCAATGACGATTTGTGAAAATCGTCTCTAAATGGTACACATTAAGTGATGATTTCCAGAAATTGTCACCAAATGGTTGACATTTTTCAAATTTGTTAAACTGACATTTTTATAATCTATCATAGTTAAGATACGTTTTATTGAAGATTTGTTAAGAATGTTTACAACGTATTATTGAAAAAACACAAACATAATTTTAAGTGTTAAATAGTAGTATTAATTAATCATTAGTATTTAGTTATATAAAATTTAAATAATTTTAGCAATATAATAATATGATATATGGAGTAGTACAAACTTTGAATTAGAAGTTTAACAATTCATACAGTCATAGAGCCAAAACAATGGTGGTCCACATTTAATAGTATACAGCTTGACCCCTAACTAATTGAGAGGTTGTTTGACAAATTCTTGCAGATACAGCAATAAATCAACTTTAAAGTTGAGTTCAATTGATTGACTCAGTAAATGACAATGATATAATTATTTATTTAGATTCCAAGTGATATAAGAGTCGGTAAAGGTAAATAAGTTCCTAATGTCTGGATTCCTGAGAACGGTCCTTGCACGTTCAAAGACACGAATTGAAACAGTAACAGTTCTTCCCTCAGATGTAGGGCTTTTTCACACCCTCTTGCAACAACTTTTCTGCTCTAGCTAAACTTATAGAGGATACAGTGAATGAGTCGCTAGATTTAGTACCTAAAACATAATCAATATAGAACTTAGATATTGTCATATTAGTAAACTGTTAAATGAACCGAAATTGGAGTGACATGCATATGTGAATGAGCAGACGAAGTATATGGAATTGACGAATTTTCTAAAAAAATTGATTTCCCTAATCCTTTACAGCCATTGCTTCCACCTCCATGGGCATATATGTCATCTTCGAGACTCAAGGAAGCTTAAAACAACATATAGTATAAGCCATCAAATGTGAATAAATATAATAGCTTCATAAAAGGAAATGAGATGTACATAATAAGAAAAGTGACGTTGTTCGGATGATACCAAACACCTTGAAGTAAAAGACCGACCATGTAAAGCAAACCATGGTTAGTGTATGAAGTGGAGATTTTTTTGCATTGTTGGTTTTTTCAGTAGGGACAATTTTGCCACATTCCTCCCAATGGAATAAGGGCCATCCGGAACTAGTCTTCATGTCGACATTCCTTGATTAATAATATTAAGAGGTATATTATGCAAATGTCGATTTAGAATAAAATGATGATATATTTAACTTCAATTTCGATAATAAGTGAAACTAGTCCAGTTTAGCACTTATACATCTTCAATGTGCCTAATGATATGAAAGTTACCCTTACTAAAATTTCAAAAATCTATTGTGCATTTTGTATTATATGTAAATAGATTTTAAAGTAGAATAGACATGACTATGTTCTTGATGTACAAAAATATAGTATTATCTATATTTCTCTATATTACTATTAATGGAAATGAATAAAAGTAAAATACTCTTGAAACAAATTCATCAATGCAGAAACAAAGCTTTGATCAGATTAAGTGTTAAAGGTCATTGGGAAGACATACATAAAGAAATAACAAAGATAGATAATAAATGATCTTCAAAACACAACTATAAACACAACCCATACATGGAATGCATAATTAAGAACTCACAATAAATACATAATTGTATAAGTTAAACTTACCAAAACTTCATTGATGAAAATAGAACAAAAGAATAATACCGATTTAGTGAATAATCGTTCTTTGACGGTGATGAGCAGAAGACATAACCCAAAGAGAAGAGAGGATTTTGGATTGGTGTTAATGGCTTGAACAAGAATGGAGTAGGCTTTTATATTTTCGTCTTTGAAAACCTAATACAAAACAAAGTTGTTTTTCTAGTTTAGGTAAACGATGTCGTTTATTGTTTGTTGTAGTTGTTTGGAAGTGGTATTAATTAATTTGCTACGATCTATTGTATTTAGTCAACAAATATCAGATGTAGCGACTAACACATGGTTCATCGCTAAAGCCCACCGGTTCATAAATAATTTGTAATAAATTTATTTTCTTATTCCAAATAAAACATAATTTGAATTAAAAATTAAATTATTCCATTGAAAACTGTTTGCAAATTAATTTGTTGACCGTTCAAATAAATTAAAATTAACTTACAATTTTTAGAAAATTATTCATT
>JAOQML010000008.1:26710015-26735523 GCA_027568935.1 Erythroxylum urbanii
AATTTGGTTTTAAAAATCTTGCAATTTACAGTTACTGGTTTTATTTATTTAAATGTATGTAATGCCATGTGGAGTTTCTATAGTGATTGCACGTAACGACTCGTTATCTTAGGATATGTATCGGAATGACCTACGGGCGTCCCGGTGCGTACCCTATGGTAATGGGGTGTTACAATATGCGTGTGATAAGTTCCGACAGTACCTTTTAGGTTCAAAGGTAATTGTATTCACCGACCATGCAACAGTAAAATACCTCTTCAATAAGAAAGATGTAAAACTAAGGCTCATTCGATGGGTGATACTTTTACAAGAATTTGATTTGGAGGTGAGAGATAAAAAAGGAGCAGAAAATGTGGTTACAGATCATTTATCAGACTTGAGGGAGGGGAACACAAGCTGAGTAAGGATATTAACGAAAATTTTCCTGATGAAACCTTGATGCTATTTGAGAGCTTAACGACACCATGGTTTGTAGATATCGCTAATTATATGGCTAGTGGTAAACTCCCATCTGATCTCTTGTACTAACAAAGAAATTTTTTTTACATAACTATAATTGATATATCTGGGATGAGCCAACCTTATATAGACATTGTGCAGATGGATTACTGCTACGCTGCTTCCTAGATGAGGAAATGCTAGATATCCTTAAGCAATGCCATGAAGGGAAATATGTTGTGCATTATGGGCCCAACAAAATGGCAGCCAGAATAATAGAGAGTGGATTCCATTAGCTGCAGTTGTTTAAGGACACACAGACCTATGTAACACAATGTGATTGTTGTCAAAGAGTGTGTAACATTTCCAAGAGGGATGAAATGTCGTTATCTAATATTCAAACGGTAGAAGTTTTTGATGTCTGGGGCATTGATTTCATGGGACCATTTCCATCGTCAATGGGAAGCATTTACATTTTGGTAGGAGTCGATTATGTTTCAAGTTGGGTCGAGGCAACAAAATCTCCAACCAATGATGGGAAAGTGGTGCAAAAGTTCATTAAACGACTATTTAACCAATTTGGAGTACCACACACAATAATAAGTGATGGAGGTGCACATTTCTGTAATAGATCTTTTTATGCTTGCCTACGAAGATACGGCGTGCATCATCGAGTGGCTACACCTTATCATCCACAAACTAGTGGCCAAGTGGAACTCGTTAATTGAGCGTTAAAATGAATCCTGGAGAAGATAGTTAATAACTCTCCGAAAGATTGGCCAACTAAATTAATTGATGCTTTATGGGCCTACAGGATAGCATTTAAAACACCCATTAGAACAACCCCGTATAAACTAGTTTATAGGAAATTTTGTCACTTGTCGATTGAATTAGAACATAGAGTATACTGGGCAATTAGAGCATTAAATTTTTACTGGAAAAAAGCCAGTGAAAAGAGTCTTCTACAACTGGACGAGCTTGAAGAACTCCGTCTTAATGCCTATGAAAACACCAAACTTTACAAGAAAAGAGTCAAGAAATAGCACGACGCTCATCTTAAGCAAAAAGAATTTAAAGTAGGAGACACTGTTCTGCTATGCAATTCTCGGTTGAGGCTATTCCCAGGAAAGTTAAAGTCTAGATGGAGTGGCCCATTTACAATAATTCAAGTTTTTGATCATGGGGCTCTCCAATTGGAGAATGATAATAAGGAAAATTTTGAGGTCAATGGGCATCGATGTAAGCTGTATTTTAAAGGAGAAATTCCCAAAGAAAAGGAAGTGATTTCTTTATCTCTAACTAATTGAAACCACCTTCCGGAAACAATGGCCAAGCTGGGGACCATAAACCAGCATCCTTAGGATTCAAGTCTAGCCAGCATTTTTTATTCAATTCTATTTTAGTTATGTGTTGTTTAATGTCTAGTAGTTTTATTTTAAAATTTATTTTTATGTTAGTTTTATTTTCATTTTATGTTTTTTCGTTAATTTTTTATGCTCTTCTTTGTTAAAAAAAATGTGTATGTGTGTTTCTATCTTCACATTTCTGTAATGTATGTGTTGGGCGTGTTCCTTCTCATATTGAGGACAATGTGTTATTTAAGTGTGGGCGGGGATTCTATGTTTTTATTTTTTTATGTGACCTTGTATATTGTATGATAGTGGTAGGCTACATTGTGTGAAATGTGTAAATTTGTCAATGGCTCATGTTTGAGTAAAATTCATTTAATTTTGGACATAGTCTATTAGGTTATTAATAATCATTAGCCTACAAAATTAGTGAATTAGGGTGCCTTTGAATAAATTTACAATAAAATTAGGACTTAGTGTAAATTTAGCTCCCTCTAAGTTGTCACATTCATTCATAATTTGAGGCCTTTTTGCTAAATAGCTTAACTAATATTTTTTTACATAGAAACAAAGGGTAAAAAAAAACCTATTTCGCTGACCTTTGGGTTATGAATAGAGTTAGTAGCCAGTTGAACACATGATAATAGCTTAGTAACCAGATCGACACGCATTACAAATGTGTGCCTTCACTTAAAAAGGCTATAATGATGTTCCAACCAAGCTGTTAATAAATGACCTAGTCAAGTAACCGGATCAACATTCATCACCAATGTTTGCCTCCGAGTAAAAGACTAAGTCTTGAAAAAATGTTTGAAATAAAAACATATAGTTCTTGTAATAAGCTTGATTTTTTTCTTCATAAAAATATACCTAGGAATGGTGACAGAGTCTGAGAGACCGAAAAAATTATTAATGTGTGTGCACAGTTAAAAAGGGTACATAAGTTAGCATATAGGTCTCAATTAAGTTGTATATCTAGTCAAAGCCCCAAGAAAACCATTTTGTTTGTTAATGATTTCATATAATTCGAATGATTGTGTCCATGATTAAATTTATTTCATAAAGATTAGAGCCGTTGTCGCATTATTGCTTTATGTGTCTTTGATGTTACGTGTTTGTTGTTTTATTTTCTTAAGGACAAGCAAACGTTTAAGTGTTAGGATGTTGATAGTTGTGATTTGTATTGTGTTTTAGGGTTAGATTTGATAAGTGTTTTAATGTCATTTCAAGTGTTTAGTATGCATTTAGGGTTTAATTAGGTTAGTTTTTGTGTTTAAGTGTTTTTATGGGTTAGTTTGAATCTTTGAGCTTAAATTCTATTTTTTTGAGGTACCTTGATGTGTGTGTTAGTGTTACAGGGTAAACAGAGAAGAACGGGAAGAGTTATAGAGTTTTCGAGCCAAAAAGCATAGACCACGATCGTGACAGAAGAGGAAGAACCAGAAACAGCCAGGCCACGATCGTGCACACAGGCCACAATTGTGGCAGGCAAGGCCACGACTGTGCACTACATCGGGTTGACAAAAAAACTCAAGTTTTGGACTAAATTTTGGACCATTTCAACCCTGACTCTGACTTAAAACCTCAAAGATATAACTAAAATATGATGTGACAGCCAACAGAAGAGAGGAGAGAGAGCCAAGAGTTTAATGAAAAAGTTTTTGTTCCGTCGATTTCGAGAGAAAACCTAGGGTGACACTGAGAGATTGAGGAAGGAGACAAAGGAAGAATGACAGGGTGAAGAGCTTAACGCAAAGTACTTCCAGAATAGGAGGTTTCCCGCTGTCATCATCCCGAATTCTGATCCCTATAGTATTTCCGTTATTTCAATTTTATTCATGTATAGAATTGAAATAGGTGTTGAGATTTGTTTGGCTGATGTTTAAACTTACCTTTGGATTTGATTCTTGATGATTAATGAAGTTTATTTGATTGTGTTTTTATTGATTGGATTGTTAATGAAGTTTATTCGATTGTGTTTTTATTAATTGGATTGTGATTTAAGTCTTATTCTTAATTACTTGGAGATAGATTGAGAGGGTGAGCTAAGTAAAAATAATTAATTTAAGCTAACGAGAGTTTGGTGATTAAATCAAACTGGTAGAATCGTGTAACGAGAGATCAAGCATAGGTTCCCAGTAGGTTAGTAGACAACTTTAGTCTAATTTAGTTTTTGGGTCTGTTACGAATCGAGAGATCGGAATTCCCATAAATTGAATTAGAGTTTATCAATTAGGGTTAAGAATTATAACTCGAGAGAGAGTAATTCATCATAGGATAGTCTAGGCCCGTTGAGCCAATAATTGCATAATTGGTTGAGTTTCTTTAATTTCGAATTAAAATCCCCTTTCTCTCACTTGGTGATTTCTAGGTTGATTTTGGATTTGATTGTGTGATTGCTTTTTTGTTACTTTTGTCACTTTCAATTCTCATATCCGATTATCAATTCATTTACTTTTCTGCAGTAGTTGTTAGGTTTGTGACTTAGCTGCCATTAGGCTTAGGACTAGTTCCCTTCCTCGTGGGATCGACACCTTAGGTTCTATGCGAATGACCCGTGCCCTTGCGGTAATTACCAAAGTTAAAAATATTGAAACTTAGAGCGTGTAACCTTGAGTGAACAAACCACTAAGTGTAATGGATTAAATGTATCAATAACTAAGTATATATCAAGTTCCCCCATACTTAGCTTTTGACTGTCCTCGGGCAAATTGTCAAAATCAAAGTCATAAACCAAAACACTTACTCATTTTCCATATTTCCTAAGAATAGATAATCATAAGCAAATATGAATGACTTAAAAAAAACCATAGCCATAAGTTAACATTCAAAGCTTCTACTCATGATTAATCAGCATTCATTACTTTTAAAAATTGAGTAATCTAAAGGTAGACTGGAAAAATATGCTTAAATAAGATAGATTAACAGGTTCACTAAAATACCATTCACATTCAAAACATTCCACAACTTTGCAAATCATTTCATTTCTCCACTATTAAGGGTCACATGCAAAATCATGAATCAAAGGACTTTTTAGGGTTGTAATGTGGGCTAGAGTAAGGTAGGATGTATTTGGGTAGTGTAGTGTAAAAACTATTAAAGCTAGTGAAGCAAAAGTAACATTCAATGTAACATTAAGTGCAAAAATTAACATTAACTCAAAACTTGGTACCATCAATTACGACGAATACAAAAACTATATTTCATAGCTCAAACTCAAGCTATCACACCATAAACCAATAAAGCATATATCACTCACAAAATTTGATAATAAACAAGAGTTTGTAATCATAGGGAGTAACCCTTAAGAACTACATCTCTCTCATTCATATTATACTCAAGTCATCCATTCCATATAACTTTAGGAGGAGACATTAATCATAAATAACTTTGCAAAACAATTTCATTTCCTCCATGATAATTTTATTTAAACATATATATTTCTTTTCTTCTCATTTTTCCTTTTCCTTTTTCTTTCCCTTTTCTTTTCTCTTTTTATCTTTTTCTTTGTTTCTTTTTTTTCTTTTTTCATATAAAATTTGAAAGAAGCAATACTAATGAAGGAGTTTATAATATGACATTCTATCAAATATAACTAACCCACTTATATACATAGCCCCATACTTAGACTTTTGTACATCCACAATCATCACATATATACATAGCCCCATACTTAGACTTTTGTACATCCACAATCATCAATAAATAACAAATGATTAACTAGCCTTATAGATTAGGTAGGACATTTGGTTAAGTTTAATAACATGTAATGTGGTTAATAAAAAAAAAGGCTAATAAAGATTAAAGGGGCTTAACAAAGAAAATTTCATATTAATGGGTAAGCTATTTGGCTAACGTAGCTTGTAAAAATAAAGAATACCTATTCATTTGCATTAATGCAAGTGAAAAAAATGTGGTCTTGAATAAAAAATCAAAACAAAGTCAGGATGTAAATGTCATGAAGGTCACACATATAAGCAAATGACAATGAGACTGATATAGATGTGTCAGTCTAATAAGGCTCAAAATCTCACTAGCTTTTGTCTGCCACTAGTTACTACTCTTCTAAAGATAACGCACATTGACCAATCATAAGAGCGAAAGTATATGCTAAAGTTGCTATGAACTTTTCTAGTCAATTCACACTCTAATTATGACTATATGATCTTAAAATAAATAGAAAATTTTATTTTGTTTGTAATTATGTCTATACAGTCTTAAAAGCAATAGAAAACGAGAAAATTTTTGATTTTTTTTTTTGAATTTGAAAACACCTGAGAAGCCATATAAGCAATAGTTAAGCTCAAAAACATGCAGAAAAACTAAGATCCCCACCCCCACACTTAAAATATACATTGTCCCTAATATAACCTCAAACGCAAGAAATGGAGCATTTAACAAAGAAAATGTAAATAAACAAAAATCAACTTACCTTGGGTTACCTCCCAAGTAATGCCTTTGTTTATTGTCATTGGCTCGACTCTATGTTGCTCTCATCAAGTGAAGAAATTTTGATCTCCAGGAATCACAACATTGGTTCTTTCCACTTGATATTTTTCAAGGTAAGGCTTGAATTGATGACCACTTACATGCAATGTCTTCCCTGTTTTTAAAGTTTTGATCTCAATTGAACCATAAAGAAGAACATTAGTTATCATAAAAGGATCGACCCAATAAGGATGATATTTAAGTGGAAACAATTTATGTTTTGCTAATAAAGATGCACTTTTTGACCAATGGTAAAGCTTGTTAGTGAGACATTAAAAGCTTTGGTCTTCTCTATTATTGAAACCGCTTCTCGTTCAATTATATGCTTATGCTTACAATTCTCTTGTATTGAAAGATCAATCACATTAATTGCAAAAACAGAGTGTTCATCATGGGAGTGATTTTTGACATCAAAAATATTAAAACAAGTAACATCCCCATCGAACTGACGATGTTTGTGATAAAAAGGTTTGAAGCATGTGTTTATTCATTTCCAATTTATGAAATGTACTTCTTAAGCATTACAAACTTATAGTTGTGTGTTTCTGGTTTGTTAATAAATGTTGGACCATAACAGCTCCATAATTTGTGAGTCTGGTTTTGTAAAAATCTATAATGGTGTCTGTCTTCATTATTACACTTTATCTTTTAGATTCAGATAAAGAAGCCAATTCCTAGGGATGATCAAAATGTTTTGAAGCAAAACAATAACAACATCTATGGATCACCTAGTTATGCATGCATGAAGAAGATATTTCTAAGAGTTTTAGCATCCACAGTCACAGAGTGAGATTTTAAGAAGACCTTTAATCAGTTTGTCATAATTATAGATGTTGTGGTCATATATGACCACTACATACAAAGGCAAAGAGGATTTTGGTTTTATTACTTACGATTAAGAGGAAGCAGTAAATAGAGTGTTGCTCAAAACTATTCAGGAATTGAATGGTAAAATGGTTGAGGTTAAGCAAGCTGTACTTAAAGAACTATCTCCTCGGTGAACTCAAGGCAAATCAGGTGCATTTAATTACAGTCCTAGTAGAAAATGGGTACACAATAAAAATACATATATATTTATATACATATGTGTATATATATAGAGAGGGAGAGAGTGATGTTAATCAAAAAGCATTACAATACTTGTAGTAATGGGATAAAAAAATTATATATAGTGGCAATTTCATAATTATGGGCCAATTCAAGCATTCAATTTGATATTTTGTTATTTTTTGGTAATTTTTGATTTCGCAACTAGTTTTATAGGGAATTAATTTTTGACGCATTGTTTTGGGCTTCATTCTTTGTAAATTCTAAGTTTTAGGAATATTTCAAAATTTTGGGCATAGTTAGGGTTTTCCTTGTATCTTTATTAATGAAATAAGAATTCCCTTCCTCATAATTCTCTTTTCTTTTCGGTACTCTTTGCGTATCATTAAAATTGAAACAGACATATATTCTTGGCAATTGTGTGTGATTCAATAGGTCTATAGAAGGCTTCCGTTACATCAGTTAGTATCAGAGCTGGTTTGTTCCTTAGCTCATGGTAAGAGGAAGAGCAATTTGACAACCTATAGATGAAGCATACAAGCGAGACGACTTACGACAGATGGAGCAATGTCTAATTGAGCAGTTTAATCAACTTATGGAACAGATGATGGGCTAGATCAACAAAAGATTTGTTGGACTTATGGGAGGTTAGAACTAATGGGGGAGGAGAGATCACAACCAAGAGTAAGAAAACAATAACATTGAATCAGGTGGTAGTGAAGGGGAGTATGAAGAAGTTCCGCGTAGGTGTCGCTGGAACAGTGGAAAAAAAGATAATCAATATTAGGAATCGGGGATGCTAACTGAAATGCCTGAGTTCCATAGGAATCTCATTCCAGAAGAGCTTATGAACTGGTTGACAATGACTGAGATCTTAAAGCTTAAGGAGGTCTTAGAGAATAAAAGGGTGTCTCTTGCGGCTACTAGGTTTAGAGTCAGAGCTGTTATATTGTGGAAGCAATTAAAGATGACATGTTCAAGACAGGAAAAAAGTAAGAATAGCACCTGGTAGAAGATGAGAAAAAAACGTGTTTGAAGAATTTCAATTATCAGAGATTGTTGTATCAAAGGTTGCAAAATCTAGAGAAGGGTAGCAAGATAGTGGATAAGTACACTATTGAATTCTATCAGTTACTCGTTCGTAATGAGGTACAAGAGATGGAGGACCAGCTTGTTTCAAAGTACATTGGTAGGTTACGAGAACAGATTGAGGACGTGGTAAACATGTTTGACCCCATGTTTGTGTTAGCGAATCACTAACGAGTCATGATAGTTGAGAGACAAGTTCAACAATCAGGGAGAATTTCTTTTACAGGTTTTGACCACTCAATCAATGTGAATCACGCATCAAGCAGTAGAGTGAACAGGCTAACAAATCAGAACAATGGGTAGAATAGAGGTACTACCAATGTGAATCTAACCAATAGAGTAACTAGAGGTGTTATTTGTTGCTTTGGGTGTGGTGAAAATAGTCATAGATAATTTGAATGTTGAAAAAAACAGTGAAAAGGCATTATTTGTGGATTTCGAAGAAGGAGATGATGAAGATAAAGTCATTAGAGCAGAACTAGACTTTGACACGAGGAGTATACAAAGGATGTGCAAGTTGAAGGGGATACGGGTATTACTTTAGTAGTCAGATGGGCATGCTTAGCCCCTAAAACTGTTGTTGGTGATGAGTGGCTGTGGAACAATATATTCTAGTGAATATGCACCATCTATGGTAAAATCTACTGTTTTTTCATTGATGCTGGTAGTTATAAGAATATAATATCTATAAAGGTTGTCTAAAAATTGAATTTAAAAACTAAAAAACACCCTGCATCACAAAAGATGGCTTAATCAAAGAAGGCTAATGAGATCGCAGTGTCTCAACATGCTTTAGTGTCGTATAGTGTGATATAATTTCCATGGATGCTTGTCACTTATTGTTGGGGAGACCCTAGTAATATGGTAGGTGGGTGGTATATGATGGTAGGGCTAACATGTATAATTTTTTATTTGAGGAAACGGAGATCATACTATTGCCTTGTAAAGGGGTGGAAAAGAGTAAACCGACGGGCAATAGTACTAACCTATTATCCTTGGCTAGATCTGATGAAGTATTGCAGGAGTCAGAATTGTTTTATGTACTGATCAAAAAGGGGGTTGAACTAGATGTGATTGCACCACAGGCCATGGTCGAACTCCTTCATGAATTTAGTGACATGTTCCCAAGTGAGTTACCTGAAGATTTGCCATTGTTCTGTGATATTCAACACCAAATTGATCTAGAACCAGGAGCTGTGTTACCAAACCTCCCCTATTATAGAATAAGCCGAAAGAGCACGAGGGGTTACATAGTCAGCTGGAGGAGCTGCTGGTAAAAGTGCATGTGCTTGAAAGTCTAAGCCCTTGCGTAGTGTCGACCTTATTGACGCTAAAGAAAGACAGTTCATGGCATATGTGTGTAGATAGTAGGGCCATCAATAGGATGATAGTGAGGTATTGATTTCTTATTCCTCGCTTTAATGATTTACTTGATCAGATTAGTGGTACTGTTGTATTTTCTAAGTTATACTTGAAGAGCAGTTGCCATCAGATTCGGATCAAGCTCGGTGATGAATGGAAGACAGCTTTCAAGATGCAAGAAGGGTTATATAAATGGTTGGTAATTCCATTTGGTTTGTCTAATGCACCCAATACTTTTAAAAGCGTGATGAACCAAATTTTTATACATTTCATTTATAAATTTGTTGATGTGTACTTTGATGATATATTGATTTATAGTCCTAACGAAGAGGTGTATATATAGCATTTGGAGGAGGTTTTCTTTGTCCTTTGTAGGGAGAAATTTTATACAGCAATAAAGAAGAGTGTATTCATGACAAATAGAGCCCTATTCCTAGGATATATGGTTTCTAAAGATGGACTACAAGTTGACAAGTCCAAAATTGAAGCAGTGAAGTAACGGCCACAACTGCAAACCATCATAGAGGTCTGCAGTTTTCATGGTTTGACATCTTTTTATAGGTGTTTCATTCCCCACTTTAGCAATATCATGGCCATAATCACAGGCTATATGAAGGGAGGCAAGCTTGTATAGACTGAAGAGGTTGAGGGAGCATTCCGATTGATAAAGCAACACCTTAATACAAAACCAATATTAGGATTGTCTGACTTTTTTCAGCTATTTAAATTGCATGGTGATGCCTCGAAGGTGGGCATTGGAGTAGTTTTAAACTGTAACAGTAGACCAATGGTGTACTATAGCAAGAATTTATCCAAATCTAAGATAAATTATAGTATTTATGATCTGGAGTTCTACATTGTTGTTCAAGTTGTCAAACATTAAAGGCATTATCTGTTCCACAGAGAGTTCATCCTCTATAGGATCACGAAGCCTTGAAGCACCTTCAAAGGCAGAATAAGGTGTCGGCTAGATATACCTCTTAGGTCACATATCTGCAGTAGTTCACTTTCGTGGTGAAACATAAGGGGGCTGACGAATCGCGTGGCAAATGCTTTGAGCCATCGAAGGGCATTGTTGATTAAAATGAATGTGGAGGTATCAGGTTTTGATACTTTTTGTGATTTGCTTAATACTAACCCATATATTTCTGGCATTTTGAGTGCTGTGTGGATAAGAAAAAAAGACAAAATTTTGTATTACAGAATGGGTTTCTATTCAAAGGGAATCAACAATGTACCCCAGATTATAGCCTGCGGTTGAAGATTATTTAGGAGCTGCACAATGAGCGACATGTTGGGCATGATCATACTCTATTGTAGGTCCAAACTTCCTACTTCTGGCCTATAACTCAAAAAGAGGTAGAGAAGTATGTCTAGCATTGTCAAATGTGCCAAGTCTTGAAAGGGGTGACAACCAATGCAGGGTTATACAGACTATTACCCATTCATACATAACCACAGGTTGATATTAACATGGATTTTATGATGGGATTACCTCATAAGCATCGGGGTAATGATTCCATCTTCGTCATTTTGATCAGTTTTCCAAGATGGTTCACTTCATCCCTTGTAAAAAGATAAATATCGCTATTAGTGTTGTACAACTATTTTTTCAGGATGTTTACCATCTATATAGGTTACTAGAATCTATTGTCTCAGACAAAGACAGCAGGTTCCTTATTCATTTTTACGTAGCTTATGGAAAATGGCCAATACATAGCTTAACTTCAGTAGTGCCTATCACCCTCAAGCAGATGGGCAGACTGAAGTTGTCAACAGATCCTTGGGCAATTTGCTGCGATGTTTAATGGGTGATCATATAAAGAGTTGGGATCAGTATTTATGTCAAACAGAGTTCACTTATAACCATGCTTTCAATAGGAGTACCGGTTTCAACATATTCTAAATGGTGTATTTTGTTGTGCCTAAGAGTGCCCTAGACTTACTCCCTGTGCCATAGTAGACTCAAATTCATAGTAGAGCAGAGGATTTTGAGCTTTCACTACAAGTGGTTCATAAGAAAGTCACTGAGAACCTTTAACAAGCCGCTTTCAAGTACAAAAAACTGTTAATCAGTAACGAAGACATGTCGAATTTGATGTTGGTGACTATATTTAGGTTGTCCTCACTCATGATTGATTTTCTGCAAGTGACTACAACAAGTTGTCAGTTAAGAAACTTGAGCCTTTGGAGATTGTGGAGAAAATCAACCCGAACGCATACCGTCTTAAGTTGCCTAGTCACATTCGAACTTCGGATGTATTCAATGTCAAACATCTAATGCCCTTTCATGGTGACTCTTATGAGGATGACCAACTAGTCAATTCAAGGGCAAATTTTCTTGTTCCAAAGGAGACTGATGCAGATCGAAAAGCATTATCATACTTAGAGAAATAGGATAAAAATCGCACATAGTGGCAGTTTTGTAATTATGGGCCAACTCAAGCATTCAATTTGACAATTTTGTTATTTTTGGTAATTTTTTATTTCGCAATTAATTTATAGGGAATTAATTTTTAACGCATAGTTTTGGGCTTCATTCTTGGTAAATTTTGGGTTTTAAGAATATTTTAGAGTTTTAGGCATAATCAGGATTTTCCTTGTATCTTTGGGATCTCTGCCTATATAAAGGCATTGTAGCTGAAAGTCAAGACAGTTTTTTTATTAATGAAATAAGAATTTCCTTCCTCATAATTATCTTTTCTTTTCAGTAATCTTTGCAAATTAACGAAATATAAAGAGTCCTATATTCTTAGCAATCGTGAGCAATTCAACAGGTTTATAGAAGGCTTCAGCTACATTAGAGAGCAAGAGATTGGGATTGAAGGTTTCAGGTTACGGTCTTGTGTAAGAAAGTTAAAAAGGAGATAAAGGAACCTGGTGGCTTTTAAAACAGTTAATTTTAGTGGGTCCCACTAATATGTAGAATTTTTAAAAAGTCACATTGGAAAAAAAAACCACGACCCTCCTTCAGATTTTTCATCTTTATAGGGTTTAGTTTAAATGTTTTATAAACATTAGAGTTTAACTTTAAAGCCCCAAATGGTTCAACTTAAATTCTGGTGTAAAATTTAGGGTTTAAAATACACTTTTAGTCACTAAATATATTAAGATACATCATTCCAAACAATCAGAACCAATCAAATGCAATGATGGTTAAAAATGTGATCCCCTTGAGAATAAATAACAATAATTTATAGATGCAGTTCAACAATGTGGAATTAAAAGACAATGTCAAGGAAAAGAATTGTTGGTGTCATAGTGTTAATGGAATATTCGACAATACATCATGTAGGAAGCTTTTTTAACTAAATCTCAGGAATTTCTTTTAGTACAAAATATTATGATGCAAATATAACCTTCCTAGACCTGCTACAACTTTATAGAGAGTTATAAAGGAGAAACTACCCACTATTGATGGATTAAATGGGTTTAACTACTTGGCAAATTAGTGCATCCTTTGTAAAAGTCAATTAGAGAGCTCTTTACACCTGTATATCCAATGCAACTACACATATGGAACTTGGAAAGTAATACTTCAAATATGTGCAATTAGTAAACCACCAATGGAGTGACAGTAAATTATAACATGGAGTGTGAACTTGTAACATATTAAGAAAGATCACAAATGGTGTTACAGCATAGCCTTATCCTAATGGTGCTACATATATGGGATGAAAGAAATAGATGCATTTCCCATAAAAAAGAAATAAGCTATGGACAATTCAAGACTAATTTATTTAATTCCATTAGAATTCATATAGAATTCAAACTTTTATGACAAACTTGCATTAAAACCATCTTACACTGATAGTCGATGATGTAATTGGTATCTAGTATTTGTTTTCGTAAATGTTACAATTCTTTGTAACTTGATCAACTTATTTGTTTATACATTCTCTTATTAAGAATCCTTTGTATGAAAATTTGAGTTTTTAAACTTTTATGGCTTAATTCAATTTTCATTTTTTTAAAATAAAATGATCATTTTGAGGATGTCTTATGGCATAAAAAATAATAAAATGAATCACTTTCCCCATCAAATTCCATTATAAGGGTACCCTTACAAACATCTGTCTTTGCTTGGGAAATGTTAAGGAATGGTCTCCCAAATAAGATAGGATTGGGGTTACGGGAAATTTCGTCTCCCATATCTACCATATATAAATCTACAAGAAATACTAATTCATTCACCTTCACCAAAACATCTTTAACCATTCCAACTGGGTAAGCATTAGTGTAATTAAACAATTGTATGATAATATTAATTTTTTTAAAGGGCCCAAGTTTAAAGAAGAATAGATAGAGTGAGGCATAAAAATGATAGATTATCCTAAATCTAACATGTTTCTCCTAACTATAGTGTTACCAATCTTATAGAGAATAGCAAACATACTTGGATCCTTACACTTAGGAGGTAATTTCTTTTTCAAGACCACAGAAACATTCTCACCCATCATGACCTTCTCATTACCTCTTAAATTTCTCTTATTAATACACAATTCATTAAGGAATTTCACATATCTTGGCCTCTACTTGATTGCATCTGTCAAAGGTATATATACCTCGACCTAACAAAAAGTCTCTAATTTATCATTTTCCTCTTTGTTTGACTTTACTAACCTACTAGGGAAAGGTAGAGGGTTAGTCTTAACCATAATAGAAGATTTAGAATTTACCTTTGAACTAGATAAGGGATCTCCTTCTTCTCTAAGCTTCTTCTTAATTTCCTCCTTGTTGGCGGACATCCTATGTAGGGTCATCTTAGGATCCTTAAGCTTCCTACCACTCTTTAAGGTCACCGCACTGACATTATTTAGATTTACCTCATATTGAGATGGCCAATTTCCCCCAATCTGAGATTCTGAATGAATGATAACAACTTCCATTTGACTCACTTAATTCTCCATATTTTGAATGCCAGGCCTCGCCTCTTAAAATTAAGATCTTGACTATTGTTGAAAGTATTTGATGTCTTGTTGGAATTGTTAAGTATTAGTAGCAAGAGAATTACCTATATCCTCTAATGACATACCTGAATTAAAAAAGGAAGCTTGTGGATTTGAGTGAAATTACTATGCATTATGTGACCTATTTAAGAAGTATTTCTATTGCCTATTTCCTCCACAACTCAAGTTTAGGGTGATAACCCCAATATGGGTTATAAGTTTGGGAATATGGATTATACCGTTGGGAAAATTTTCCTCCTATAACATTAATATACTTTATTTTTCCCTCTTACAGAGTTGGGCACCCATATGATGAATGGTTCACATTGGCACATATCCCCGCAAGTTTTACCTATGCATGACCTACAACAATCTGTCTAACAAAAGATGTTAGTTTATTTAAATGATTTTTTATGGATGAATTAATCACCTTTTTTTACCTTTTAATCATCTTTGTGAATGCCAAATTATTAAGTGGATGTTGTCGCATGCTCAATTAAAGTACTTGCCCCCTTGAGAGTCTATTCACTTACTGCTCTACCATTTGCTGCATTTACCAAACTCATATCTATAAGTAATAATCCTTCATATAAATATTGGATAAAAAGTTACTTTATGATATTATGATGGGGCAACTTGTACACAACTTTTTGAAGCACTCCTAATACTCGTCAAGCGATTCTCTATAATGTTGTTTTATCCTACAAATTTCTTTCCTTATGCTTGTTTTCTTTGATGTTGGAAAATACTTCTCTAAAAATAGCCTTTCCATTTCAATCCATATTGTAACACTCCCTAGAGGTAAATCAAAAAGAATATTTGTAATATCTAGTTTTCGAAATATATTTAGGATTAGAACCCTAGACCATTGAAAAATGAGCAATAACATTGAGAGCATTTAATTCACATGCATATCATTAGCATAAACATATGAATTATAATTTTTACATATTACAAAAATAGAATATGCACTCAATTGAAATATTCCAGGGTATGAAAGATTTTAAATGAACATGATGTGAATTGTAAATTGTTATATCTTGAATTCTAGTTTGATTGGATTACAATTAGTAATTTGGAATTAATTGTTATTAATTGGAAGAGTAATGAATTAATACGTACATGTGGACTAGGAAAAATTCTAAGTGGTAAGATAAATTGATATATGAAAAATTAGGGTGACTAAGCCTATAATTAATTGATATTTGGCATAGTTAAAGAAGGGACAAATGGACAAGTAATTAATTGACAAATGGATCAATTATTGAGTGACATGTGGACTGATTAATAGGTGGCATATGGTAGCTTAATTATGGCACAAATGTTTGGCATGCTTAATGTCATATGGAAGGGTTATATGAAGACACCTAGCATCATATGAAGCAAGTTTCTGCAGCAAAGTTTCTACTGTCTTCCTCACTTCTCTCCCAACAAAATTGCTCCTATCTTTTCTCTATATTCTGGTCTTTATCCTAGCTAAATTGTTACACAAAATCCATAATTTAATCCTTCACAAAATAACCAAGAAACCAGCTTATTGTTATCTTCATCTTGCTGCTGGAAATCAACCTATTCTCGTTTTGAGTTGTTATGAATCGAGCATGAATGGAGGCTAGTTTAATCTAAAGCTTTGAGCTAAAATTGGAAGCTTAATAAGTAAGTAGCAATCTGATCTTTATGACCTGTTTAATAGTATAAGAATGATGCTTGAATTCGAACGAAAGTTATATGATGTTGATGATAAAGTGTGCTGGAATATGTTAAATGAACTTGGAAGTTTTTATGTTTGTTCTTAGTGTATGAAAATCGTGGACTATAGGTTATTATATGGATGAATTGGATAGAATTTGAACTATAAAGAAGGTGAATTAATGCTAAAGAAAGATGTTAATATAGTGTTCTTGAATTGGAGATGTATGTGTATGTATATGTAGTAATTGTTGATGACATAAACGAGCAAAGTTTAATAAACCTTAGTGTAATCAAGATGAAGCTAGATGATCATATAATGAAGTAGGTTTAAAGAGCTTGTAATTTAGAAAATTCAAGTGTTTGGTATGTTTCTACGTTTGATACATTCGTGCAAAATTAGGGGAAACAATGTAGTGCACGATCGTGGTCTGGTTAATTAGGTTATGTCACGATCATGGCATAGTCCCCATGGTTGTGGCCTGTTACACAAGCTTCTGTCACGAGAGTGGCATGTCCCTCATGATCATAGCCCTAGTTCTGGAAAGTTAACTTCAGTTTTGTGTAATTGTTGAACCAATTAACGATAAGGTACTTTAATATGGTACATATGGACTTGATTAAGGCTTGAAATAAATCTAGATTGTTGCTTGAATAAGTTGGTTAAATGTTTGATAAGTTAAAGTTGTTAAATGATGTTATAACTTAAGGAAAAGATTGTTTGATAACCATATATCTAGGTTTGGAATGAAGGAGTGTTAAAGGAATGAAGATGTTCTAATAAATGTAAATGTGATCCAAAGGATATGAATAATGTATTAGGTATGAATGAATGAGAATTGGGAAATTTTGTAAATGTATATTATTAGAAAAGGGTTAATACATAAATGGTTTAAATGGTCAATACTTATGATTAAGGACATATAGCTGGCAAAGCTATTTAGCATGCATTGAACATAATACATATATATATGTGTATGATTGAATACTAATATGATTGAGCAATTTAGTAATGTGTAAATGTGTGTATTGCATGGTTTAGATGCTCAAGTTGAATGCCAGCATTCAGACATTATTTATTCATCGAGGTAATAACTATTTAGAACATACTGTAAGTCAACCTAGATGATTCTTACTAAGATTGATTTATTTCTGTTTAAATGTTAGCTGTTGAATTATAATTGATATTATTGATAATTTCAGACATTAATAGTCTGAGGAGTTTGATAATTGGGAATGTATTAGGAGTGTTCTAATCGTATGTAAATATGAAAGAAATACATGTACCCAACAAAAATGTTGAATGCCGGACTTAGGTCCGATGAACATGTGAAACTAATTGTGCATCATGAATAAATGCTATTGATGGCATATTCTGTGATTTGATGCATCATATTGATATGCATGATCAGATAATAGAGTTGTGACTGAAGTGGCCAGTGAAAACAGCTTAAAGCTTAGAAATGAGCATAAAGAGCCATAGGCTCAGTGTATAAAATGAACTTGATATTCACAATAGATACAGGACAGTTATCAATGAGCCCAATATCTACATAAGATACGGGACAGTTTGTAAAGGCACTCGGTCACAACAAAGTAACAATTGAAAGTGAGTTATATGTGCATTGCATATACAACTTGATATGTATTATATGAAAGACTGAAGTGAATTATTTATTCTAAAATTGAAATGTGAAATGTGTAAATAAAGTGTATTTATTGAAATATGATGAAATGTAAAGTGATATGTAATAGTTGATCATATGATTTGCTTGTGAATTAAATGGTGAATTGTTTTGAGAATGATATGAGTGAGCACATCAATGATGGTTCGCTCACTGAGTTCGCAAAACTCATCAAAATTGGAATGTTGATTTTCAGGTACAAGAGAGGAGACTTAGCTTCTAAGACATTCTAGAAGAAGGCTTGTACTTATGTTTTGGACTTAAGAAATGGCTCAAAGGTCTGGTCGACTGAGACTAAGGTGTTGGATATAATTTTTTTGTTTAGTTTCTCATTCTATGTAAAATATGTTATAAGGAGCAGTAGACTCTCGTATGCTTTTGATACAGTGTATATATAGATTATGGAATGAAAAGTGACATTGTAAATTATGTTTTATGAATGAAATGAGGAATTGATCTTTAGTATATTTGTGATTTATTTATGACGCCATATTAAGTGATTATGATTGCTCTAACATGCCATTGTCATAGGTATGTTCTTGAATGTTCTTTGGATGTTCAGGCATATACTCTATGGTAGTGGGGTGTTACAATATTGCGTAAAGAGTTACTTCGAGATATTGTGATGGGGGTAAGCACATAATTTCTTGAAATGCTCCCAATACTCGTAAAGTGATTCTTTATGAAGTTGTTTTATCATAAAAATTTCTTTCCTTATGCTTGTTGTCTTTGATGTTGGAAAATACTTCTTAGAAAATAGCTTTTTAATTTCAATCCATGTGGTAACACTCCTTGTAAGCAAATAAAAAAGCCAATCTTTTGTAACATCTTTTAGTGAAAATGAAAAAGATTTTAGAATGATTTGCTCTTATGTCACCCTATAGGTTTCATATTAAGGCAAACTACATCGATCTCCTTAACATGCTTATAAGTATCCTCACTTATAAGAACATAAAAATTAGGTATAAGATGTATCAAACCAGTCTTAAGCTCAAAAATAATATGTTCAACAAAATTTGAAAAAGTAATACATGGATGGCTTTCGGTTTAGTCTAGGGAAACTAACTTATTTAGGGTTCTTAGATTGGCCATAGCTTCTTCTAAATTAGTTTCTTATTCTATTCGTTAAGTTATTCTATTCTCCTAATGCAATCTTCACAATGTTGTTTTGATCCTTATATTCAATTGTATAGGTTCTCAATGATGAGACCTAGTCATTATTATGCATAAACACTAACAAACATAAAAAGATCGAAAAATAAAAACTAGGTATATATATCAACTTCCCTCCCAAGCAACATTTCCAAAACTTTTTTATACAAGTTGATCACACCAATAAATAAAACCTAACTCCACACAAATAAACTTTTAATGCCAGTAAGAAAGGATCATATCTATAAATAGTGTGTGATTAGCTTTTTAAATGAACAAATTAGTGTAAAGTATTGGTGAGGGGGTTTTGGTTATATTCAATTGATGCAATGAAATAAAATTAAACTATGGAAGACAAACCAAATAAAAAATTATTCGGTTTTTAATTTAGTTCTCGGTTTAATGTCAGCCTTCACATAAATATACATAGTTAATAGTAAGGTTATCCTTATACCTCTCTTTAAAACTATTTACCTTAAATTAATGACAAGCTTTGTTAATCCCAAATTTCCCTTAGATTTTAACTAATTTAAACAAGTTCTTTAATTTGATCTAGTTGTCAAATAACCTAAAATAAGCTCTACAGATTTAGTATGGCAGATGGATTATGGATTGGGAAAATAGGATAATCTAAGCAATAATCATAAAAGATTGAATTATTTAACTTATACTATGTTATCCTTAATGATGCATGACCATTAGGTTACCACATATGAATAAAAATTACAATAATTATGAATTGTAATCATAATTGGAGCAATGAATCCGTACATGAATAATCTCGTAGACATATCTAAATTGTTCATATATAATTCCCAAACTTTAAATATAAAATAACATATTCAATTAAAATAGAGGGTTAAGAGCAACATCACTAAGATTGCCTTAATATCACCTTTAAACTAAAAAAAGAAGAAGAATAGTTACTCTTAGCTCTCAAATGGAAAGAAATTTGTATCCTTTTGTGTCTCTAATCTATATATACCATATTTTTCCTCTTAATTGACTTTTTAAATATAAAATTAGGGTTGTATGATTAGACACAATAAGTTAAAAAGGCATGTAGGTGATAGTATATTTTAATTTTCCAAAAATTATGGAATTGAACATCCATAGTTAGATACACAACCAAGATACTTATATGACTATATAAGTCTCTAAGCATGCATGTAGGTCATAGAGATGGTTAGAACAATGTTTTCAGGTTTGTAAATATTTTAAACGACTTACATAATCCTATACTCGGCCTTTTAAGTCAGATAATTGAGCATGTACACTTTTACGTAGGCGTGTATGCTATATTGACTTTAATTCTTCCATTCATTGTACCATTTTCACCCTAGTTCCTCTTTTTTCTTTTACGCTCAACAAAGGCAAATCAGACCAAAAGTCAGCAGAACTGTACCAAGGATATGAATTTAGCTCATTTTTTCTTTTTCCTCCAAATTTTATCTAAACCAAAATATGAACTAAAATAAGTATCTTATATGCAATATAAAAATTGATAACTGGGAGTTAGATAATAAATAGATAATCAATTAAGCACTTATCATTGCAGAAGCTTATGATCAGATATAAACACATGTTAATGCTAATCCAATAAATTAGCTTTTAAGGAGCTAAGGGAACCATTCTTTAAGTTCCTGCACTCAAGATCTAAGTAATCATTACTCATTAATAAAAAAAATCAAGAATCCAATGGTTAGAAGAAGGTGACATAAACACCAAGTTTTTCAATAATGCAGTCATATAAAAAGAACTCCAATAGGATTATTCTCCTAAAGATCTAAATGAGGAAGTGATATGAAGACAAGAAAATTTTCTCATTATAGTACATGACCCTTTTTAGAAGTTACATAAAGAAGCCATTAATTGATCTTAAATAAGTAAGAAGAGGAGCTTATTAAGTGTTTTAGCCATAAAGATATAGAGAATATTGTATTCTCCATGAATCCCAACAAATCTCCAAAGCTAACTGGCTTAAATGGATTTTCTTTATAAAATCCTAGAACCAGGTGAAAGATCTTATTATTAAATGTGTTCTATAGTTCTTCTCAAATGGGGTTATGTTAAAGGAGCTAAATAAAACAAACATTACACAGGTTTTGAAAATCCATTTATAAATATAGGCCCATTTCCAACTATAATTTGATCTATAAAATAATATTTGAACTTCTGGCTAATAGATTCAAGGAAGCTTTAAGCTTAATTGTCAACCATTGTTAAAGAACATATATCAAAAGTAGGAATATAGGGGATAATATACTCCTTACAAAAGATTTTTTCAAGAGTTACCATAAGAGGAATGGTCTTAAATTTTATACAATCAAGTTTGATTTTATTTAACACACCTTAGAAGTTTTCAAGGTTTCCCCCAAATTGTAACTATTGTATTTAGTGTACTATGCAATAAAATTCCCACTAAATTCTCAAAGGAGTAAGGGGGTTCAAATAAGGATACCCTTGATTTTTATATCTTTTAACATTTTGTTTAGAGGTTTCAACAATATGTTATTGCTTAATGGAATAATAGATTTATGTTATTGGTAAATGTATAGAGGAATGGTAGATTTATCTTTCATCACAAATGAAAGGAACTAAGTATCGTTATCCTATCCTAGGCAAATGATTTGTAACTTCTGATTGGATTCAATTTTCACTCTCTCAAAACCTACAAAAATCTCTCAAGGCTCAGTATTAACACCAATGCGAATCACCTTAAAATGTCTACTAGCTCTAAAACATTAGCTGAAAAATTTTGCCTTATTTTAAGTTAGAAGTTAGGGGTCCTCTATTGAAGCATTTGGTATAACCAACAACTACCAAAAGATTTTCATATAGGGATTTTAAACAACTAATAAAGACATTTGTCATAAGGAACAACAACTAGAAGAACAAGTGGCTATTGTATGTAGGAAGGATTCAATTTGTAGCATCCATACTAAACAATCTACAAGCGTACTAGATGCCATACTATCCCTTTAATAAAATAATTACCAAAGAAATTAAGAGAATATTGAAGAGCTTCTTATGACTAAGGCAAGCTCAGAATCACCATAGAGCCAAAGTGAAACAGAAAGAGACATTTAAATGAAATGAAAGAGGAATTTTAAGGATAAAATCATTCCAAATTATCGATAAGGTCTAAATGATTAAGAAGATATGTAAAATTCTCAATGAAAAGGAATAAATATGGTTTAAATGGATCCCTATATACAATCTGAAGGAGGAAATTTTCTAAAAGAAGTAACCTAGTGTATGAACATCTTAGACTCTACAATCCATCCTTAACTAAGGGATACTCTAAAGACTATTATCTAGGTTAAAGTAGGGAATGGAGAGACCACTTCTTTTTTGTATAACAACCAGAGATTGTTGATTGACTTTTTCTATGTGTGTCAATTATGAATTAACCTTAAATCCACATATTATCGGCAAATACGGTTCGATCCAACAAAGGTGATGAATACTAGTAGTTACCATCATTCTATTATCTAGTCTACAAGTTTCGTTTTTATTTTTAACTAAAGAAAATAAAACTTAAGCACATAAAATGAAATAGTTAGCAATATTGAACAAAGAAATAAGAAATCACTTAGGAAATTACCTATATAGAGAATTAGTGTCTAGGTTTTAAATTCCCCAAAAACCATTAACTAGTTGATCTTTTATCATGCACTTGTTTTATAGACTATTAGAATGTGGAAATTCCTATGGTATGCTAATAACTCTCTTGAGTCTAATAACAACTAATCCTAAGATTATCAACTGAATTACTCATTTTAAAGTTTATAGGATTGTGATCGGGATAAGTTTTAATCTTATAGACCCTCAATATTTCGTAAGCGCACAGCTCGTAGCGTAGTATTAAAGTTTCCCATCCTACTAGGAAGGAGAGTAATCTAATCCTAAAATCTAAGGCTAAAAGACAATAAAATTGAAAATGAAAGATGCAACAAAAATTAATTACAATAATTGAGTTCAATCAATCAAATCAAAAATTAAACACAAAAGTATTAACAAGTGAGCGATATGCAATCACAATAGAAATCAACCTAAGGAATTTACCAATTTATGAGAAAGAGGATTTTACTTATCATTAATGCTAACCTAGCTGATTTTGTGTCAATGGAGTGTCGGTTATAGACTATCCTAGGGCTGATTACTCTATTTCGACTTATAACCATTAAACTCTAAATTATAAATCCTAATTAGATTATGAAATTTGCAATCTTTTAATTCACAAATTATCCACAACCCTAATTAGATCTGAAGCACTCTAATAAACCATAGGAACATCACATATGATCTCTCTCCACACAATTACCAATATGATTCGTCATGGTTTTTATTAAATCACCTAACATTCATTAATCCGATCTAATCATTTTTCATTCAATTAACCCTCTCAGTTTATTATCGAATTATGTAAGAATGCAATCAAATAATGACATTTATCCAATAAACACAACCAACTAAATTATCATTAAATCAAAATAAAATCCTGAAGGAGACTTTAGAACATCATCAATATTCAAAATCTATCACCATGTTATTCATCTCAATTCTATACATAAATAAAATCGAAACGAAAAGGAAAAAATGACTTAGAATAAACTTTGGAAGGCAGCGATGGCAAGAAACCTCCTGATCCAGGAAGCATGTCTATTTAGCTTTGTCTTCCTCTTCTTCCTCTTCCTTCTTCTTTTCTCTCTCTCTCTCGATATTCTCTCTTTAGGTTTTCAAGTGTCGCTAATGCAAAAAGCTCCTTTGTGCTACTCTTAATGTTCTTTAAATAATTTTTTATGTTTTGGGAAACCCTAGGGTCTTTTCAGGGTATGAAAGGTTCAAAATGTCCCTTAAAATGTGAAGTTCGTAAGCAATTGCATGTCTGCCTTATGCAGGCCACATTTATGTGCCATTGTTTTAGCCTGAATGTCTTTTGAGACTCCTCCATTCTTCGATGTTGACCCTGAAACACTAGCAAACATATCAAGGTACCTCAAAAGCATAATATTTAAGCTCAAAAGCTTGTACTAACCCATAACACACTTAAAACACTAATAATTAACAAACTAACACAATTATAATCTAAACATATACTAAATGATCAAATTAATGGCTAAAAGCATATCAAACTATGCCTTAAAACATGTTGTAATTTACACTTATCAACATCCCCACACTTAAATGTTTGCTTGTCCTCAAGCAAACAACACAAAAACACAAAGCACACAATGCAATAATGAGGCAATGGCTTCAACTTCACGAAAAAATTTGACTCTAAACACAATCATTCAAGTTGTTCCAAATTAAGATGAAAAATCCGTGTTTGGGAACTCTAGACTAAATATAAATATTAATCAAAACTTAAATGTCAAGTTTATTTGCCCCTTTTAATTGTACACAAACATTAATAATTATTAGGTCAATCAAACTTCATAACTAAACCTAAGTACGTTTTCATGAAAAGTTAAGCTACTTACAAGTTCAGTGGGTTTTTATTAGAAAACATTCTTTTTTGTTATTTTTTATGGACATGGACCTAGTCTTTTTACACAGAGGCAAACATTGGTGATGAATGCCGATTTGATTACTCGACTAAGTCATATTTTTAGTGAATTACTTGGTTGGAATGTCATTATAGCCTTTTGATGATAAGGCACACGTTTGTGATTTGTGTCAATCCGGTTACTCGGCTATATCACGTTTTCAACTGGCTACTAGCTTTATTGATAACCCGAAGGCTAGCAAAATAGTTATTTATTTAAATTTTATAAAAAATTTTATTCTTTTTTTTAATGCCTACCTTGTTGCTTTAGTTACTCGTTTTCATGAAAAAATACTAGCAAAGCTACTTAATAAAAAGACCTAAAATTATGAATGAATGTGACAACTTATAGGGTGATAAACTATCACTAAATCCTAATTAACTTGCATATTTTAGCCAAAGGCCAATCACTAATTTCACAATCTAATGGCTCTTCACAACCTAATAGATTATGTTCAAAATTAAATCAATTTCGTTCCTTTTAAGCCATCGATATGTTCACACAACTCACAATATGCGACCTAAACACACTAACATAATAATATGCAAAATTTACACTCAAAGCAAAATGCACAACTCTCCCCACACTTGAACAACTCATTGTCCTCAATGTGAGAAGGAGCAAACAAACACACATGGAAGGAAATAATTTAAAATAAAAAACAAAAATAAAGACTAAATTTAAAAGAAAAGGTTTAGAAACAAAACC
>JAOQML010000008.1:26735623-26747103 GCA_027568935.1 Erythroxylum urbanii
AAGAAGTGTGTATTCATGACAGATAGAGTCTTATTCTTAGGGTATGTGGTTTCTAATGACGGACTATAGGTTAACGAGTCCAAAATTGAAGTAGTGAAGTAGTGGCCATAACCACAAACCATCACAGAGGTCCGTAATTTTCATAGTTTGGTGTCTCTTTATAGGTATTTCATTCCCCACTTCAATAGTATCATGGCCCCAATCATAAATTGTATAAAGGGAGGCAAGTTTGCATAAACTGAAGAAATTGAGGGAGCATTCTTATTGATAAAGCAACACCTTAATACAATATCAAATATTAGCATTGCCTAACTTTTCC
The DNA here is from genome assembly GCA_027568935.1 of Erythroxylum urbanii. Classification (NCBI taxonomy): domain Eukaryota; kingdom Viridiplantae; phylum Streptophyta; class Magnoliopsida; order Malpighiales; family Erythroxylaceae; genus Erythroxylum; species Erythroxylum urbanii. The sequence continues at coordinate 26,735,943 of JAOQML010000008.1, forward strand.
CAACCATTCGAATGGCAGAACGATGTCTCGAAGGTGGGCATTGGAGAAGTTTTAAGCCAGAATAGTAGACTAGTGTACTATTGTGAGAAGTTATTTGGATCTAAGCTCAATTATAGTACCTATAATGTGGAGTTCTATGTTGTCATACAAGCTGTCAAACATTAGAAGCACCATCTATTCCACGGAGAGTTCATCCTCTATACTAATTACGAATCCTTAAAGCACCTCCATAGGTAGGATAAGGTGTCAGCTAGACATGCCTCTTGGGTCACGTATCTGTAGCGGTTTAATTTCGTGGTGAAACATAAGACAGGGATGATGAATCGCGTGGCAGATGCTTTGAGTTGACGAAGGGCATTGTTGACTAAAATGAATATGGAGGTATCTGATTTTGATACTTTTCGTGATTTCCATGATACTAACCTATATTTTTCTAGCATTTTGAGTTTTATACAGGTAGGAGAAAAGATGGATTTTGTATTATAGGATGGGTTTCTATTCAAAGGGAATTCAAGATATATACTAGATTACAACCTACAAGTAAAGATTATTCAAAAGCTACACAATGAGGGGCATGTTGGGCGTGATCGCACTCTAAAACTAGCCCAGACCTCCTACTTTTAGCCCATAACTCAAAAAGAGGTAGAGGATTTTGTCTAACATTTTCGAGTTTGCCAAGTCTCAAAAGGAGTGGTAACTTATGCAAGGTTATACAGACCATTACCATTCCAATACAACCATGGGTTAATATTAGCATGTATTTTGTGCTAGGATTACCTCATACATAGCGGGGTAATGATTCCATCTTCATTATGGTTGATCAGTTTTCTAAGATGGTTCACTTTATCCCTTATAAGAACACAACTGATGCCATTAATGTCACGTAATTTTTTTTCAGGATGTCTACCGTCTGCATAAGCTATAAGAATCTATTGTCTTAGACAGGGACACCAGGTTCCTTAGTCATTTTTGGCGTAGCTTATGGAAAATGATCAATACATAGCTCAACTTTATTAGTGCCTATCACCCTCAAACAGATGGGCAAACTGAAGTTGTCAACAAATCCTTGGGCAATTTGATGTGATATCTAGTGGGTGATCATGTGAAGAGTTGGGATTTGAAGTTATTTCAAGCAGAGTTCTCTCATAACCATGCTATCAATAGGGGTACTGGTTTTAGCCCATTCCAAGTGATGTATTATATTGTGCCTTAGGGTCCCTTAAACCTAGTCCCTATGCCACAACGAACTCAAATTCGTGACAGAGCAAAGGATTTTATAGGTTCAGTACAGGAGGTTCATAAGAAAGTCACTAAAAACCTTCAAAAAGTCGCTTCTAAGTACAAACAAACTGTTGATCAGAAACGAAGACACATGGAACTTGATGTTGGTGACTATGCCTTATACTCTTGGTAATATTGAGCGATTCAACAGGTCTACAAAAGGCTTCTGCTACGGCAAGATGTTAGAAACTAGACCAAACTTAGTTCTAAAACACATCATTAGTCTAGGCTAAGAGGCTTTTCTCCAAATAACAAGCATATAGACCTATTCAAGAACTACCCAATAAGAAATAAGATCAAAAATTGTTTAATGAAGATTGAATTCAATAAAGTCTTTCATTCAGTCAATTGAGAGTTTCTAATTATCACTCTTGAGGCATTTGGGTTCTTCAAATAGCTTATATTCTACTTGCGTCATAACAACCTTATACAATATCTTGATTAATGGAGAAGTTACTCATATATTCAATGGGAGAAAGGCTTAAGATAAGGGGTCCCTTTATCATATTACTTATTTATGTCATCTTATCTAGACCAAGATTTAAGGGTATAGTTTATTAATTTCTTCTAGTTATAATTGACTTACGTGTTGCCCTATTATACCGTAACCTTATATGGTTGTAACTTTGTTTTTCCTAGGCCTTGATCCCTTTTAAAGGTCCTTGACTAATTTAATTCAATTTTCAAAAAATATAAAAAGGTAATATCTTTATTAAGTTTTATAGAGGATATTTTAACAAAATTTATAAAATTTCATATAGTTATACTCTTTAGTATAATGGTGTTGTTGAGCATATATATATTAATAGAATATTATTCGAGTGAAGGCATTGCATTTTATTAAACTTTGATTTATCTAAAGGTTTTTAGGCTAATGCATTATCCACGATATGTTATTTAGTAAATTTCTCTCCTCACACATATCTTAAGTTTAAGATTATTAAAGAAGTATTGATAAGAAACAATTTAGTTTTGAGCCTTTGAATTTTCCAAACAAACTGATTATGCAACAAAAGGAGAAAAGGATCTAAGATGTCCTTAATATAATGGTTAAAGAAGTGGAAACACATATAGAATCAAGCTAAATTGAAGAAAGAGCATAGGTTAGCTTGATTTAATCCAAGATTGGAGAAGACTCAGATGTGAACACAACCTCCAATATGATCATGTATAAGTCATTGTAACTTTTTTGATAACTTAGTGGTGAGAGATGGTCTCTAATATAGGCGTGGTTTAGACCATGTCTATCTTCAAAAGTTATAAATAGATCCATGTTGTCCATCCATAGGCATTTTTATTTAGCTTGGAAATCTTAATTTTATGTTTTAGTATTTAATGGTTATTTCTTTACAATTGTAAACATTATGTTGGATCTTTAATACAATTGGAGATTTTTCTTTTTGTTTATAGAAATTTTTGAACTTATCAAGTTATTTATTTTTTGTGTTCAAATTATCTTGTAATTTTAATTTTAGTTCTTCATAATGATAGATTAAGATTCTTTATATCTTTGGTTCATAATTATATATTTATCATTAGGTCAAGGTTCTAACTTAATCTAGTCTTAACTCCCTTAGCACTTGATTACAATTCAAATATGTTGAGTTTCAAGGTTTCATCCTTAAGGTTTGTATCAGTTTAATATCAAAACTTTGGTTGTAAAATTATGTAATATTTATCTTCTATTTGTTATTGATTCTTGTTCTTATTCTTATTTTTTGATTCTGCCTTTATTTTCTTTTCTTATTCTTGCATCTATTGATTTCTTATTTATTTCCTTCTTAAGTTTTCTTTGTATCTTCCTTTTTGTTCTATATCTTTTGCAATCTATAAATAAAGGAACAAAGAAATTCTAAAATAAAAAGAAGAAAAAAGAATCAATTGATAATAATTAGGAAAAGAATTTTTTTGTAATCTTTCTTAAGCTATTTTTTTCAAAAGTTTGATTTCATTCTTGTAGCGACTATAAATTTTGTTAGAAGTATTCCTAACTAGTTAAATTTTAAGATTATTTTCCAAGTAAAATTGTGATTCGAACCCACTGCAATTATCAGTAATCTTTTGAATTCTTTGTTTTATTTTTATTTTTGACTTCTTACTTATCCTTGAATCCATCAAGATTCAAGATTGATTGAATAATGTAGGTTAATTCCTTAGTTTATTTTGGTTATTTTAATAAAGAATCAAAAAGGAAATAAGTAATAAAAGGAAATATTTTGTCAGCAAAATCAATAGAGAAAATTTAGATTTAGAGTGAAACTCTAATGAATTGAGTGACATTTAAATGAGAAAAACATGTGAGAGAGTGTTATGAGGTTATTTCTAATATTCTTTGAAGGATTAATTATGTTTGATTAGGAAAAACTGAAAGGGGAGGAAGGTTGATACTTTTACACTACAAGCAATGCAACTATAACTTAATCACATAAATATGATGTTTGGCGATATTAGAGATCAATTAGAGTTGCAAAATATTATCATTGCCAATTTTCATGAGGGATAATCACTACAAATTCAAAAATTCAATTCGCAACAAAGGTGAGTTCTCTAAGATGATTTTGATGATGTTGTAAAATGAGATTACTTGTATGATGACTACTAACCACTAAGAAATAATATATGCAATTTTTACACCAAAGTGATTAACAAGATGAAGGTGATAGAAGGGAGTTTAGGTGAGATGGCAACCTTGAGAAAATCATATTGTAGGTTCCTTCATTCCAAAGGAGGAATGGCCCTAAGATTTAGATAGAGAGGGAAAAAAAGATGGAGTCGATTTTGACTATCATTGTTACGCCAAAAAGAAAAAGATAAAACTCACTGTTATTAAGTTTACTTATTATAGTATTATTAGGTAGAATCAGCTTGTAATAAATAGGTGAAGAAACTATGAAAGACATATTAACAATTGGGAGGAGATCTATATCCAACCACCACTATAGGGATTTTTTTTCCAAAAATTGCAACGTAACTTCTAAAGGTCGAAGAGTATTAAATAATAAAGAGATAGAAATTGACACAGTTCAAGAAAAGGTAGAGAATGATCAAAAATCCATCGTGCTATATTTCTAATTGTTTTAAATCAAGTATCAGTTGATATCGTAGAATCGCAACATTAGAGACCGAAGATATAATTTATAAGATCGTAAGGTTAGAAAGACAACTACAAAAAAAGACAACTATTCATAACTAAATTATAGCTCATCCTAATAGAAATTGAGTTATAAAAAGGATGGCAATACTGCCCCAAAAGTCAAAGTTGAACCACCTAAAAGAATAGGGAAGGTGCCTAACAAAGTAGAAGGTAAATCTGAAACCCAAACTCATACTTGTGATATTAAATTATTTTGTTATTTAAGGACAATAAACATATTTTCAAAATGATATAAATAAAAGGAAATTATTATAAGATATGATAGGGAGATTGAGATAAAAAGACAGAGAGTGATAAGGATTCTATATTTCCATTAAAGATTAAGAAAATGGTGGTGTTGAGTATCCAGTATATGAAAAGAAGCTTGTGATTAAGCATGCTCTAAATGTTAAAGTTAAAGAAAATGATGTTAGTTAGCAATAAAAAATATTTTTCATATAAGATGTCACATTAATAATAAGACATGTAGCATGATTAATAATGAAGGTTGTTAAAAAAAGGTAGCTAGCACTAATTTGGTTAAAAAGTTAAGCTTGAATACTATAAAACATCCTCAACTAAATAATCTTTAATGGTTAATGAATATGATGAAGTTATAGGGCATAATAGGTGTCAATTTTCCTTTCAATTTGAAGATATTGTGACACATTATTGAGTGATATAATGTCTATACATGTTGTTCATATTCTCTTAGTGAGACTTAGGAGCTTGATATAAGTTCTGTAAAAGAATAATCTAAAAATAGGTATTCTTTTACCATAAACAATAAAATCATTATTAACACTAAATAAGTATCTAAAGATCGACTTAAGCTGATAGAAGACAGTGAAAAAAAAAGAGAGAGTAATCTAAAAAATCAAGATGAGAAATCAAAAAATGGGAAGGAGAAAATTTTTTAAGGAAAAGAAAAAGAGAGTGTTAAGAGAAAAGAAAATAAATGAGTGAGGTATTATGCTAGAAAGTGTTAGATTAAAAGAGCCTTTTATTCCAACCAGCCTATAACTTTCCTAATGTACAAAAATGCTTTTATACTAACAATCTTGATTTTTCTTGCCTAGGATTTTTGTTTCTTTATTATAGATTTATAAGATGTATTCCTAAAAAATGTCCTTGCAACTTACCACTAATTAGGGGAATATATCATCAAATTGAATGTGTACCTGGTGTTACCATTCCTAATCAACCAATTTACAGAAGTAATATAAAGAGTAAGTCTATATGCTATTTTAGTTTTATTTGTTCCTAAAAATGATATTGACTATTAAATTTTTAATAAAATGATGATAAAATATTAACATCTCACGGTTCTTGTATGTTCTCAAAGACTAACTTAAAAATTAGATATCATAAAATTAGAATGAACGAAGAAGAATAGCCTTCAAAGTGAAATATGATTTATACGAGTTGTTATTAATGGCTTTTAGACTGCCTAAGATACCTAGTACTTTCATGAGGTTAATGAATTATGTTCTACATGCTATTAGTGGAAAATTTATAGTTATTTATTTTGATGATACCCTAGTTTGTAATAAGACTTTAGATAATCATGTTAAGCATATAAAAATTATTTTGGCTTTTTGAAGACAAGAGAATTATGCACTAATCGAAAGAAGTGTTCATTTTTCATGGATAAAGTAAATTTTTTTGGATTTAGTGAGCTTAAATGGGATAAATGTGGCTAAAGAGAAGGTTAAGGCTATTCAAAAGTTGCCTACAACTAGGTCTACAACCGATGCAAGGAGTTTTCACAATTTACCTAGTTTTATAGTAGGTTTATGAAATATTTTGGTACACTAACTATACTACTCATTGAAGTTGTCAAAACAAATATTGGATTTAAGTGGGGTGATGAACAAATTATAGTTTTGTCAAAGAAAGATTATGTTCTGTTCCTTTGTTAGCTTTTCGTAACTTTTCTAAAAATTTTGAAAATGAGTGTGAAATTTCGAGTATAGGCATTGTTGCTATCTTAATATTAAAACAGCTAGTCAATTATCTCTTTTTGTGAAAAATTTAGTAGAGCTACTCTTAATTATCCAACTTATGACAAAGATTTGTGCGCATTAGTTCAAGCTTTGGATACTTGGTAGCATTATATATGATCCAAATATTTTGTTATTCATACTAACCATAAGTACTTCAAGTGTTTGAAAGGGAAACAGAAGTTGAATCAATGATGTTCTTTTGATATGGCACATTGAATAGAAGTGTTCTTTTAATATGGCGTGATATATGGGTATCTAAAGCTAATAAAGGGATCATGAAAATCATCTTTTAACCATATGATTAGGTATGGATGTATATGAAAAATAATGGTTCTTATATCAAAGAAGATCTAAATTATAATAAAGAGGAGACAGTCCATTCAAATTATTAAATGGATCAATATACTTATAAATTAGATTTTTTAGGTGAATATAATATGAGTAATACTTTTAATTTTTTATTTAACTCCTTTTTTGTGTAGGTGATATTTCATGGATTAATCTTTTCAAAAGAGTTAGGGATGAAAGGTACCAAGTTGCCTTTTATCCTTTAAACTTGACAAATGGACTAATTATGCAACAAGGAAAAAAGGCTCTAAGATATGTTAATGGATTATTGAAACAGGTGGCAATATGTATGGAATGAGAACAAATTGAATGACAAGTATTGATTATCTTGATTTAAGCTAAGGTTAAAAAAGAGTTGGATATGAGCATGCCCTACAACATAGTTATATAATAGTCTGTTCAACTTGTAAAATAACTAAGTAGTGAGATGTCTATCTTTAAAATTTATATATAGATCAAAAATTTCTAGCTACATGCATGACTTAAGATCGTATCTAATGTCATAAAATTATAGGAGGATCCATGATCTCCAAACACAGGCATTGTTCTAACTATACCTAGAAAACATTAAAGTTTTAATAGTCCATACAACCTCACCTAGGAGGTTCCAAACCATGCCTAAATGAAATCTTAATTTTATTTAGTTTAGAAATCCTAATTTGGTGTTATAATTTTTAAAGGCTATTTCTTTTCAATTGAAAACATTATGTTAGATCATTAATACGATTGTGAGAGTTTTCTATTAGGTTATTCAAAGAACTTCTGAACTTATCAAGTTATTTACTTATAACATTCAAACTATCTTATAATCATAGTTCGAGTTCTCTATAAAGATGCGTTAGGATCCTTTTACCTATGGTTCATTATTCTATATAACTATTGGGTTAGGTTTTAACCTTAATATGATTTTAGCTTCCGTAAGATTTGATCACAAATTAACTGTGTTAGATTTCAAGGTATCATCCTTGAGGTTCAAATCAAGTACGATCCGGTAAACATGTTAACTACTCTAATTTACATATATTTAGATTTCATGCATATGTATATATAAAGGATGATAAATTATACTCAAGAATGAAAATGTATATGTTTGGTTTAAATAAAATGCAAAGGGGTATAAGTTGTTGTATCTTAATCCAAAGTTATAGAAAATTAAAATTAGCAAAAAAAAAGTTATATTTGATGAAATTTTTATACTTCATCCTAAAAATGAGTTTATTTCTTCCTATAATATAGATCAAGATATTTCATTGAAAAAGGTGGGTTTATAGGTTAGTCAATCAAATTCTTTACAACAACCTTATACTAAACCTAAATAAATCCGAGTTCCTAGCTTCGAAGATTATAAAAATGAGGAGGAATAAAAGATCAAAATTTACCACAAAAAGATATATAAAGCATAGATAAGCATAAGTAAATAAAGAAAATTAGGAAGGAACAAATATTTATTGGAATCATTTGGCATATGCATTAGTAATAACATAATAAATAAATAATATTGATAAGCCTTCTATATAATTTGGATTTATTTCTTGTAATGATTATACTATGTCGTTTCCTTTAGTAAAATTGACACTTGAAAGTTCTTGAAACCACTATCAAAGAAGAATGTCATTGGCTACAAATGAATCCTTAGAAAGAATGTTGGAATTTCAACAGTATAAGATGAAGGTATAAGGCTAGATTAGTTGCAAAGGGATATAATCAGAAAAAGTGAGTTAACTTTAATAATATATTTTCTCTTATTGTAAAACACTATTTGACTTGCATTTTACTTTCTTTTATTTCTATGTATGAACTTGATTTTGAAAAAACGGATGTTTAAATAGCTTTTCTATATAGTGAACTCAAAGAACTTAGGGTTTTCATTTTTAAAGGGAAAGAAGATCATGTCTACTTATTGAAGTTTTTGTATAGATTGAAACAGTCACCTAAACACAGGATAAAAGGTTTGACTCATTTATTGTAAGAAACTCTTTGATGGGTAATTCACTTATTTAATGTTGTATGTTGATAACATGCTTATTGTTACAAAAGATATGTTTTAAATTAATAAATTACAATTTTATTGAGTAGTGAGTTTTAAATGAAAGATTTGGGAGTTGTGGAAAAAAAAGTCATAGAGATCCTTCAAAATAGAAAGAAAGGGATATTTTATCTTAACATGAGAAATTTTAGAGAGATTTGGCATAAGTGGTTCTAAACATGTTTCGGTACTCCACTTACATCTCATTTTAGGCTTTCATTTTTTTCACTCGTGAAAGATAGATTTTGATGTTAATAACATACGTCATATTCTTTACCTTAATAACATACATCATGTTCCTTACCCTAAGTTATTGTATGCACTATTCATAATGTCTTACATATTGTTAGTATTGTCAGCACATATATATCCAATCCTGAACGGAATCACTAGTAGGATATGAAGTGGATTCTCAAGTACTTATAAAGTAGTATAAATGCGTACTTAGAGTTTGTAAAAAAATAATGAATATTAGTTAGTTATGTTGACTAAATTATATAGGTGATTTTGATAAGAGAAGATTCCTTATAGACTATATATTTTTTAAGGTGGTTATGCAATCAATTGAAAAGCAACTTTGCAGGCTACAATTGCTTATCTACTTTAGAAATAAATTATATAATTGTTGCATAAGATTTCAAAATTTTTATTTGGTTGAGAAGCTTATTTATTGAACTTAATTTAGATTCTAAAGCAATTTTGATCCATTGTGATAGTCAAAGTGTTATATAATTGACTAAGAATGAAATGTTTCATGAGAGGACCAGGCACATTATCATTATGTATCTTTTTTTAAAAATATTATTTCTTATGGTCATATTTTTATGAAGAAATCAATATTGCAGATAATCCAATAGATATAATGGCCAAGTTGTTAAGTCAAAAAGACTTTACGATGATTAATTTTGATGACAATCAAATAATAATAATGTTAGAAACAAATGAATGTTTTTGACAAGTGTGTTAATTGTGCAGGCAAAGTACAGAACACAAACGCAGAAAGAGACAAAGACACAAAATCAATATAGACATAGACGCAAATATAGACGCTAAGTCAATATAGACGCAAAGTCGAAATACAGGCGCAGACGCAGATGCGAAGTCAAAGTACAGAACGCAGATGCGAAGTTGAAACATAGATGCAGACACGAAGTCAACGCAGATGTAGATGCAAAGTCAACACAGACGCAGAGTCAAACATAGACGCAGATACAGACGCAAACACAACATAGACACAGACGCAGACGCAAATAAAATATAAACATAGACGCAGATACGAAGGCAACACAGATGCAGACGTAGATGCAAAGACATAGATGATACATGAAGATACAGTAACACATCAGACAGTTAATTAGTTAGAGTTAGTTACAGAACTCAACTAAAAGACGGTTATCACGAATCAAAAAGCGATTTTCAAGAATCAAGAAGTAGTCAGAGACGAAGGCTATAAATACTAGTCATAGTCGAAGTGTTACATTCTTAGAAAAAGTGAGACAATATTTGCAATCTTAGAAAAAGTTAGATAAAAGAGAAATTCTATACTGCGATACGAAGAGAGCTAATCTTTGTAATAAAAGCTCACAATCTTTTTCTAGTGAGAGAAAGAAAAGGCTGATAGCCTGGAGAGGCTAAGATAGCTGAAAGAATACTTTATAAGAGACCTGAAAAGGCTCTGGAAGGGAAGAAAGAATACTTGTAATTGTTTGGAGTATAGTGAAATACTCAGAAGAACTCTGAGGACTGGACGTAGCCCACAGTTTGGGGTGAACTAGTATAAAAATCGCAGTGTCTATCCTCTATTTACTTCAGTTTATTTTGTTGTTAAACAATTATATAAAAGTTATTTGCGATTTAACTACGTAATAATTTTTATATATATTTTGTGATATCTTTTTAACAAGAAAGAGAAATTCTTAGCAAGATTTTACAGTCACAAAAAGGATACACCATTCAACGCCCCTTCTTGTGTATCGAGTTTCTTGCACGTAAAGTCTATACTAACGTGTGATTTACTTCATTTGGTATCAGAGCTTGGTTTCCTAGAACCACCTTTACAAAGTGAGAACAAAGATCTATGGCAAAATCACATGTTTTTATAGCTGAAGATGCCTCCGTCACAAGACCTACTGTGTTCAATGGTGAAGATTATCATTATTGGAAGGATAGGATGCGACTCTTCATAAAATCCACACACATTGATCTTTGGGATATCATCAAGAATGGACCATACGAACCAGTAGATGATGAAGGAAATGCCATTCCTCACAACAGATGGTCAGCTGATCATAAAGCCAGATTTTAACTAAATTCAAAGGCCAAGTTCTTTCTGAGTTGTGCGTTGAGCAGAAGTGAATATGATAAAGT
>JAOQML010000008.1:26775258-26788417 GCA_027568935.1 Erythroxylum urbanii
ATTAGGTGGCACTGCTTCAGTTCCACCTAATGAGTAGAAATATATATATTTTTGGCTTACTTATTTTAGGTGATCGTTAGCTTTCACATTCAACACTAGTATCATCGACCAGCGTCTCCAAAGATCAGCCAACAGAAGCTCTACAAATAAACTGTCTTTACTTTCTACATCTTCTTCTACACATTGATGTATGGTAGTGAGTAAGATAGTCCCTCGTTCTCCAATCAACTTCTTTGGCTTCACCGCTCGACCTCCGCCACTTATATGTGTCTGGTTCCTTCAGTACCTTAATTGGAAAGCTTATTTGTTTAATTTCCCTTACCACTATATCCTTTTTTGTTGAACCGTGCCTTTTAGTTTACAAGCACCATAAGTTGACTAGTTTACAAATATCTAGCTTAGAATTAATTTTTTATTTACTTAAAGGAACATATCTAGTTAACTTTATATTTGTTTTAGAACTTTTCTGATTATTCTTGATTTTCTTGACTATTTTGTCTTTATGGCTAAATAATAAATAGTTTAGTTATTATTGATGTTATTTTATGATATCTAAAATCATAGAACACAAGTTGACTTGTCTTAATTATCCAGATTGGTGTAAAACTATTAATATTTACCTAAGAAGTAGTTTTAAAGATCACCTTGCTAATTATCCACCATTAAACTATACTTATAAGGAATGGATACAAAAAGATTCCTAATTATTTTTAAAACTCTAGAATCCTATTGATAATAAGGTTACCAATCTAGTTAATTACTGTGAGTATGTTAAATAATTGATGAACTATTTAGAATTTTTGTATAAGAAAAAGGGAAATTTTCTTGTATTTATGAAGTATGTAAGAGTTTTTATCAAGATGAACAATAAGATCAATCTCTTCAGTTATATTTTATGAATTTAAAAAAAGATCTATGAAGAATTGAATATCTTATTTAGCAAGCTCAATAGGAGCAGATAACAATAATGAGTTTTTTAGTTGGTCTCAACTCTCAGTTTGGGATTACTAAATCTCTCTAGTGTTGGGATTTCCTTCCTTTAGAAGGTCTTTACCTAGATACTTTGTATAGATGTCATCAAGTTTATTACAACCAATGTTCAAATTCTTAATGCTCTTTTAAGATATAATAATGGACTTGGCACTAAGAAGTTATATCATAAAAATAATAACAAAGGAGCAACAGGAAATTAAGACGTTAAGATTCAAGATGTAGGATGAATTATCTATCAAGATTGTCATGAGTCAAGCTATATTAAAAATATGTGTCAAAAGTTATAAAACAAAGTTTAAAAGTTCCATTCAGCTCATTTTATAGGTACTGGTGGCAAAACTAGCTCCTCTAGCAAGAAGATAATTATACTTTCCATAGTAGAATTTACTAAATTTACTTAGTATCAAGAAGCATTAAAAAGTTCATCTCACTATATCACCGTTATTGCTAACCTAGGTAACACACTTATATGTCTATTTTTCTCTTCCTCATAATGGGTCATTGATTATAGTGCCTCAGATCATATGACAGTTAATTCTAATCTTTTTTTTTAACTTTCCAGAAACACACTTCTTCCCCTGTTAACTAAGTTGATGAATCTACATCTGTTGTTTTTGCTTCTAGCATTGTTAATCCTACTCCATTACTTTCACTGCCTTCTATCTTAAATCTATCAAGATTTTTCTTTAATTTAATATTTTGAGTAAAATCACTCGTGCCTTAAGTTGTTGCATCTTATTTTTTCTTGATCACTTTCTTTTTTAGGATCTTATGATGAAGAAGATTATTAGCAAAGGAATTGAATCAAAAGTTATCTACATCATAAATACCAAAATGCCAAGTCCCATTGCTTATTTGTATATCTTATCTCCTTTTGAACCTTACTATCAGTTACAACATCCCTCCTAATCTCTATTAAAGAAGCAAAGTCCTCAATTTCATAATATATCTTGCTTAGATTATGAATCATATCAGTTTGCTAAACATTGTCATTTGTATTCAATTTGTTTGTCACTAAACAAGCTAGTTTCCTTTGTAAGTTAGTTCATTATGATTTTTGGGGTACACATCCTATTGCGTCTAAATTTGGATTCCGATACTTTTTTACCTTTGTTAATGACTTTGCTTATATGACTTGTCTTTATTTAATGAAGAATTATTTTAAATTATTTTGTTATTTTGTTATGTTTTATGTTGAAATGAAAACACACTTTAATGCCTCTATCTATACTTTGAGAAGTGATAATATTAAAGAATTTTTTTCCACATCATTACAAAACTACATCATTTAGAATGACATTGTTCATCAATCCCCATAAGTTGATGCACCATTTTAGAAAAACAATGTGAATAAAGGAAAAAATGAACATTTTTTTGGAAAGTAAGTAATATAATTATTCAAAAGGTAGAAATTAAAAAGAGAGATGAATTACAATCCTAAATTTAGAGTTTGTATAAATACTAGCTAAATACACAACTTTAAGATCCTAGCATTAACCTTTTCTATATCCTTAATTATTGCCTGATCCGATTAGAAGTGAATTGTAGGGAAGAAGCTAGTATGATTGCCATTTTTAACTTGAGATTTAAATCCATCCAGTTGTATCTGTTATAATCATTTGATTTCCCAAAAATCTTTGTATTTGTCATTGTCCAAATGAAATGTACCAACATTGCAAAACCATCTTTGAACACTCTTTGATTCTCTTTGTAATTCTAGTTCAGTCCATTTACTCATATCAAACAACCCTTCCAGTTGAGATTTATGTACTTTAGATTGAATATGTAGAGAAATTTTCTCCATAGTTGTCTTGTATGAATATACCTGAAAAAGAGATGATCTATCATCTCATCATCTGTAAAACATAACGGATAGGTTAAGTCTAGAATCTGAAATTTTATCTTATCTCTGGTTCCTAGATTCTGTCCAGTTGTAAACAGAGTATAAAAGAATAAGTTTGGGGAATTTGAGATCCCTGTATTAGCTTGTAGAGAGGGGATTTGATAAGTGGACCAAGTAATAACTGTTTACATGATTGGGCAGTAAATTTGTGAGAATTGTGTAAGTCCCATCTAACTTCATCTCCCTGCATCTGATCTGGCAAGTATGTTGGCAGTTGTTCTATAACTGGCCTGATTCCACTTGTCATATGAAATGGCCAATTCCATGAATTATTTCAAATAAGCATCTGTACATTGGTGTCTTCTAGAATGGAGCCTTTTAAAACTAAAAAGCGATGAGTGTAACATAAAGGGCCTAGAGAATGCCAGTTATCATAAATTTGTATTTTTTTTCAATCTCTAATATGATGATTGATGTGATGAATAAAATCCATAGCCTTTTAGCTAACAATATCTTGTTCATTCTGTAAGTTGAATTGATCCTTAATCCACCATTTAATTTAGGAAGATAGATAACACTCCATTTGACTTTAGATATCCTTCTACCACTTACATTTAGCCCATACCATATGAAATCTCTTATTCTTCTGTCAATTTTCTTCAGAACTCCTTTGGAAATTGCTAAATGAGACAACCAGTAGATATGTAGATTATTGAAAATGAAAATGGCCAGCTGCAACCTACCTCTATAAGAAAGAAATCTATTGCCCTAATTTGCAATTATTTTCTGAACTTTATCAATGAGTGGTCTGCATATAGTTTCTTTCAGCTTCCTTGTGGAGATTAGAACTCCAAAATAGGTAAGAGGTAATTGGTGAATGGTAAGTCCTGCATGTATAATCACACTTAATGAGTCTTCTCCACTTCGTTTAGAAAGATAAGCAGAACTTTTTTTTGAGTTGAACTGTAACCTTGATACTTTTTGACATCTTTGCAAGGAGATTAATATTACTCCAATTGAAGTAGTTTCATTAGCGTATAGCATAAGAAAATTATTTACAAAAGAAAGTTGAGAGATATTAAACTCTCTACATCTATAATGGAACCTGAAATTAATGTTTTCTACAATACACAGTTGTGTCATTCTTTGCAGAACTTCCATAGCAATAACAAATAGGTAGGGAGATAATGGATCTTCCTGCCTTAATGCCCTAGCTACTTTGTAGAGTTGGGTAGGTTCACCATTCATTAGGACTGAGAATGATATTATTAATATGTACGAATATATCCACTTGATAAATTTACTAGGGTATCCAAAAGCGTGAAGTTAATTGATGATGAAGTTCCATTTCACCGGGTCATAAACTTTGGTGAAGTCAATTTTAAGAGCACCACTTCTAACATGTTCCTTAGAATTGTAGTCTTTGAACAGTTCTTGTTCTATCATTATCTTGTCTCCAACACTTCTACCAAGGACATAAGTACCTTAACTAGGATTGATTTACCCTGGTAAATTATTCTTCAATCTATTAGTAAGAATTTTAGAGATAATCTTATACACCACATCGTAGCAAGCGATTGGTTTGTATTCATTCAATCTCTTAGGATTAGGGAATTTAGGCACCAAGAATAGATAAGTCTTATTCATTTCAGTGTGTAACCTACTACTACTGAAGAACTCTTATATTGCTTTCACCATTGGTGCTTATAAGAGGTTCCGTTTTTCTTAAAAAAATCTGACATTAAAGTTATCTTGGCCTGGAGACTTGTCTGGATGAAATGAAAATAAGAACTTCTTGAGCTCCTCACTTGTGACCTCCTTAAGTAGTGTAGAATGTTAATTCTAATTTATGGAATTAGCCATTCTATTAACTAGTCTATCAGGAAGGCAAGAAGTGTGTGAAGATACTCTATTTATTTCCTTAAAGTATCTCCTTACTGTCTCCTTTAAATCATCTTGACCTTGCTTTAGTCTGCTATTCCTATGCACAAGGGAAATTATTCTGTTTTGTTTCTCCTGTCTTGAATCACATCGAAAAAGTATTTGTATTCCTATCTTTTTACTGAATCCATTGAATTCTAGATTTTTACCACAACTGATTTTTATAGTCTCCAACAACTATATGTACTTGCCTAATTTTGTCTTTTACTTATCCATTAGTGACGCATCAATAGGATTCGCAGCCAACTTCTTCTAAGTTATCGAGAGATTCTCCATAGCTTGCATCTTATTAAGCTTTAAAGGATTAGTACAATGCCTAAGCATTTTTATATATTCAACTTTAACTTATTTCACCATTTGAGGACATTGGAATGCTTTAGAACCCTGGATATGTTTTCCAATAGCTTTTGTAAAGCTGGGAGTGCTTTAATAGGGAGTTGAAAATTTTGAAAAGTGATATTTTCTTGATTAAGGTACCGTTAATACAAATCTTTACAAGTGTGTGATCACAAAACAATGGTTCCCCAAAAATAGCAAAATTGTCTATCATTTGACCAATCCAATTATTCTTTACCAAACACCTATCCAACATTCTTTACATCAGTTTATGTCCTTGCTGGTGATTACTCTTTGTGAATATAGGTGTTGAAATTTAAGATTCACAAGTCCTAGGATAGTTTTTGGTGCAATAAGCTATTTGGTGTTTGGATGAGTAATGAAGTCTCCAGCCACCATCCAAGGGATAGAGATATTAGAGGCAATTCCCTGTAAATCGTTCCATATACTGGCTCGCTGAAATTCTTAGTTAGCTGCGTATACAATTGTTATAGCTATATGCATATTGACTGATTTTAGCACTAAATTATAACAGATCAATTACTCAGTGAAAACTAGTTAGAAATCAATAGGTGAGCTGGACCTATTGCTAAAATAACTCTTCCATTTAAGTGCTTAAGGTGGTTGCCCAAAGCTATCCACTCTACAGGGATAAATTTCATCCCTTTTTGGAAAACATGTAACATACCACTCCCATAGAGCATATGCCCGAACATACTAGAGGACATTCGAAAACATACTCTATGAAAATGGTACATTAGGACAATCAAACTAACTCATTAAAGGCATTAAACATATCATAAGCATTCTAAGTGTTCATTTCTTCCCATTTCATTCACAAACATAAAAGTCACATATGTCATTACAAATCACAATCCACATATACATTAGACAACATTTGTTTGAGTTCAATCTCAGTACAAAAAATATAATATGAAATGGGATGCTAATACACAAGAAGTCTATCTAGACTCCTTAGATTCAGTTGATTAGACCTTTGAGCCATTTTTGTCCCTAAAATGCAAGTACTAGACTTCTACTATATAACCTCAGTAGTTAGAACTCCCTTGATCCTAAAAAACGACATTGCAATTTTGATGAGTTAGTGAACAGTGAGTCAACTATCATCGATGTATTCACTCAAGTCAAATCTGAAAATAAGTATATCATATCATCCAGTATTGAATACCACATCACATTTCATCATACTTCAACAAGTACATCAAGTTTATCTTACTTTCACAAGCATATCATAACACATTTTCCACTAACTTCAATTGTAATTCACTATTTCAAATCAATTCAAAAACTTCATTTCAATGAACTCATTTCATACATGTAGTGATGTATATGCTAATGCATATATGTTTCCATTTTCATTTTTGTTTTGTTGTGACCAAGTTCCTATCAACCTAATTTACTATCCTGTATCTGTTGTGGACACTGAGATCATTTCTGGCCCATATTCATTGTGGATACCAAATCCATATCATCCAAGCCTGAGACTTTTTTTCACAATCCTGAGCTTAAAGCTCTTTTCCCACGTCGGTCACTCTAGTCACAACTCATTTATTTTATCATGCATTTCAATGTGATGAGATGCATCATTTCATATGCCATGTTTTCATTTCAGTATACATATGCCATATATCAAGCTCCTCATATCTAAGTTCAGCATTTATCAATCATTTGTACACACATTTCAGATTAAACATTCAATTCATATAGAAGCACATATGATTGAGTTTACACATCTAAATTGACTTACAATATGCTCCAAAAAAGCTATTGCCTTGATGATCCGACAATGGCTAAATGTTGACAACCACCTTGCGTGTCTATCGTCATGCAAACACATATAGTTCACAAATCACTAATTTGTTTAATCATATGAATATACAATCATACACATCTATCTGTGTCATGTTTCAATGCATGCTCAATTGACTTTCTGGGTATGTATTCTTATGCAAATTTCTTGAACATTCAAACATTATAGCTTGTATACAATTAGTTTGTAATCAGGTTTATACCTTAAGTAAGCTTGATTTAATACAAATCCATCAGTCATACATTCACCAAACTTTTCTAGCAATGTATAATCATACAATTTCCCAATTCTCATTCATCCATATCTAATACACATTGCTCATGCCTTTAAGAACATATTTGCATTCATAAGAACACCTTTATTCTTTTGACAACTCATAATGTCCATATTTGGATACATAGATATCAAAACAGTCCATTCTTTAAGTTATGACATCAATTAATAACCTAAACTTATCAAGCTCTTTATCCAATTAATCAAGGAACAATCTAGGTTCATTCTAAACCTTAATCAAGACCAAATACACCAATTTAGAGCGAATTTTCCTTAGTTGGTTAAACATGCAAACAAAATAGAAATTATCAATACAAAATTAGGCCTACGATCATGGGGGAACTTGCTACTATCATGGCAGAAGGCAAGTAATCAGCCCGCGATCGTGCACAGTCTTTCTTCCTCAATTCTCCACGAATTGCACATACTTAGATATGTCACTACTACTTGAATTTTTCCAAAATTCGTTTCCTATAAAGGTACTTCATTTCATGCTAGTCTAGCTTTCATATTGGCTACATTAAATCCTATAAAAATCTACTCATTTGATTCATTACCATTCCCTTCATACCATTATGCAGTCCTAACTTTTCCAGATTTAAAAACACTTCAACAACACATATCTTTAGCATGAATTCATCATTAATTATACTTTAAAGACCAACTTAAATCATACATATAACAACCTATAAATTACTATTTTCATGCATCCAAAAACAAAATGGAAAAGTAATCAATTCATCCATCATTTTCTAACACAACTTTAACGTCAACACTACATTCAATCCACCCTTAATCAGTCATCATAAAATTCTACTAAAACATGACACAATAGATCAGTACTTCACTTACTTTTTTAGCTTAAATGTCACCTTAATAATTTAAGCCTGCTTTGCCTCACATGTATGCAAGATCATCTCAGGAACAAGGTAGGCGTAGGATGGTGTTAGCAAAGACAAGAAGATGACAACAAATACAACAATGTTCTACTTTTATAACTATCTTTATGAAGGATTTTTTCATGGATTTTGATGTGGCAATTGAACAGAATTTAGTTAGAAACACAGAAATGTGAGGGAGAAGTAAATTTTGATAGTGAGAGGAAGAAGAAGGAGAGAGTTTTAGCAAAAAACAACAAGTGAAGAGGCTTTACATTATGTGCGTCATGTGGTGTAAGTAGAGGATGAGTTTAAGGACACTTGTCAAGTGTCTAGGCCAGCTACATGTCCTCTCTTTAGGCGGCCATATGTCACTTAGTTACTAGGCCATTTGTCACTTAATTCTACTGCCATATGTCAATCATTGTATAGGCTTAGTCATCCTAAATTTCCACATGTTAACTTGTCTTGCTACTTGAAAATTTTCCTAATCTAAATGTATATTTTAATTCATCAATCTTCCAATTGTTACAAATAACTCCAAATTCCTAACTGTGATCCATCAATTACACAATCATATCACAATTATTTAGAAACTTTTATACCCCGAAACATGTCAATTGAGTGCAATTTTTCTAAATCAACATTAGTGTGTGTGTATGTTCATATTATGCATGTGAATGAAATTATAAAATCATATCCTAAATGTTAGGTTCTGATCATGCATCTCATACACAATATATATCAAATATACACAGCGAAAATAAAAAAAAACCTTAAAAACTAGATCTACTCATGCATATAGATATAAAAAAACAAAAACACGAAATGTAAGATGCTTTCATACCTTTCTGAGGATCTCCTTCGTTCTTCAATCTTCTCCACGTTGGGTTGTCGTAAACCACAACGATCAACGCAGATTGTCTCTAATGAAAGTACACATGAAGATAGAAGGCTGAAACCTCATAAGGAGATGGCTAGAATTCTTTCTTGTGCTAGCAAAGACAAGAACTCTTGATAGAGTTAGAGAGAAAAAGTGTGTGCGTGTAAAAAAAGAACGTTTTTTTCTCTTTCATTTTGTGTCTTACACAAGATGCAGGAAAATCATCTTAATTTTTTGTACCATTTAGCCTCCCGTAACCCCCATCACTTATAGAAAGTTATAGGAAGTTAATGGTCATAAATAACATGCATTAATGGAAGTTGTGAGAAGTTAATGACCATAAATAGCATGCATTAATGGAAGCCAACAATATTTGTTTCTAATCCATTCCATGGAACATTTTCTACCATGATCACATCACGATACAATCCCAAAACACTCTCTTATATCTTAAATCACCATTCAAGACCATTTTACTCATCATTCAGATCTCTTCTGTGTGTGACCTATTAGGTTCTTGGTTATGTTAGCCACTTGAATTAACACTTAATTCAAGTAAGTCAAGAGCGGTATCTAGCAACAGCTCATGACCTCCAATTAACTGGAAAGTCAGTGGTTTAACTACGAACCCTTCCATATGCAATTTTTCCATGCAATTTCTCCTTTCACCATCTATACCCCACTTAGTTTAGAGTATGGTCAGAGTGTCAACTCCTATTAGATTGACTACGTCACATCTAGTCCAAGTTTTATTAGTCCTTGTCTTAAAGATCTCATTACTCTATATCATTGAAGACTCTCTTTATGACATATATCTACTCTGGCCAGAGACTCCTAAGTAATGACCCCGACAAGAGGCCATGGGTATCATCTCCTTCTATTAGGAGTGGTGAATCCTTTATTAGCTACTCAATTACCTCTGAATACCTCAAGTTGTACCCAATCACCACCCTTTGAGTAACCACTGAAAGGCACCGATGAATGGAGTCAAAATATAGGATCAGTATCCGAGATATCCTTGAGCACCTTAAGTCAAAGGATACTTGCATCATTGCTATGATGAGACTATCATTGACACTGGAATAGAATATTCATATGATTGTCTCATAGTAAGTTAATCCAGTGTACTTACTACCCTTAGTAAGCATCCATATGTTAACTCTGAACAACTCGTGTCTACAGCTTATAAGATCTACTACTTGATCTAATCAAGGAGTATAAAATGCACTAGTCAATATGGATTAATGATATTCCATCTTATTAATCCTATGACTAGGGAAAGTTTAGATACTAACATAATTACACATGATAAGAATCTCATTATCATGATCTCATCATAATTTCCTCCATGCTATGTTTTATATCAAGGACTTCATTAAATCAATTTAAGATTAACATCAGAACCATAAATGTATGAACATCGAAATAATGAAAAATGACTTTATTAATCATAAAATGATTGTACAATAAGAGCTAAAGGTGATTGCCTTTAGAGCACTTCTCTAACACTAAATACACCAAATTCATTCTAATATGATGTAATTCATGTGACTGAGTAATCTAGTACTCTAACTCTTAGTAGTTTTAGAAAATGACTATTACAAAGCATCTCTTTTATTTTGGTTTCCACCAAACCAACAAAATATACTTGGCTAGCTTTAATAAGATCTTTTAAAGCTAGTTCCTTATTGGGACAATTATTTCCTATAACATTCCATATTATGCAAACCATAAGGACTGTTTATACTTAGTCTGCCTCTTGGATTATCTACTTCCACCTAATGCTTGCCACTCATCTTGATCCTACTTAGAACCATTTTTCACATCAAAACTCTCCTTATTATCTACAACACCCTTTGGAGTTTCTATTATGCCAGCCTTTGTTATTACATCTACTCCATCATTTGACTACTAGGAATTCTCTTTATTTAGAGCTTCTTATGAGTTAGTTTGTTTAGCTGTCTCCTAAAATTTGTCTGATGATATCTCTTGATAAATTTGACTTTTTTTATCTCATATTTTATCAATCTGTCTAAAGGTTAGAGAATTTCCATTTTGCTCACTTCTAGCTCCATCACATTGATATTAACAACATTTGCTCCTATATTTGAAATCTTCTTATTCTTTTCCTATTTTTCTCTTACAAGATTCTTATGTTCAATAACTGTTTTTCCAGTGTTAATTGGATATGCTTCTTGTTGAATTTCACAATTTACATATACTTCAGCTCTTTGTTTGGAGGTACCTGATGGCTCTGGATTTAGATTTCTTCCACTTCCCTCTTCATTCTTATTCCTTTTAGAAATCCAAACTTTGGTTGCTTCTTTCATATAAGGCTTCCACGAATAAGACAAAAGAATTCTATCCTTCACTAATTCTTAACAGTTATTATACTTCATGAAAGGAATGCTTTTAGGTATTATTTTCTTATGTTCCACTTCTATGCATGCCCTTATATTACCCACCTTTTCAATGTTTTCTATATTTTCATCTATATTTAGAGGGACTCCCAAGTAACTAGCTAAATAACTCAATCCCTCATAAGACCAGTATTTAAGAGGGATTTTATACATATTAACCTAAATAGGTATTGTCTTGATTTCATTTATTTTAATTTTGAATCCCATTTTCAACTTCTATAAAAATATTGGCTTACCTTATATGTGCCAAGGTCCCATATCCATCACTTTACTAGCCATTTTCTCTGACGAGAACCGAAAGATGAATAGATTGACTTCAGTTATTAGTGTTGATTAAAGAATCATTTCTTCCAATTCATATCAGCCCAGTGTTGAATACTCAGGTATGCCATCCTTTTCTCCAGAAGGTATTCAACTAGGGATGCTTACCACTTAGTTGCGCCTTGTTGTAAAACTTTTATAAGAGGGGCAATAAAACCCTCTTTGATTCCAACAACAAATCAAAGAATGCTAAAGGAATCTGGATCTCCTACAACACGACTTTAGGACTGCTTTCCTACTTTCTGGGAAGATGGGTGAGTTTTTTAAGAGGTTAAAGAGGGGGAAACTCCTCCCTTTCCAACATTTGGTTTAGGGATGAGCGAGATTCTTCGGGTGACATTTAACCATTAATGGTAAATTGTTAGGACCTATTTTAAGGGGAAATTATGCGGGCTATCAAAATTAGAGAAGCCCCTATTCAGACCGGTAGTTACAAGCAAGAAAGGAGGTCCGCAAAGCAATAAGAGGAGTTCAAAGCAAGCGCGAAGGCTCAAGGAATCAAAGACAAAAGAAGCATCCATAATTCAGTTTAGACAAAAGTAGGAGGAAAGCATCCATTCTTCTAAATCAAGCTTTGTGTAAGAACAAAGATTATTTTTTAATAAAAAAGATGGACATAAGGACATAATAGACATCTTGAAACCACTAGAGCATTCTTATTCCAAATGAACATTCTAAAACAATTATGGCTGATGCAATTTTCACGACCTATTTTTTTATTAACTACATGCCTTCATTTGTTCTTTGGGTGAAATTATTTATAGTTTTCTTTTTTTCACTAAACCCTTGTTTCCTATTACACTATGAATATTTGGTAGAACTTATTTTGTTAATTATGATTTGTCCCCTGAAGAACTAAGATAGATATAAAATCTTTAAAATATATTTTCTTAGGCTACTAACGTCTACAAAAGGGATATGAATGCTATTGTATTAATGTTAACATGTATTTTAAGTCAATAGATGTTAAATTTTTAGAACACATTTCATCCTTTCCTATATCTTTGATCTTTACGATGGAGGATGATGATATGGCAGTTTATAAGATCATATATGAGACCATTAATGTTGGACAACCGCTACCATTACCTATTCTCCTGGTTTATTCTAGATAACAAGATCATCATGATATAGGCTTAGCATATATCTTTTCTTTGACATCAGATAAAACAATTAATGATTCTAACATCATAATTTTTGAACTAAGGGAGGTTCTGTTGGCCCCGGGTCTCCGTTCCTATTTAATGGCAACAAGGTGCCAAAAATTTGGAGTGCTTTTAAAATAACAATAATTATAAATAAAATTAATATCAAAATAAAAAATATTTTAATTCCTTGGCGGAAGCGAAATAAATACACAAACACTTAAAATAAATGGCCTAGAATAAGCTTGACATGTAAATAAATTAAAAGGCATCATGGAGGAACCCCCTTTTTAAT
>JAOQML010000008.1:26835367-26845403 GCA_027568935.1 Erythroxylum urbanii
AGTTTTGATAAAATTCTTGGATGGTATAATGAATCATTGCCTCTTGATCACACCATAGTTGATAGTTTTTACAATATTAAGAAACTTATTAGGGGTCTTGGTTTGCCTGTTGAAAAGATTGATTGTTGCAAATTGGGATGTATATTGTATTGGGGATGATGTGGAATTCCAAGAGTGCAAATTTGTGGACAATTTAGGTTCAAGCCTAGAAAGCATTTTATGAAAGGAAAGTTGGTACTATGAAAGCAGATGTATTATTTCCCGCTAATTATGAGACTTCAAAGACCACATGCTTCTGATGTTACTGAATCTCACATGAGATGGCATAATGAAAACCAACAGGAAGATGGAATAATGAGTCATCCATCAGATGCATTGGCATGGAAACATTTCAATGACACCCATTATAAGTTTGCAGCTAATAGTTAAAATATTAGGTTGGGATTATCGACAGATGGATTCCAACCTTTTGGTCAATCCAGCCAACAATATTCATCATAGCTAGTCATAATTACTCTTTATAATTTTCCTCTATAGATGTGTATGAAAGAGGCGTATATGTTCTTGACAGTGATTGTGCCAGGGCCTACAAATCTGAAGCATAAAATTGATGTATTCTTACAACCATTGATATCTAAATTGCAACATCTTTGGGAATATGGTATTGAGACATATGATGTGTCTCTGAAACATAATTTTATGTTGAGTGCAACTTTGATGTGGACAATTAGTGATTTTTCTGCATATGCCATGTTGTCTGGATGGAGCACAGTAGGAAAATTGGCTTGTTCTTATTGTGGCAATGATTCAAATGCATTTTATCTTCCAAATGGGGGAAAAATATGTTGGTTTGACAACCACAGAAAATTTCTTCCTCCAAATCATCCATTTAGGTGCAATAAACAAAAGTTTATTAAGAACAGGATGGTAAAATCACCTCCTCCACCTCAGAAAGCTAGTGAAGAGATATTGCAAGAGATTGAGGAATTAGGCTTACTAAAAGTTACAGAATTTAAAGCTGATGAAATTAATACAAGCATTAATAAAAACATTGGCTGGAGAAAACTAAGCATCGTTTGGGATTTGCCATATTAGAAAACTAATTTGATACGTCACAATCTAAATATGATGCATATGGAAAAAAATATTTTTGGCAATTTGTCCAAAACCATTATGAATATTGAAGGGAGGACAAAAGATAATGCAAAATCACGAGCTGATTTGAAACTTTTTTTTAGAAAGAATGAGTTATATAAAGATCTTCGCACTGGTAAATATCCGAAAGCATGTTACACATTAGATAAAAAGCAAAAGGAAATATTGTGTGAATGGTTGAAAAGTCTAAAGTTTCTTGATGGTTATGTCTTAAACTTGGCAAGGTGTATGGACATGAGGAAGTATAAATTATTTGTGATGAAAAGTCATGATTGTCATGTGTTTATACAAAGACTAATTCTAATTACATTTCGGGAGTTAATACCGAATAAGGTTTGGGAAGTAATAACATAATTAAGTTGTTTTTCAAAAGCTTAACATCATCTGAAATTAAGTTGGCTGAAATGGAAAAACTAGAAAGGGAAATTCTACTAATTTTGTGCAAGTGAAAAAGGATATTTCCTCCAAGATTCTTTGACTATGTGAAGCATCTATCTATTCATTTAGCACACGAGGCTAAACTAGCCGGTCTAGCTCAATATTGTTAGATGTATTCATTAGAGAGGTATGTAATTTAACACAAATTATTATAATTGATGTCATATCATGTTTTCATAACTAAAATTGTATAACCCTATTCGGTCATATAGGTATTTGCATCTCTTGAAGAACAATGTAAAAAATAAAGCTAGAGTTGAAGGTCGATATGTAATGCTTATTTAGTGGAGGAAGTTAGTACATTTTATTCATATTACTTTGAACCGCATGTTCACACAAGAGAAAGAAAAGTTCCTCGTAATGACGATGAGGGAGGAACTACTGATGCTAATGATAATTTATCCATTTTCACATATCCTGGACCAATATGTGGATGTTCAACGAGAAGAATGTTAATAGAGGAAGAAATTGAGGCTGTCCATGGTTTTATTTTATTGAACTATCAAGAGGTTCAACCTTTCATGCAGTAAGTAGAAATAGATTATTTGTCACTTGAATTTTAGTGTTATTCATAACTAAACATGCATAATAATGTTTTAGATTATACGAGGAATTGTTACGTGAGCTCATGCCTGACAAAACATAAGATGATATCAATAAAAAAGTTGGAAGATACTTTCCTTGATGGTTCGAGTAGTATGTAAGTTTTCCCTTACATACTTTAAAATGATTGAATTATAAGATTTAAGTGTTCAATCCAGAAGATCGTAGTTTTAATTTGGTATTTTCTTTTCTATAGGCCTTAGAAAATCCAACTGAGAACAAGTTCATATGTGATCTTACAAAGGGACCTTTGTGAACTGTTAAATCACACCGAGTGTATTTCGTTAATAGATACCAATATCATATAGAATATCATGGTCATAGCATGGCAACAATAAATGGTGGAGTTTGCATACAAGGAGAATTGATGGATTACTATGGCAAAATTATTGAGATACTTGAAATTGAGTACCCTGCATTGCCAATAAAGGGAAGTGTGATATTTAAGTGTGAGTGGATTGATCACACTCTAAATGTTGGTACAAAAGTGCATAACCGATACAATCTAGTTGAAATTAATAAACGAAGAAGATTTCGACAATTTGAACCTTTCGTGTTGGAAATGCAAGTGATCCAGGTGTATTATGTCCCTTTCCCTAGCTTACGACGAGATAAGTCTGATTGGTTGGCTGTTTGCAAAGTTCAACCTCGAGGTGTTTTTGAATCACATGGGAAAGAAGAACAGAGAATTAAAAGTGAAGCGTTTCAAGAAAATACTTATGAAATAAATTCATCTATCCTATATGAAGATAATGAACCTTTGAATGATCCATGTAATGCATATGATGAAATTTTATCTGGAGAGGATGAGGAGGGCCAGAGATCTAAAGAAGAGCCCGAATTTGATTCAAATTCTTCAGAAAAAGAAGATGATTTTGATTTACAATTAAGTAATGATAGCGATTAATTTGTGTTTATAATTGAATATTATATTCAAGTAATCAATCATTTCCTTTTCAATATATTTTATAACATATTTTCATGCAAATTGTAATATTTCAAGAAAATTCAATCAAATATTAATTTCAGGTTGATGTATGGCACTAAAGAGAAGACAGAATATTTCGCGACCAAGATTCAAACCACGATTCAGAGGTACTTACTGTACAGGTGAAGCATCTCATGGTATAGCAGCTGGAACTGAATCTCCTCCTCCCCTCTAACTATTACACTTGTAGATGAGGTACCTTCCATAGATGCTGCACCACCCACGACCCCTACATCAATTACTACCCCTATACTGGTAGAGGTATCAGGGGTAAACAATGATGACGAAGGAAGTGGCCACCGGTCTGGAGCAGAGGGACCCAATGGAAGAACTTACATTACAATTGTCAATATTATATAAGTGAAAATATATTGAACACTATATGTTTGTAATTAAGTTATAAGTTTCAATATTCATAACAGTATAAAAATTTTCAATCTTATATTAGGTTCATTCCATCTGGACTGTATTTAAGAAACATGACATCAAAATTCAAGATTAATATTAAGGGCTTTGTGTAGAAAAATATCTCTTAGGTGTTAAGGGAATTTTACTATCAAGAGTTTGAGGTACAACAAAAATTATTATTTTTTAATTAACAATTTTATATATTTATTAGATAAATATCATTACATCATAAGTATTAATTAAATGTTTTTCCTTTTGTTTCAGAAAGAAGTTTTTTGGGATTCTCCATTTGACGTGATCGTCTATAGAGTATGGGAAAGACAAGCATTTACATATTATCGTAACTTCGTTGCTGTGATACACAGAGCAGGTGCACGACTGCCTTATATTTTTGAAGAAGTATGGAGTCGTTGGCAGCACTATTGGACATCACCTGAGGTAATGTCCCTTTCAGAATATAATTCGGCTAACAGACGTGGAGGACCTGGGGGAGAGAATCTTCTCACACGTATGGGAGGATCTATTACCACCAAGAGCATGCAGAGAGACTTGTAAGTATCTACACTTTAAATTTATATTTTCATTTCTTTACTTTGCTTTATTTCTATTAAATTTTATGTGTGAATTTTGGAATGAGAATATGTGTTTCTTGTTGTGAATGATAATGTTATAAATGTTCGATGCCATATACGGCTATATTTTTTAGTTTTCTTCTCTGTTCAACAGAGGGTAGATTTCATAAAAATAGAGGAAACTCTGCCAAAATTTTATAAAATTTAATTAACTTATAACATTTTATTCTTATGCAGGAAAAGACTATGGGCATGAGGCCTACACCCCGTCAGCTTTTTTTGCATACTCACACAAAGAAGCATGACGGTGTGACATTCGTCAACAACCGTTGTAGAGAACTCAATATATATGAAATTTATGGTTTAATATTAATGCTTAATACTTATCACTTACTAATATAAACATTGCCTTTTGATAGGACCAAATATAAGAAAGCATTCAACGACAGTCTCAGCAGTCTAAAAATGTAGATAAGACTTAAACCTATCTTCAAGCAGTGGGTGGTAGGGACCGTCGGGGAAGGATATTCGGGTTAGGCTCATTTGCGAGTACATGTTATTAACAATCCTTCACGTCCAATACAACTACATCTAGTAGGCGGTCAGCATTTAATGAGAGAATCGTTCAGCTCGAGAGCATAGTACAGATCCTGGCAAGTTACAATACTCGATGGAGTACATAGCTCAGCTCCGTAATGAAATGGAAGAGTTGAAGGGTAAGGGTAGCACCTCATCGCATCAATTAGAGCATCCACTGTCTCCAAATTAATAGTGTACTTTAAATCATTTTATTAGAGATATGAAACTTATTATGTACAGTTTAAAGTTTTTAATATTAATTAAGATATTTTCAACTTTATGTCATAAATCAAATTTATGTTTAAAAACATAAATTTATACTATTACATTAATTGCTATTTCAATTATGTAAAATAAAATTTATTGATGGTATTGCCAGTACATTTAAAAAAACTTTTCTAATTCATTTACCGACGGACATATGAAAATCCATCATTACCACTAAAACATTTACCGAGGGATAATAAATTTTCGTCGGTAATCACCGACGGAGGAATAATTTCTGTCGATAAAGTTAGAACAATTTGCACAAAAGTATCGACGGAAAGACAGCAATCGTCTGCGATGGAATATCCGTCAGTAACTTTGTAAGAATTTACCGACTTAAGTATTCCAACTGTTGGTAAATATATCAACGGGAAATAATTTTTTGTCAGTAAATATACCAACATAAAGATATTCCGTCGATAAGTATATTAACGGTAAAAATTATTCTGTCGGTAAATTTACCGACAGTAATTAATGTTCCGCCAGTATCTATTAGCTACGGCCATTTCTATGACGCTTTTGTCCGTCGATAATGTCCATCACTACTCTTACATACTGTCGAATTGTCTTCATTTTCCATTGGTAAATATCGTCGTAAAAACACAATTTTCTTATAGTGGGAGTAGTTACAAAGTTTCAATGACAAAGAATTATTAATGTGTGTGTACAGTTGGCAATGGTGAATAACTTGACATTTGAGTTTTTGGTTAATATGTATGTTTAGTCCAGAGCTCCTGGACACCGATTTTGCATTTTAATGAATTTGCACTGCTTGAATGATGTTGTTTAAAGTTAAATTTATTTCACGAAGTTGAAACTATTATCTAATTATTGCATGAAGTGCTTTGTGATTTTGTGTGTTTGTTGTTTTGTTTACTTGAGGACAAGTAAATAATTAAGTGTGGGGACATTGATAAATGTAAATTGCATCATGTTTTAAGGCTTAGTTTGATATGTGTTTAGCTATTAATTAATCATTTAGTATATGTTTAGGCTAGAATTGTGTTAGTTTGTTAATTATTTGTGTTTAAGTGTTTTTATGGGTTAGTACAAGTCTTTGAGCTTAAATATTATGTTTTTAAGGTACCTTGATGTGTTTGTTAGTGTTTCAGGGTCAATATCGAAGAACGGAGAAGTTTCTGAGACATTTGTGTCGAAACAATGGCCCACGATTGCGACACAATAGATCACAATCATGACAGAAGCACAAGATTTGGCCCACGATCATGGTCTGTATGCCACAATTGTGACAAAAGCGCAAGACATGGCCCACAATCGTGGCCCACGTTGGCAAATACGTAGACACTAAAAAATGTCAAGTTTTGAGGGATTTTTCAGACCTTTTGAACCACTAACAAACCATAGGTTTGCTTAGAACACAAAGGATATTTAAAGAATAAGACGAAGAGGCAGAAGAGAGCTTTTGCATTAGCCACTTTGAGAAACCTATGGAGAATTCATTGAGAGATTGAGAAAGAGAAGAAGGAAGGAAGAAGAGGAAAAGAAGTTGACTGGCCATATTTCTCAGATCAAGAGTTTCCTATTGTCACTGCTGCCATCATCTGTTCAGATCGTATTTATTTTTTATTTTTGATTTTATTATTGTATAGAATTAGAATAACAATTTGAGGATAGGATTTTTGAAAGTTGAAGATGTTCTAAACTCACCTTCAGAGTTTTATCTTTGACTTATTAAAATTTGATTGTTTATGTATTAATTGGGTTTATTGTGGTTTAATTCTGCAAGTGTATAATTCGATAATAAATTGAGAGGGTGAATCAAATAAAAAATGATTAAATTGGGCTAACGAGAGTTAGGTGATTTAATAGAACAAAAATTAAATTAAACCGGTAAGTTATGCGAAGAAAGATCTTGCATAGGTTTTTGGTAGTTTATTAGGGAACTTAAGAACTAATTAGGATTTTGGATATGTTGTTAATTGAGAGATTGCAACTTCCAGAATCTGATTAAAGTTTACGATTTTGGGTTAATGGTTATAACTCAAGAGAGAGTAATCAACCATAGGATCGTTTCAAACACACATTTCTTTTTGATTTTCCTCTCTTTTTTCAAATAAAATAGTGATAGAAGCTACATCAATATAGGAATTCCTAATATGGCATTAAGTTCAAATATAACCAACCCATATGTATGCATACCCCTACACTTAGGCTTCTGTATAATCACAATCATCAAGAATTAACAAATGCTTCACTAGCTTTAAGGCTTGGGTAGCACATTTGGTTAGTTTTTAAAGCATGTAATGTGGTTTATGGACGGAAATGCTAATAATGCTCAAAGGGGTTTAGCAAAGGAAAATTTACATTAATGGGTAAGTTGTTTGGCTAATGTAGCTCTTAATCAACAAAAAATGCCTAATCATTTTCATGAAAATACATGTAATAAAAAAGTGGTTTTGAATAGAAAATCAAAGAAAAGTAAGGATGTACATGTTATAAAGGTCACACATAGCAAAATGCAGTCAGATTGATATGGATGTCAGTCTAATATAACTCAAAATTTCACTAGTTTTTTTATCTACCAATAGTCATTATTATTCTAAGGATAATGCCCATTAATCAATCACAAGAGAAAGAGTACATGATAATGTTTCCATTGATTTTCTAGTCAATTCACACTCTAATTATAACTAAATAATCTTAAAAGGAATAGAAAAAGAAAATTTTTTATTTTGATTGTTTGATTTCGAAAACCTACTAAGAAGTCACATAAGCTACAATTAAGTTCAAAAATATGCATAAAAAACTAGGATCCCCACCCCCACACTCAAAAGTTACATTGCCCCCAACATAAAATCAAATACAAGAAATAGAGCATTTAACTAAAATAGTAAACACAAAAGTGTAAATAAACATAAATTTACTTCCCTTGGGTTACCTCCCAAGTATTGCTTTTGTTTATCATCATTGGCTTGACTCCCTGCTGGGTGAATCAAGTGACACCAGTCATGCCTTCCAGTATCAAAACTTCCAAATCCTCTGTTTGGAAGCCTTCATAATATGACGTCAAGTGACGACCATTCACTCTCAATTTCTTGTCAGTTTTTAAACTCCGTATCTCTACTACACCAAAAGGATAATAAACAAACCAACCAAATGGGAACATAACTTGCCTGGAAATAATTTGAGCTTAGAGTGATATAGTAGCACTTTTTGGCCCACCAAGAAATCATCTTATCACGAAAAGCCTTCATTTTCTCCTTACTTATCATTGCATTCTGGTAGGAGTCTTTTCTCCAACTCTTGAAGTTGTAACTTCCTATGAACAACCATATCATCCAAATGTTGGATCGAAAACTTAAGCATGCAAGATTTGGCTAAAACATAAGATTTCAAAACTTGTTTTTAGAAGTCAAATTTCAGTGGAAGCAATATAACCAAATCAACATGCCAAGCCATACATGATACAGTACAAGGAAAATATTTAACATAAGAACAAGATGGTAGAATTATACTGACTCCTTTGCTACAGTTTTAACTCCTCGCCGTGCTATCCTATCCTCGACAATGTATATAAGGAAAATATTTAACATAAGAATAAGATGGTAGAATTATACCGACTCCTTTGCTACAGTTTTAACACCTCACTGTGATATCCTATCCTTGACAATGTATCCTTTCCTAGGTGATGTATCCTCTTCTTGTTATTGTATCCTAGACCAATCTAATCTACCACTTGTTCTCCTTGCGTAACTTGGTTAACAAGATCCTTTGGTGGGAAAGGAGAAAAAAACTTAAAGAGATTTTGCCTTAGAAAAAGAAGCCAAAGATGAGACACCCCTTATGCAAATTTCGGCTATCTCATGCAAGATAGGAGAGAGAGAGACAAAAATTCAACAACCTCTTGTATAATTTCTCTTAATTTTGGTTAAGCCTCAAAGAAAGAAGTGAAGTGCATCCAATGTATCACATCCTTTCTTAATCAATCACAAAGAAGCCAACAAATGAGACTCTTCTCAATTGTTTTAAGATGGCTATATGAAAAGACCAATAACCTAAAATGATACATCTCATTTTTTGTTTTGTGACGAAATAAGGAAGGGGGTCCATTAAATGCACCTCTTTCTTTTTTAATCCAATGAATGCTAAATGGTTACATGCTATCATTAAAAGACAACCATTAAACCATTTAATGATAAGGTTATAACTCCATTTAATGATGATAAGGCATATTAAAAACCATCTTAAATGTAGCAAACCAATGCTAAATGTGCAGCTGCGCATTTAGCTCATTAAAATTGAAAATCCACCTCCTTTTATCTTTAAAAACTTTGATTTAATTTAATTAATCAAATTAAACCAAAGTCTAGCCCATTTCTAAATTTTTATTTCGGCTTCTAATTAAAGTAAACGCAACATTCAATCATAGGCTTTAAAATCTCTATTTGTATTTCTTCTTTGCTTGATAACCATCATAGAAGCCAAATGGAGAATCTATTTGGACTTATATAATTCAAGCTCTAATAAGCCCGGAATTAATTTAATCTCATTAGAATTAATTCCAGCTTATTAACTAAACGTCATTCCACTAAAGACAATTAGTCGAACTCTTAAATTACTAAATATTATGAGAGACGTCTAATTGCAAACTCTAATATGAACCATATTATAGCCATCTGCACAATAAAGGGTAAAATTACCGTTTTGCCTTTGTGTTGATTTTTTCTTCTAGATCTCCCATTTTACTCTATATGGTGATTAACACACAAGATTTCATCTTGGTATTAAGACTTGAAGGGTAACTAGTCCATCAAACTACTAGCGCTATTTTAATGACCAATCTCAATAAAACATCTAAAAGTGAAGATGTCACTATAAACTCTTTATTTGGGAGAATGTTCCCTAATACATGTTTCAATTGATAATTCCAACATGCAGACACTGGATTGATGCTCTGTATAAATCCATTTTGATTACATTAAGAATTATAATGAAACACATATGAGTTTACCATTCATCAAGATTGTGGTCCATAATAAACGAATGCTTAAGTGTATGTTTTAAG
>JAOQML010000008.1:26855958-26871318 GCA_027568935.1 Erythroxylum urbanii
TTTTGATACTTAAGTTACATGCCAAAAATGCCCTCAATTCATTCTTATGCATTTATTTCACTAACTAGCGAAATAAATTTTACTCACATTGTAATAAATAATTAATCTCCAAAAATGATTCTAAGGTAAAAATTCAAATCTCATGCTTATTCTATAAACTATTATGGTTAATTTAACAAAAAATTCCGGGGGCCAACATTCAGGGGGTTTCTTTCCAATGTTGTTAGATCCAGAATCGAGGTAGATTTTAAGCTGTTTGTTTAGTATGTTTTTTTTTCTTCCAATAAGTTCCCATTCATAAAGTACAAATATGTTGTTTTCCCTTTTAGGAGAAACCGAGAAAGAGAATCATGAGAAAAAGAAAGTGTCTTTAGTATGTTTTATATCAAATTACCAAAGGGCTCCATGATATATGGAGAATTTTTCCATTCTTTTTTTTTGGAAAATGAATATAAATTTTCTATAGATAAAACCATTACAACATTCCAGTGAGTTCTAAATAGTCACTATATAGACTAGTATATTATAAGAGGGAGTTAGATATTAATCAAATTATACAGATTAAAGATTCCACTAGACTCTAATATCCGTGGTGATAGAAAATTGTAGATTCTTTACAAATAAGGTCGCTCTAATCCAGTTAATGATCTTATTTGCAAGCTGATATGAATTCTCTTCAAGGTTGGAAAAGTGCCTACGATTTCGTTCTTTCCAAAGGAAGTAGATGGTAATAACGAATGTAGCTTTATAAAGAATCACATTAGGCCTCTCTTTTGTAGAAGTATTAATAGCCCAAGCCTAAGTAAGCTCCCAAGCAAGTAATCAATACCTGGTAAGATATGTAAGATTCTGCTCCAGACTATTTTTAAGAAGCTACATAGGAAAAAAAAGATGATCTCTATCTTTGATTATTATTTTGCATAACAAACAAGTTGAGTCCACATGTCTGTGCCATTGACTCTTAGTCCTGAGCCTATTTTTAATCACAAACCATGAGATAAATGAGGCTTTTGTATGAATACAATTAGACCATAAAAGAAAGGACCAAGGTACTCACGTAACCCTCTTGCAAAGATCCTACGACATGAGTAATTAGAGAATTTTCCACTTAGATAAACCTCCATATGATGGAGTCCTCCATGTGTGCATTGTTTAAGCAAGGGAGATGATAGGCCAACATGTCAAATCCCCTACTATTCCCTCGCTATTGACCATTAAAGATCAGAGAAAAGACCTTATCATTAAGCAAAAGTCTGTTTCTTAGATGTTGTGGCCTCCGATTGAGAATAATAGGACTCAAGTCTAACCACCTGTCATACCAGAACCAGGTGTTTTCCCCATTTCTAATCTTGTGTTTAATAAAAGGATAAATAAGAACTCGCAACTTCATCAGCAAGATACGAGTCCAAGAAAACTCCCGGGTATTGCCAAAAATTAACACCTTTAATATGATATTCATGAATCCACTTCACCCTGAGGGCATTATAATCAGTGTAAAGCCTCCATAATCTTTTGCACATTAGGACCTTTTGTGAAGTAAAAAGGTTATCGATGCCTCCGTGGTTTTTTAGAATCACCACCTCACTACACTTAACTTTAGCATTTTTGGAATGCTCAGTTCTACCTAACTAGAGAAATGCTTTAATGATTCGATACAACTCTTTAAGTGTTTTCTTTGGTAGTATAATATGTGCCGACCAATATAAATATAAGTTGCTCAATACCAAGATGATAAGAGTTAGCCTAGCAGTATAAGATAGGAATTTATTCTTCCAAGCATTCACTTTTGCCTTAATCCATTATATAAGGGATAAAAATCATGATATTTAGGTTTGGAAGAAGTAATAGTTATTCCTAAGTAGCAAAAGGGGGTAGAATACTAAATAAGCCCCACCATTTCCAACATTTCAGAAGTATTCCTGACATCCGCTGAGAGGTAAAGACTACTCTTTGCAGGGTTGTACTTTAGACTTGACCAAGAAGCAAATAATTCAAAAATATTCATCATCATAGTAAGAGAATGAGTATCAGTACCATATAGTATCAGAAGATCATCTGCGTATATTAAATGGGTGAGATTTAAGGTGCACTTGTAGTGATGTTGGAAACCCCGATTATAAGATATCTGTTTAGTGATCAATCGAGGGAACCCTTCCATGATAAGAGTGAATAAGGAGAAAAAGGATCACTCTGTCGAATCCCTCTAGCAATTTGAAAAGGTTTAGTAACGATCTCATTCACTAGGATGTTCAAAGATGGGGTTTGTATACAAATCATTATCCAATCTATAAATTTGGAAGGCAATTGTAAAGCTTCTAAACATACTCGAATGAATCTCCAGCTAATAGTATCAGAGGCCTTATAAAAATTGACTTTAATCACACAGCTTCTGAGTTCCTTGCCTGAATTGTATTCCTTTAACAGTCCTTGAAGTAGAATGATATCATCTCTGATATTGCTATTAGGAATGAAAGCTCCTTGAGCTAAGTTGATAATACTGGAGATAGCTCGCTTCAGTCTTTTAGCAAGGAGCTTAGAGATCATTTTATAAATATTGTTGCAACAAGAAATAGGACGGAAGTCATTCATACTTTATGGTTGATATTTTTTAGGCCCCAAGAGGATGTATATGTGATTCATAGCCTTGAGCATCTTTGAGGAAGCAAAGAACTCCATCACAACATCCGTGACAAGAGTTCCTGTGATGTCCTAAGTACTTTGAAAGAAAAGTGTCGTGAAACTATCAGGACCAGGAGCTTTCGAAGGATGTATATTGAACAGAACCCTTTTAACATCTTGAGCAGTAATAGGAGAAACCAGAAATTCCATGGTTAACAACAACAGTAACAACAACAATACCAAGTAGAAATCCCGCTGAGACGCCAGGTTTGGAGAGGTCCTTCAGTAGTATGCAACCTTACTCCTAACTAGTAGAGAGGTTGTTTCCCAATTTTTTCATACTTGTTAAATGAATAAAAATCAGATCATAATGAAGGCAGATACATATAAATTATATCTCAAGATACTAAATTATAGTAGTCATAGAGCAATAACCATATTTGATTAGGACATTCTATAGTTAAAAATAGTCAAAAAAATTGCAAATTAATAATATATGTCAATTTCTAAAAGATAATATTGATTATGTTTATCAAGATATGAATTATTAAATTTAAGAAGGTCTTCTCCAAATAAAGTCTCGTTTTTAACCTCATGAGCTCATGGTTTATCTTAGCAGTTGAAATATCTTTGCAAGTAAGTCTTCAATCCAAAATTTATATAATATCATAAAATTGGATATTAAATTATTGACAAATCTATATTATATCTAATTTGGCAGAAAATGACAAAACATTTTTCTTGTGCTCATACGATTACTTGACCATATATGACTTCTTTTATCTAAAACAAACTAAATTAGATAAATTTAAATTAAGCCAAACTAATTTAGATAAATTAATTTGGTTTGAGTAATTTAAATTGATTTAATATTTTTAAATTTTAAATATTTATTAAAAGAGTGAGAAAATATCAAAATCCCTTTGATTTTCTATCAAACAAAGTTAAGAAGTTTAATAAATTCTTATAAATTTTAATAGATGACAAAGTTATATTATAAAGTAACAATTTCAATCATATTTATATAAAATTTTAATCTGTGTTTATTAAAATAACTTCACAATTAAGTGAGTAGTTTAAATATAATACAGACATTTCAATATTTCAAACGAAAAATTATTGATTATAAATTGATAAAAATTGAATTTTATCATTTTTTAAACAAAGAAAAATGTATTAATTAAATAAGGAAATTGTTGACAAAAATTCATACAAAGTAATACGATCAAAGACCAAACAACCATCAAGAAATTGCAAGTGACTATATCCAACTAGTTGATTTTTCAAGTGAATTGACATTAAGAATTGAAGTAGTAGCTGTCTTTGTGTGCAAAGACATGTTTTCCAATTTTAGAACATAAGATGTACAAGGAAGTTTCTATGGTATTGTGCAATCACAAAGTATTATGTTGTTTCTTTCTTCTCATATACCAGCAACAAGATAGCCAAAGGCAACTTTGAATACCCATAGATCCATTTTACATTCCTTCTAAATCTTGCTACACCATTTAATAATGTCTGACAAAGAATCTGGTGGATTGACCGGATGATATAGCTAAACAATTTCCTTCTAAATGTGTTGATTATATGGGCAATAAAAGTAGATATGATCAATGTTTTCAAAGGATGACTTGCATAGAATATACCAATTTGGCAAAACAGAGAAGTATGTTATTCTATCAACTGTGGAAAGTCCATTTCTAATAGCTAGTCATAAAGAAATTGAGGTACGAGGAGACTTGTTTTTGTACCATGTGAGTTTGTACCAAAAGACATTTTGATTGGTGTTCCTAAAGAGGGACCAACATGATGCATTAGAGAAAGTACTAGAATGAGTGTGCAACCACTAGATTGTATCTTCTTTAGAACTATTAAAGGCAGCATTTGAAAGGAAACCAACTAATGCATGTGATGGAGATAAGATAGAAAGATCCATAATGTGAATAACTTCAACAATTGTAATGATTTTGACAATTTTTCTAATTTCATGCTAAAGCAAGAGTAATAATGAGATGAATTGTAGTTGGTTTGATAATTGGGCTAAAAGTGTCTACATAGTTAAGACCGGAAGATTAATGGCACACTTTGGCAATATGGCGAGCTTTATAGCAATCAAGAGAGCCATCGAGCTTGATTTTAGTTCAAAAAACCCATTTACAACCGACAATGTTTTCACCTAGATTAGGAAGAACATGAGACCAAGTTTTGTTGTGATGAAGAGCTTTGAATTCATTAAGCATTGCTTGACACCAATGAGGGAATTTGATGGCATGAGTAAATTAGGTAGAATTCGAATCAAGAGAGGACTGAATAATGTTGTACATAACAAGGTCAGGAAAAGTTATAAGTTTGAAAGTGCAATCACAAGTTTGAGTAATCATTAGATAGGAGACTAATGTTACTTATTAAGAAACTAATGGTAAAGGGGTAGAAGGAAGAGGAGGTTTTGAAGTAGTGAAAACAGGTGATGATGAAGTATTGGAATTTGGTGGAGAAGTAGGTGTTATATTGAATTGAAGGGGTGAAACAAATGAAAATGAGAGGGTAAGGATGAGGAGAGGGTTATAAAAACAAACATAATGTGAAATATAAATTTTATTGGTAGAAGGATTAAGACATCGATTTCCTTTATAGTTGGGAGCACAACTAAGGAACATATAGGGAATAGATTTAAGTGTTAGTTTATTAGGGCTAGTTGAAATAAGAAATGGAAAACACAGACAACCAAAAAAACGAAAATGGTTAAGTGTAGGTGGTACTTGAAATAAAATCTCATGAGAATACTTGTAACATAAGCTAAATAAAGGAAGAAGGTTAATGAGATAAGCAGTTTTTGAAAAGGCTTTAAACCAAAATCATTTGGAAAGAGAGCTGTAAAGCAGTGAAGGCAATGAGATTGGTAGATCTTTCAAGGATATAGATTATTGTGGATGTGTCCTATAAGTAGCAGAGTCTTGGTTAAAAGGTCCTTTAAAATATAACTTAAGGGGTTAAATTTAATTAGATAAGAATTATCCTTAACAAATTATGCAACAAAAAGTGAACTAGCAGTAAAAGGAGTAATAATGAGAATATTGCATAAATGTAAGGGTTTATGATTTATAGATAAGGTTAAGGATCCTTTAGATGAGATGGACAGAGTATTACCATTTCCAATAATAACTTAGTCATTACCTTGATATGGTTGAATGGAGTCAACAAAATGGGTGTTGGGTGTCATATAGGAAGAAGCTGGGGAATCCGGAAGCTATTCTATAAGTTCATTGGAAGAATAGCCAAATAGGGTGGTAGAAGATTAAATATTTTGAGTGAAAAAAGCTAGTTGAATTGTGGTTAGATTTTAAGTGGGGTTTGTGGAATTATTTTGGGCTTGTATATATCAAAAATGACAAGTGATAACTAAATGACCAACTTTTTACAAATTTAATATTTGGATGGTCAAGTATTTAAAACGGATCAAAAATTATATTGGAAGTTTGGATTATAAATAAGACAGTGGGTTGGGCTGGTATGGTTGTGTGGGTTGTAAGAAGGAAAATAGGCTAGGTTGGTGTGGTTATATGGTTAATGGTGTTGATTTTGGGTTAGGATATTATGAGTAGGTTGAATGGGAACTTCGCCAAAGTTAGGCCATAGGGAATTTGGGTGTGACCCGGTCCAACTTGAGGAACCAAAAACATAAAGTATTCTATGTTTTGATCGACTTGAACTTTATGGCAAAATGTTGGTTAGGACATCCTTCATGAGCTAAGACCCAACTTCCATAAGACATAACAAAGGCAACATTAAGTGGGATTGATGAAGGGAGAGTAAGTGTTGTTTATGAAGCAAAAACTTATCTCTCAATTCAGAGAACAATGGGGTGATGTCGCAATTTTACATTAATAAAGGATTCATAATTATGGGGTAGTTTCTTGAGTGTGAAAAGAACTATATCTTCGTATGACAATAGGTCACCGATTGTTGATAATCTTTAGCAGTGGAAGCAATCATCATTAAGTAATCACTGATTAAGGAGTCCCCTTTTTTGGTGGTGCGATGATTATGCCGGACTTCTAGGTTAATGTTTGTTGAAGAAAATAATCTTTAAGGTGGTCCAAAGATGTCGAGCAGTGCCACAACTAAGCACCAGTGATGCCATAGTGGAGGTAAGGGGTGGCGGTGAGACAATAGTAGAAAAGCTTATCTTTCTTTTGCCACTCCAAGAATTCAGTTAAGAGGGATGAAGTGATACTAGCAATATCGTTGTGCTTTTATAGTAGAGAGATTGATCCATCTATGTATTCCCACAAATTACAGGCGAGTAGTATAGACTTAACTTGATTATGCCAAATTAAATAGTTGTTGTGATGGAGTGTTGTTCTGATGAAATTGGTGATATTCGTAATTGGTAATATGATGCATTATGACGTCATCTTGGCTATTGGTTTGTGATGTTTTGGTTTTGGATAGGTGCAAGAGAATTGGATTAGAGAACAACTTCAAAAAAGAAGAAAGAAAAGTTATAGAAATTGGATTTAGGTGGAATCTGATATCATGAAAGAAATCGAATAACTAAGGTAATGTTATATTGAATTTTTGCGTGTTTTACTGTTTTAAAAACTGAGTTAGTTCGATCAGTTTAATAGTAAAAACCTTTAACCGATTAACTTTTTGGTTCGATTTTTAACTTTCTGGTTTGATTTAGTTTAATAATTTTTGTTGTTAAAGACCAGTTATTGTATTAATTAATCGGCCTTTTTTGTAAATTAATTAGTTTGTATGAATCGAAATAAACTGATTAATTTTCATTTGAAGGTCTCCTTTTTCAATTAAATTGGTTTATGACGGTGTAATACCAGTTAAACATTTTAAATTTTAAATCTGTTGTCTTACTAATTTAGCGTTCGATCTGGTTTTGAAAACATTAGTTTTAGGTAAAGACTTGTTCCTCTATTTATACATGTAAGCTGATGTTAAAATGAAGGAATTTGAGCTTTCATATTTGCGAAGATTACAATAAAATGATAAGATGTAATATGTAAAAGATAAGAAGAAATTAGTTAGTTTAAATCTTTGCTAACAATATGCTCGTGCTTCAGATTGTCCTTTTAAAAAATCATTTGTCATTTCAACCTGCCTATAGTCCAAATGTATTTTTGTCCATGTCCTCACTTTTGCATTATAGAGAAGAACATACTCTAATATTCGATCGAGGGCTAGATCGTATTCACCATAAGATTTCTGAAAATACTCGTATTTTTTAAAAAAATTCCAAAATTAAGTATCTATAAATATGAGCCATACGCAATATTAAATTTGAATGTTGAGGTCTAAAGTAGTGTTATTGATAAAATTCTCAAAAAATACCAAAATACAATTTAATCTTAATTTTCCTCAATTTTTTTAAAGTTTTCATTCATATAGGAGATTTCATATATTGTTTTAATTCC
Source organism: Erythroxylum urbanii (assembly GCA_027568935.1). Lineage (NCBI taxonomy): Eukaryota > Viridiplantae > Streptophyta > Magnoliopsida > Malpighiales > Erythroxylaceae > Erythroxylum > Erythroxylum urbanii. The sequence goes on from JAOQML010000008.1 coordinate 26,864,010, forward strand.
TTGCCTCTTTGTTAGTATTATATCTCTTAACTATTTTTGTTCATCTTTTAAGAATTTGAAATGTTCACTTCATGAAGTACAAATGTATTAGTCATTTTAAATTTAAGTATTATTTTTGTATTAAATAATACCCATATGCCAACTTTTTCTTCTATTTGCTCTTAGAATCTTATACGTATACATAAGTAGGATTTCAATTCTTCCTAACCCTATTTTTGATTGGTTCTTGTTGTTTTAATCGTTCAAAAATGCATATACAATTCTGGATTGTTGAAGGGCAAACTTTGTGTCTGCACCAACTTTTCTTGACCCGATTTCTACTTAGCAGCTGAAATTGAATAGGTCCACAAAAGTCTAAACCATACTTTATTTTAACAAAGATAATTCGGTTCAGAGAATTTAGTCATCATGATAGTAACATACTGCACCAAAGCAAATCAAAGAAGATTGCATATATAATGAGTCGCATTCATACATGCCTACAGTGTTTTGGCAAATTTTTAATAATATAAGAGATGCAGAGAAAAGATGGTTTCTCCTAATATTCTAAGTTTAGCATAGAATTCCAAGTTTTAACTAAATTTAAATTTTCTAACTTAAATTGATAGATTAATTGAGGGACATAGTTTTTAATTGGAAAGTCACCTTTATTGTTGCACAATTTAACTCAAATGGTAGTTTCTGAGTTTAGCTTCATGAATGTTAGTACTTATTTATTTTATTTATAACCATACTTTAGTCAGATGTATTAGAGCCTCGGGCAGTGGAGCATGAAAATCATGATCAGATATGACATCTCGATATTCTACACCCAACTTAATTACATGCCTAAACCAAGTGGACCAGATTCAGGTTGGTTGGATCAGTGGTAAAATTCCCTCGTGGCAAAGAGTCTGTCCTGCGAGATAAGTTCACCTTTAAAATTAAAATAATCGAGAAGGTTATTACAGTTGAAAGACAGGTATTAGCTTGGAAGATAAGCACTGAAGTGGGGTCGAATGTATAACCATATAAATGCATGTTTATCTATATACATAACATCTGAAATTGGCTGAATCGGAAAATGATGTATTATCTTCTGTTGCAATGATTTCTGACGGGCACGGCCATTACATATCTTAGTGAACTGATGTAAATACTCGAGTGTTCGTTGTTACTATCCCGTTTATCTCCAACAAGAAACTCTAATTAATGCTGTTCCCATGTAACTCAGGACTAATTGACTCTTAACTTCTTCAACTGTCACGGACAATAAACTTTTTCCTTCGACGCTCACAATTCCCTTAGCTTCCAATATATTGTCATAGCTCAATTTCCATGGCTTTAGTACTAAATCTGACAGTGCCCTGCTCTCCCTAATGGTCTCCTTTCTGTATTGGAGATCAGAAAGTGCAGAAATATAAGGTTTAAAGAAAAGGCATTCCAAAGCAATTCTTGCTTCTACAAGGTGATAAGGTAAGTAGCTTTCAATTGATTCCAACAAGGCATGGAATTTAGTTAACATGCCATCAAATGATGATCTGAATTCGCTGCGGTCACTCCATACTCCAATTCCATCCCCTAAGGTGATTATTCCTCTCGAACCCCAAGTATTGGCACAACTATGCCCCCTCAAGAGGTTGATGGATTTCTTAGCTATCTTCAGGAATTGTACAACTTGCTTTGAAGGCCGACCTTTTCCCATGTGAGGAAGACCTACCATGCAATTGAAGATTAACCATTCGTTTCTTCCTCTCCGCTTTAGCTTCTCCGCTTCTGCCAAGTCCTCCAACTCCACCTCCTTTATTATCAATCTCACGTCAGAAGCTTTTGCCTGTTCGTTTAGCAAGAGAGGAACAAAGCTACCGTTCTCTTCCTGCCACTTCACTATAGTCAATTTCACCAATCTTTGGCATCGTTTTGCAAGTAACTCTAAAACTGGAGGCCACTGTACTCCATTTCCAATGTCGAAGTCCACTATATGAACCACGTCTGCATCCCGAGGAATGGATTCCATAATTGCAGAATTGGCAGTGAAGTGAGCAAACCTTCCGTAGGGAAGTATCTGATAAAAGGCCTGAAATGCTGCACTGTAGTTCTTGCTAGCCTCTTGTCTCAGGTAGTTCACCTCAAAGGATTGAATCAAGTAACAAGCAAGACGTTCTAGGATTGAGCCCACTGCACTAGCCTTTTCTTTAAGCCACCGCAAAATTTGTTCTGCTAACTCTAACTGTTCCATGTCCATGGCCTCCCCATATGCTTTGAGCATATGGAACATGCTCAGTTGACTATCATCAGTACCTACAGATGCCTCAGTAAACACTGCCGTCTCATTTAGACTCCTCGCATCAGCCAAGGGTTCTGTTAAAGGTGGACTTCTCTTACCATCAGACATCCACTTGCAAACATCTTCAATCTCATCCACCATTAGTTGATCATATAGATTCATGTCGAATTCGAAGTTTAGATCAATGCCCTTTTCTGCTGGCATAAACTGTTCTTCCTGATAGCCCTGTAAGCTTTGCAAGCTATAGGCATACGACGGGAAGGAGAGAGAAGATGAAACATCCGATAAGTTTTCTTTGCCTGAAGAAGAGAACTCCAAAGTACACATTTCTGAAAGGAGTTCAGATTCTCCAAGAGATAAGCGTGCCATGTCGTAATGTAACCATAAGGATCAAAAGTTCTGAAATTAAGTCATAATTGTGTGCTCGCGGCAGAAACTCAATTGAGGAAATTTCGGTTGCTATAATTTTTCATGGCATGGGATATATGGCTCGGACGGTTCAGTACCTGGTGACAGAATAAGACAAGGATCATTACATATTTCTGCCGTCAGTCTCTCACAGGTATAAAATATTTTGCATCTTCTGCATATTCATTACATATTACCTTGGTAGGATTCTTTCGTCAAAATTGCGGATCTGTCGCATCTGCTTTATTTATCCGATTACTATTAAAGTCTTGATCAAAATACACTAACTAAAACGTATGGACATCTGCGTCAGTCCCGCCCCTTACGGCAAGTCTACATTATACCTAATTTGGCAGAATACGATAGAACATGTTTCTTGTGTTCATACGATTAATGGACGGTTTGGATCATTAGAATTTGTTTACATCAAAATTATAAAATAAAATATTTTTATGTAAGACTTATTTTATTTAAAACAAACTAAATTATATTAATTTAAATTAAACCAAACTAATCTAAATTAATTTATTTGATTTGAGTATTTTAATTTGATTTAATTTTTAAATATTTATTAAAAATAGTGAAAAAATCAAAATCTCTTTGATTTTCTAACCAAAAAAGTTAAGAAATTTAAATAAATTCAAATAAATTTTCATAGATGACAAAGTTATATTATAAAATAACAATTTTAATCATATTTACGTAAAATTTTACTTTATATTTTTGAAAGAAAATTGAAGATAAAATATTGTTAAATTTTCCTCTGTATTTATTAAAGTAAATTCTCAATTAAGTTAATAATTTAAATAGAATAAAAACATATCAATATTTAGCATGAAAAATTATTGATTACAAATTGATAAACATGGAATTTTATCCCTGTAATACTTCTTATGTCAAAAAATTTATAATTTTGTTAGTAAAAACTTTAAGATATGATAATCATTAAATATTTTTGTATTACACAAAAGTAATCATTTAATTGACGTTATTTAAAATATTACACAATGGAACTAAAATGTATAAAATTATAACATTAAAAAAAGTAGTTTAAATCTCAATATTCTTTGAAATAAGGAAGAATGGGGTACCAAGACTAAAAATGTTAAGTAAATAAAAATTTTCTACATATTTTCTCCACTTTTATAAAAATAACAAAAATTCAATTGTAAATAACTATAAAAAGAAATAATTGAGTTATTTTAATGATAATCTTTTTTTTGAAAAATTAATATTGAATAAGAAGTTTTTCATAAAGTATTACAAGGTCATACAAGGTACAACCTCAGAAGTATAAGTTACAAGTAAAAACTATCTTAACCAACTCAGTTTTGGCAATCCTTTTGTTAAAGGGGATCATAATTTATGCATTTAACTTATAATCTCTATTAAAGTAATGTCCCAAAATTTTTCAAGTCATATTAGAGTTTCAAAGGTGTTAATAAGTTATAATATTGAGGAATTTTCTTAGAGAAATGTTAATAATATTGCACGAATAGTATGAACCTTCTACTATAGAGCTAACATGGGCAACTTAAGTTTCCTTGAATACAAAAAGTTGGTAAAACATAAGACCAAGTTCTAAGCTTGGAATAATAAGGAGAAGGAATATTAGAACACTATTGCCCCGCTCTTATGTTTACTTGTTCTTATTACATAATGCTCACCAGAATGAACTTTGCTTTTCCATTTTAAATGTTCCATCTTTCTACTAAGTCTTGAGTACTACTTATTCTGGGATATCTAGCAATAAGAGCTTTCCTTATACTTGATATTGTCTCCCTCGTGAAGGAGAGGTGACCTTTGCTTCTGTTGGAGAAAATTCCACTGTCTCCAAATTAGATAGATTTCACAGCTAAATGTTGTTATGAATACCCTCATGTCATCCTACCCTTAAGATTGGTCCTGCTAGCCCATATGATGGTTTTCCTCTAATTATTGGCTCCATATTGTTGGTTGCATAGTTGTAGAATTAGTTGCCAAGTTCTCTTAACATAATGGCAATTAAGGAAGAGATGATCAAGATTTCTTAGAATTTGTTATAGAGATGACAATCTTGGTTGCTAAAAGAGCCAGCGTAGACTTTATCCTTGATGCTAAGGCATTTTCTACTTACAAGCTATAGAGTAAAAGAAGTTCTAGGCAAGTTAGAATGATTCCATACTACGTCTAACCAGAACAACTTAGGATGAGTCTCTTCATAGAGTACAAAATAAGAGCTATTAATGAAGAAGCCAGAGCCATGTTTTAGTTAGATGATCTTGTCATTTTTTGCTTATATTGGGTTGATAGTTGGACATGGAATTAAAGATAATGGAACAGTTCTTTAGTTAATAGTGGGGTTATAACTGGAAGTTATTCTTAATCAAGAGCTTTGCCTTAGAGGAAGTTAGGAGGTGATTCATCATATTTGCCACATTTAGATGAAGGTGTAGAGACTAAGTGGATGCCAAAAATCATACCATGGACAAGTGCTTTCTCTATTCCTAATTATATGCTTGTTATTTACTTATAACTTCACTTTTAATTTGAGAATTTGTATTAGAGACCATGAAGTGTTAACTTTATGTTAAAATTTTCTTAAGCTTTTGCCTCTTAGGAACTAAATATACACCAATTTCACATGAAAAGATTCTCGATCATCTAAGATTTTTCAAATTATTTTACCTAAGAGGATTTATTTATGGTTTTGATTGTTTTGAGTTCTAAACCTCTACGTTTTTTTTACATACGTCCATCCATTTGATTTTCTAATATTTATTGTTGCTCAAATTCCCATTCTAAAGATAGCTCTTAATAGCCTTTCAGTATCTTTAATGAGATTAGTAGTTAGGAAGAGATAACCTTACAAATATAGTTGCAAGCTACAAAAAACAGATTTAGTTAAGTGTAATCTTCCTACTAATAAAAGGATTTATTGCTCCAATTTTCAATCATCTTGTGAATGGCATTAGAGGGGGGGTGGTATCTAGATAACTTAGTCAAAAGGCAACAACTAGAATTTCTAAGTATTTAAAGGTTGGTTGGACATAATGGAAACTTGAGGTACTAGAAACATAGAGGCAAAGCCTTTTACTATTGCAGATGTTATAAGGCTACTTTGTCCTCATTGTTAGTATGTCTATAGAACATAAGTATGCCATCGACAAAGGTGAGATTAAAGAGTTGAATTTTACTACATTTATAATGATATTGGAACCTCTTGGACTCTATTATATTCTTGTAGGTGATTCTCAAAAGGGCTTCAATGCAAATGCTAAATAGATTGGGTGAAAAGGGGTCTCCCGATCTCAATCTCCTTATTAATTTAAAAGGTGCTAGTAGTTTCTATTAATAAGGACATTGGAAGTTTTGGTAGTAACATAATATTAAATCCAATTAGTGAACTTAGTGGGAAACTCAAGGGCATTTAGCACCTTAAAAAAAACCCTATTCAACTTTATCAAAGACCTTTTTAAAGTCTATTCTCAACACACAACTCCTAGTGTTGAGCTTTCTTTGGCAAATTTTAAGTAAATCCTAAGCCAAGAGAATGTTATCTCTAATGATTTTTCTTTAGATAAAAGCACCTGAGCTTTGTTTAATGAGGGAGTATATGATAGTTTTGAATCTATAGACAAGCATTTTATAAATGATATAGAAATAACATATTAGTTTCCAATTTTATAAATGTTGAATGGAAAACAGACTCCTAGTTTTACACTCAAAACCGCAAGTATACAGGTCGTGACTTATAATGATAAGTGGATATCGATTCTATAAGGACTGTGCTTAGGCACCACTTAATTCAAAATAATCTTTTTTAAGAATCAAAATTTTTATGGAAATAAACTGGAAAATTAAATTAAATTAAACAACAACAATGCACAAATGATAACACAAAAATGCAGAAACTTGAAATTTAAGATTTTAACAACTAGAGATCACTTTTTCCCTATCTTATCTCCCTTCTATTTTGTTAATTGAATTTTGCCTCACCTAAGATGTCCTAATGTATTAACTACCCTCTCTCAAGGTGTAATTAATTGTCCCTAGTCGCATTAAATGGAGATGATTAAGCAATCTCTCAATATGCAAAATCAATCCACCAATTCAACCAGTTATTAAATTATCCTATAGGTAATCAGTTGAATTAGTCAAGATCTCTCTCTAACTAATCAATTAACTTGATGAATGTAGGTCTATAGAGTGCCAGTTCTCATTGTATAACCCAACACAAATTAACCAACTCAATCTCTCAATATATTGCAAAGCATAATTTCACCATTCATCAAAAGCTTCATTTATTCAAATCAACAAAATAGGAGTTCAACAAAAAGTTCAAAAGTAATGTCTAAATATAAATCAGCTACTCATGATGGCATTAACATCCTCAACAATCAAATATTCCATCATACAAATGCTATAAGAGAAAAAAAGAAAGAAATCTAAATGAATCAAACTCCTCCCCTTTTTTGCCCGAATTTGGAAAATCCAGCATTGGTATGTTCTTTTCCCAATTGTGAATGAAAAACCTTGATTCTATACCTCTCCCAAGACTCTAAACCTGTTTTTTTACTCAAGAAGACAAGTCTCTCACAAAGCTCGTACGTCCATAAGGGTTTATAACCTTATATAGTCAAGACAACCTAACTA
>JAOQML010000008.1:26873426-26888422 GCA_027568935.1 Erythroxylum urbanii
CATCAGCTACCACATTTGCCTTTCCCAGGTGATAGTCAATCACTAAATCATAATCCTTAATCAATTCCAACCATCTCCTTTGGCTGAGGTTTAGCTTCTTCTGTGTCATTAGTACTTTAGACTCTTATGGTCGGTGTATATACGGCAAATCTCACTGTAAAGATAGTGTCTCCAAATCTTGAGTGCGAACACCATCGCTGCGAGCTCCAAATCATGAGTAGGATAATTTAGCTTTTGCTTCTTCATCTGTCTAAAAGCATATGCCATCACTCGTGGGGCCTGCATAAGCACACATCTAAGTCCTTGGGGGCTGACATCACTGTACACCTCATACCTAACCCCTTGGGTAGGTAGAGTAAGCACTGGCATAGAAGTCCGTCACTTCTTCAGTTCTTGAAAACTCGCCTCGCATTTATCATCCCATTGAAATTTTACCCCCTTCCGAGTAAGCCTTGACAAAGGGGCTGTAAGTATTGAGAAACCCTCAACAAATCTCCGATAGTAACCAGCTAACCCTAGAAAGTTGAGAACTTCAGTCACATTTTTAGGTTGTTCCCACTCAAGTATAGCTTCTACCTTCTTTGAGTCCACAAAAATACCTTGTACAAATACCACATGCCTAAGGACTCCTATCTCCTTCAGCCAAAATTCACACTTTGAAAACTTCAAATATAATTTTCATTCGCGAAGCATTTGTAACACAATTCAGAGACGTCTAGCATGTTCCTCCTCATCCTTAGAATAAACAAAAAGATCATTAATGAAGAATATGACAAATTGATCTAAATAAGGATGGAACACCCTATTCATGAGGTCTATAAATGCTGCAAGTGCATTTGTCAATCCGAACGGCATCACCAAAAGTTCATAGTATCCATACCTCATCTGAAAAGCAGTCTTATGTACATCACGTTTAGCAATCTTCAACTGATGATACCTGAACCGCATATCTATTTTTGAGAATACTGTAGCTCCTCTTAACTGATTAAACAAGTCATCGATCCTAGGGAGTGAATATTTATTTTTGGTGGTAACCTTGTTTAACTACCGATAATCAACACATAAATAGAGAGTCTCATCCTTCTTCTTGACAAACAATACCAATGCTCCCCACGGTGAACTACTTGATTTGATGAAGCCTTTGTCACATAACTCTTGTAACTGAACCTTCAACTCTTTCAATTTTACCGGTGCCATGCGATATGACGGTATAAATATCGGTGTTGTCCCTGAGACCAAGTCAACAGTAAAATTAAACTCCCGATTAGGTGGCAATCCAGGTAACTCCTCTGGAAGGACATCAGGGAACTCACACATAATGGGGACATTTCCAAGTTAACCATCTGTGCTAAGGTGTCAATCACATGTGCGAGGTATGCCTGGCATCTCCGACGAATCAACTTTTTAGCCTTGACCACTAATATCAAATAACTCAGGAACATTCATTGGTCACTAACAAATTTAATTGGGACTCCATCCTGAGTGTCAAACTCCACCTCTTTCTTATAACAATCAACCATGGCACGATGCCTCTCTAACCAGTCCATCCCTAATATCACCTAGAAATCCTGGAGATCGAGGGGAATAAGATTTGCCTCTAACACAACATCACCGACCTTTATCTTATAGGCCGTATATGCTTCATCACAAGCCACTTGCTCTCTAAGAGGAGTGACTATAATGAGGGGGGGATCTAACGACTCCAGGGGACGACTAATACCCTCAACGAAGGTCACACTGACAAAGGACCTTTGCGTGCCAGTGTCGATCAAAACTTTAGCGTCTCTACCGAGAACATACATAACACCTAATAACACTACACATTAGTAATTCATACTATTTAAGAGTTTACCGATACTACACAGAATATGCATCACAATATGGCAATACAACAACATAAAAAAATTAATCCTAAAAATACTTGTAATCGTGTCTGGATTGGCTTCAACATCCTCTTCTGTAATTACATAAACTTGAACTTGAGCTCGCAAAACAGAATGCTACTGACCTGCTGGAGATGTATTACGGCCCACACAAGTCCTCTGTGTGGATCCAGAAGACTGAGCACCTGCCTTGGTAGTCTCCCCTCGGTTTCTCACTAGTTATACTGAGCTATCTCCCTCTCGAGTTGAAGTCCAAGTCCACTGTGGAAAATCTCTCCTCAAGTGTCCTATCTCTCCATACTGAAAACACCTTCTTAGCTCTGTACACTTTCTTAAATGAACCTTTCTACAATTTTTGCATTGTTTAGACCGAGATGGTTAAACTCAAGAAGCAGAGCTGATAGTAGGGGTAATGTTTTGACCTCCTAATACCAATTTAATTGTCATAACCCGGAACTATATCGAGCACATGACAATCGCCGCATACCTGAGCTAAGAATACATCACAGTACCACTAAACCCGACTATGCAAGGCTAACTGTACATTTCGCATACCCGAGCTAAGGATACATCATGGTACCACTTAACCCGACTACGCAAGGCTAACTATACATTCTTTTAAACAAAAATAAATAAGTAAATAAATAAATAAAAATTCGGGCAGCATAACAACTGTATTTTGAAAATCCCAAAACTTAATTGTAACACCTGTAGATCAATTTGAAACGCACTTCTATATTCACATTAAAACTCAATCACAACTTTCGGACTTTTAAGTCCACTTAAGAACAATCTCAGCAACAGTACATAAGTTTCATACATAAGATCATTTACAAACCACAAGATAGTCAAGCATTAATAATACACAATCATCAAACATGTCTACGTATTTATGAGCTATTAAACAACAAAAGAACAAAATAGAGACTACCCACGTGCGGTAATGCCCCGAAAATGTCAAAAGATCGCACAATCCACTCAGAGCTTCAAGTTCACCAAATTAACCCACATGGTTGGAAAGTGGAGGGGGTGTGTATGCTATGTACTCAGTAAGCAGGAAAATCATATATCGCAAATAGAACCCGGTATACACCAAGACAGTTAAGATAACCTAAGGATGGGTTTGTCACACATCTAGCATGCACACAACCACTCCTGAAATGAAGATACATGACATAGAAATACATAGGCTTAGTCTATGACTTAATACATACCAGTTAAAAACCACATAGCCTTAGCCTATTAATCACTTATCCAGTGAACATAGGTTCCAGTTCCAGTGCACAAGAGTCGAAAAACAATCACATGTATAAATCAAATCTCATCGGGGAGTCAAATCTCAGAATATGCCAAATAGTTATATATGTAGCAACTAGTCAGCCAAACTTGCATGCACACCTACTAATTCTCGGTGTTGGCTGGACTTTCATCTGTGATGAGTCCAGACTACAGTCGACAAGAGCGTCATGACCCTAGGTAATGATCTCATCGGTGACTAGACCTCTAGGTGTGTATTCACCAGCAGGTTTTATAGAATAGTATTGATACAAGGATTTGACTTTTATGTACCAGCATCAAGGGTACAAGGATCATTTAATCTATTGTGCCTAGCACACGATTGGCAAATCTTTGTCTCACCAATCACAAAAAATCATATACAAATATTAAGTACTAAAATCAAGTAAGGCACTATGCCTTTATTTATTAGTCCAACCTATAAAATAGAACTTTGCCATAGCTCTAAGCTAAAAGAGGACACATACACGTAGCATACATGACTCATCTATACATATGTAATTTTCAACACATTATTTCATGCAATAAAAGTCATCAGTTGCATTCCAAGTGCAAAGTTGTTCATTTGAGGTTCAATTCTACTACGCATTACCTAAGTTCAAAATTCACATACAAGTCATCATGTATGTCTTAGGTTGTCCTAATCCCATTTGAGAGATATGGTTTCCCCAACTTACCTAAAAAAATGTACTCCCTTGACTTCAACAATCCTCATTACGATTTACTTGATTAATAGCTCCTGAGCCTTTATAAATACATGTATTACTACTCAAACATGTATCTCATATGTTTAAACCACCATATAAGTATATAAAACACAAACTTTAGTATTTTCCAAGGCATTTAATGCCTTTGATCCAATACTTACACATTTCAAAGCATAATTACTCACATTTGTATCCAAACACATTAGGCCACTACTCATCAAACTAAGTTAAAATTCAAGTTTACTCTAAGTATACTTGAAAGCCTCTTTCTATTACACACCATTAAAATCCTTAAATCCTAAGCCACGTTCACTTAGGAATTTTATCAAACACAAAATGTGCATTAATTTTAAGTTATATTTCAAGACTTTATCATAGTAATTTATCCTGCAAAATTGTTATATAACAAGCACTTCCAAACAACAATACATTTCACCACTCCATTAACTCCAATTCCCCTCATTTAATCCATATTCATCACAATTATACCACTCATCACATTAATCCATTTCTTCCCCCATAATTTCGGCCAAGCCTTATTCCATATACATCTTCTGCATTTTGTTTCTTCAATTCACATTATACATACACAATTAACACCATAGAATTCATTTAAACTATCAATTTCGAAAGATATTCAAAATTTCACAAACTTTCACCAAAGAAAAGGGCATTTCAGTTTTGGCTTAAGAAAACTTCTCCATGACTCAGTTCATTCATCTAAACCATGTTTCATGCATATTCAAGCATGGAGAACAACATATCTTAACATCAAACTCAAAATCATAATATAGAGAGAAATGAGACAAAATTTACCTAAACTTTAAGGTGTTTCTCATGTTTGATGAAGAGGTGCACAGCCACACATGCAGAAAGATCTAAATTATTGACTCATCTTTGACCATACATGTTCAAATTACCTTTTTGTCCTTAGCTTATGTGAAATTACCATTATACCCTCCAAATTTTCCTAAATTTGTAATTAAGCCCAAAATTTGAGAATGACCAAAACTTTTATTTTCATTTTGGTCTTCAGACTTTTGAACATTATAATTAAGCCCCTTAACTTTATAAAATTACCTTTTGGTCTTCCAAGAATTGAAAAATTACATTTAAATCCCTTAACTTTTAATAATTTGCACATAAGCCCTTATGTACCTCAACTTTTTAAATTAATTTGGCTAAGTGTCCAATATGTCTATAAATCATGTCTAATCACCTATAAGGTATTAGAACGCATTTAACTCGGCCACCATGTCCATATCCATCCAATGGACTTGGTTTTACACATTTAGAAGCTTATATGTCAGAAATCTCCAACATTTCGTATATTGATGGACTCTAAGTTCATGTAAGGGCATATAACATTATATATCACTGGAATATATACCAGAAGGGTTTAAATACATTTTTGAACACATATACAACCATTTATTTGTCAATATACATTAGTATTTCTAAGTATAGACCAATACAAAAAGGGCTCAAAGTGTCTGGTGTTACAAAAATTATGTTATCTCTATAGATATTTCTTTATCCTTTGTTCTTGATATAGATTATTATTTATGCATGAATTAAGGGCAGATCTAATCATTATCTTAATAGTGGTTTGTGTGCCTAACTTTACTAATGTTTAATATCACAAACGTTTTATCATCATTAAAAATGGGTAGATTGTTAAATCAATGGAAGTTCCAATTGATTTTTTGATGATAACATAACATAGTTACTACTAATGTGTTTATTATTTTGATGAAAATCAATAATTAAAATAAAATGAAGTTATAAACTCAAGAAGAGAGTGTATGAAGTCGATAAAGAGAAGCTAACATTTGTAAAATATGAAATGAAGATCAAAGCAAGAACAAAAGGAGATCAAGGCTCATCAAGGTCAATTCACATATTTTATTATTGTTTGTAAGTTGACTTTCTTAATTTGTTGATCTAAAAGGCTCACCACGGATAATCATTTCATCTTCCTTCATTGCACGAGTCTTTATATTCACCAAGACGCATTGAAGCTTTTTATTTTACTATAAAAGACTCTTGATCTTTAAAATAATCTTTGTGGAACAGTTTGGGAAGTGTTTTTAATCATATTAGGATTAAAAATTTGGTTTTGAGCATTAAGTTACTAAAACCATGTTTTTGGGGTGATTCGTTGACCTATATGTTTTAGTGGTTTGACCAATATAGTTTAAAGTTGTTAAATTTGAAGTATCGAGCGCGTTTATAACTGTAACACCCACTTACCCTCTAGAAGGATATGCAAATGCTACATAAAACATACTTAAAACATACCAAACATTTCAAAGCACTTTTGGAAACTCAAGCATTCATACCTTACATATCATAAGATGTTATTTTATAAACAGAACATATCTTACACACTGTGCTTATCATAATACGTGCTATAAATTCAAAGCCAACCTGTATTAAGGTTATTACAAACCCTTTACTTCAAAATAAAATATGTCTCATTACATTTAATACAACTCAAGACAACTAAAAAACTCAAACAAAACAACTTCTAAAATATAACACGTTCTTCTTGGCCACTGTAGTAGTTTTTGTCCCAATCCTTAAATCTTATTATTAGAACCTACACGGAGGCAAAACCACCTTGTTAAGTATAAAGCTTAGTGGGGAATAACTAAACGTATTCCATAATCGCGACTGTTTCTAACAGTCTTCTAATGTTCATATATACAAATTCAAATCATATCACAATAATCTTTAATTGCTCATATTATAGAGTAATCCAAAGAATTTGTCTCAAAACAAATATAGTTCATCAATACAGAACATTTTTATATCAAAACAAAACTCATAAATATCATAACAGAATGTACAGGTATCAAAATTGAATATTAGAATAGGATATATTCCTTTCAGGTCAAAATCTGACTTATAAGAGATTTAAATATGTTTTCTATCAAATCAGAGCTTATCTTGTATCAGATCAGAACTTTTTGATATCAAAACTAAACATGTAACAAAATAGAAAACATATTAGCCTGCTAATCCTTTTTACAGAAGTGGGTAACGGGATCAAAACAGAAGATACCTATGATTGGTATCACAAAATAGAAGAGACTTATGTCGCAGTATCAAGGGACACCGGGGTGTCAATATCAAGGGACACTGAAGTGTCAATATCAGAAGACACCTTAGTGTCACAGGAGTAGCTGTAAACCCTTCTAGGCATGCCTACTTAACCACAACTAGGACTTAACAGTTTTAAAACAATCCATTTTTGATTTCAAAATCACAAGTAAGTAATGTAGTATATAATAGATGTCTTTATTACATTTTTTCTCAAATTGAACATATTCACTCTCTTTTGATCAAACACAATATGCCTTATAAACATAAGCATTTGCATCAATATATCAATGAAACATTATGTCATTACATATTACATAACACCATAGAAATTCCCAATTTACAAACATCCATAACCAATTCACATCACATAAAACCCTTAGAACACATTTGCATTCTTAAGAACACATTCATATTGAAGATACCATACATTATTACCTCAATTAATAGTTCATAATTAGATTAACTTCTACTCAATTAATCTAACATCATATAGGTTTGCCAAATTTCAGTGATAACCTAAAGAGTTTTGGAGGAAATTTAGTAGCATTTGGGTAAGGAAAAATTCATTTTTAGGCTAAAAATGGGTGTGATGCACAGTTGTACCCCAATTTTCAGTTTTTCTCAGGACAAGTTTTCAAGTCAGTTTTGTATGGCCATTTTGACATAAAAACTGAGGTTTCTAGGCAATATATTCTTCTAAAAAAATGTTCCTATATCTCTTAAGTTTCTAACGAAATAAAGTTAATGCAAGTTGGCTCATTATTCCTAGAATTATACCTGAAATACTACAAATTGTTCTCAAATAGGTACAATAACTAGTACTCAATTTTAAGCCAAATTTCAAAACCCTTAGAGATAGAAATAAAATTCTATTCCTTCATGAAAATTTATAGAAATATGTATGTAGTTTAATCTACAATTAAAACCATCCCATTTGGATATCTACAGATCAAGATATACGTAAAATACGAATGTCTATTCAGTGGAACCACTATAATAAACTCACTTTAGTCTTATTATGTAAAAGTAACACCAAAGACATATGAAATTAACCAGAAACGTCCTATTTTCATCTAGGATACTTCTCTTAATAAAATCCCTCATGTTACACTCAAAAACCTAGTTCAAAAATCAATCATTAGATAACACATAACTTACTATCTTACATATATTAAAACTAAAACAACATTTGCCAAACAAGAATTATTTTTCCAGCACCAAATTATCAACATCATAACACATACTTCATGTCAATTCGATTATCATAAAACCTGTATTAATACATGCTATTAAGGTTAGAATTCCCTTGTCTCTTAAAAATCAAATTCCTACTTCAAAGAACCAGCTAATCAACACAATCTCAAGGTGAAAACAAAGTGATTTTTGGACAGCCACATAGACACCATTTTGAACTGTTTCTTAGCTATTTTGTGTACGGTTAAAGTATGATCTTCGTGCAACAAGTTGGCTAGGATTAAGAATACAATGAAGAGAGAAAATAAGAGCAAATTTGGTGGAGAAGCAAAAGGAAAGATAGCAGAAACTTGCTGCTGGAATTTGCCTCTTCAACATACTAGGTGTCACCTTTTAATCTAGCCATATGTCTTATGGCATGTAATGCCATTTGCCTACTTCATAAGATGCCACTAATCCACTTAAAATGTTGCCATTTGTCACTAATTGATTAGTCCATATGTCTCCAAATAATTAGCCCATATGTCACTCTAAGATTGGTCCACTTGTCACATAATAATTGGTCCATTTGGCATTTATTTAACTATGCCAAACGTTACTCAATTGTATGTTTAATAACCTTAATTTTTCATGTATCAAATTATTCTACCACTTGAAATTTTCTTATTCCAAATTTCCTTTTTAATACCTCAATTCTCTAATGGTATTAATTAATTTCCAAGTTACTAAGTATGATCTATTAAACCAAAATTCAAGACATCTGTAATTTACAATCATATCACAATTTTAACACCTATCGCATATACTTTCATGAACATGTAACATTCCAACTAGGGTATCATTTGAGACCTCACAATAACAACATTAGTTGAGGGAGAATAATGTGCCATATTGGTTAACCAGTATGTGTACAATTTCTTATACCTCAAAATATCGCAAGTGCATAGGTCGTACGTGTAGTATATGATATGTTAATTCCTCGAGGAGTTAGTGAACTAATTGAATTTTAAGTTGTCTAAGGCCTAAAGGATAACTAAAATGAAAAGAAAAATTAAACATAAAAGAAAAGAAATAAATATGGATTAATCGAAAATGAAATTGTAAAATTAACTTAAGGAAATCAAAATTGAGCACCACCAATAAACAATCACAACACAAGGAAGATTAGCCAATTATCAGAAGGGGATTTAGCCTATCATCAAATGCTAACCTGGTTACTTTTGAGTTAATACGGTATCAGTCCTAGACTTTGGAAGGGTGGATTACTCTCTCTTGAGTTATAATCATTGAACCTTAAATCATAACCCTTAATTGAATTATGAAATTTGCAATCTCTCAATCAATAAAAATCCTACACATCTAATTAGAGTTTAAGCCCTCTAACAGACTATCGAGTCCTCACATGAGATCTCTCTTCGTATAAATTACCGATTTAATTATTTGCATGATCTATTAGATTGTTTAACTCTCATTACCCAATCTAATCATTTTACTATCGGTTCACTCTCTCAATTTGTTACCGAAGCATACAGATACAAAAAATAATCACAATACCTAATGTATTAACATTAAAAGAAATCATATTAAAATCGATTCAAGAACAAATCCTTAAGGAGTTTAGAACATCATCATCAAATATAAATCCATCACTATCAAATCCATCTCATACATTCAAAAGAAAGAATGACAAAGATGAAATGAAAATGTCACTTGGAAGGGCTAGGATGGATCAAGAAGATAGCAGCAACAACAACCCTTCTTTTTCCCTCGTTCTTTCTCCCCTTCTCTTTTCTTCTTCTCCTTCCTTGGATCTTTCCTAATATATCAAATGGAGGCACACACAAAATTAGGTTCTCCCCTCCTCTCTATAGTCTTTTCTAATTAAGGTAAAAACTAGGATTTATCTGGGCCCAAAAAGTCTAAAATATCCCTCAAAATTTTGAGTTTAGAAGTCGGCCTACGTTTGCTATCGCATAGGCCACATTCATGGCTAGCTGAAGTGCTTTCTGTCATGATCATTGCCTGATGAATGGGCCTTTGTCATGATTGTGGCCCTTGGGCCATGATCGTAGCCCTGAGTCCTCTACCGGGCTTCCTCCAAATCTCCTATATTCTTCGATATCTGATCTTAATCACGAACAAATACATCAAGGTATGCTCAATAGCATGCTCTGACCCATATAACACTTAAAACAAAAATATCTAACCAACTAACACAATTCTAAACCTAAACATGCATGAATCAATTAATTAACAACTAAAAACATACTAAAATGCCTATTAAAACATTATGCAATCGATAACTATCACATACTTACACTTGAACTTTTGCTTGTCCTCAGGTAAAAACAAAACAATCAAAACACAAACATATGAAAAAACAACACACACATATGTAATAATGTTACAATGGCGTTGAACTTTACGAAATAAATTTAACTTCAATCACAATACTTCAAATTGTTTTAACTTATTAACCTATGAAATCTGTGTCTAGGCACTTTGGTCTAAATATACATACAAATCATGACCTTAATGTTAAATTCATTTACCCCTAATCACTTGCACACACATTAATAATTATTCAGTCAATCAAAATTATAACTATCCCAAAGTAGTTTTTCATGAATATTTAAGCTATTCACAAAGATTAGTAAGATTTATTAAACAACACAATATTTTTGTTAATATTCATGAACATGAACCTAGCTATTTGATTTGAAGGAAAAAATTTGTGATGAATGTCTCCTGGTTACTCAACTAGGTCACGTTTTTATTAAGCGGCCTAGTTGGAATGCCATTTTAGCCTTTTCATGCGAAGACAAACATTTGTGATGAAAGTCCCCCAGTTACTCAACTAGATCACATTTTCAACTGGCTACTAGCTCTATTCATAACTCGATTTGTTTCAAAGAGGGCCAATGGAATAGTTATTTATTAAAAACACTTTTTTTAATTTTATATTTTCTTGTGCACCTCATTTCTTTAGCTAATCGTTCTCATGAAAAGATACTGACGATGCTTACTTATCCCATTGACCTAAAATTATAAATGAATGTGTTAAATTCTTAGGGTGAACGAGCTAACATCATATCCTAATTAACATGCATATTTAACTAAAGTAACCTAGGACACTAATTTCACAAGCTAATAAATCTTAGCAACCTAAAAGACTATATTTAAAGCTAAATCAATTTCGTTAAGTCCTAGTCATTGACACATTCACACCAGTCACATCATACAAGCCTAAACAAAACTAACTTATAATATGAAAATTCACACTCAAAATAAAACGTATAATGCACACAATGCAACCTTCCCCACACTTGGACAACACATTATCCTCAATGTGAGAAGGAAAAATAATAGACAAGGCAAGAATTAAAATAAAATAATACAAAAACATAAGAAAAAATAAAGACAAAAATGAAAAGATAAGGGTTAGGGTATAAGAACCAATCATGGTGATTGAGGTGGTTATGGTGAACGTGTCGAAGGTGGAATCTCCATGTAATTCCCACGATTGTGTATAGCTTCCCACAATTGTGGGATGGGTTATTTGAAAGTCCCCATCCATTTTCTTTAACATTTTTCCATATTTTGTCATCTTTATACCAAATTCAAAACATCTTCTTATAGTCCATCAATTATACCTCAATCAGACCTGAACTTTACTTAAATTCCTTATTAATATCATCTTCAATTCCAGATCAAAATTATTCAATGGACAGCTCATAAATCGTGGTCTTTCATAAATCAAAAATCAAATCATAAAACTATCATTCTTTAACATGCTTATAATCTTGGTTTTTTCTCAATTCGAGAACATTTTATTAACATCTTTCTTTAGCATAAATTCAGCTTCTTTATACTTCAAATTCCAGTCCAATTCATCCATATAATACCATATAATTCATGGTTTTCACACACCAAGAACAAGCATACAAACTTCCAAGTTCATTCAACATATTCCGACACACTTCATCATCAACATCATATACATTTCATTTCAGTTCAAACATCATTCTCATACTATTAAACATGTCATAAAGATCAAATTTATACTTACTTATTAAGTTTCCAATTTCACCTCAAAACATCAAGATAACTTATCCCTCCAAGCAAACAAGATCATCACAATTCTAAGGTGAAAATGAGCTAGTTTTTGCTAGCAAGGTGAAGGTAACAATAAGTTAGTTTCTTGGCTGTTTTGTGAAGGATTAAAGTAGGTTTTGGAGTAGCCATTTTAGGTAGGGTTAAACCGAAATGCAAAGAAAAGGTAGGAGCAATTTCGGTGGTGTAACAACAATGAAGACAACAGAAACAATTTCTGCATTAGCTTAGCTTAATCAAGATGCTAGGTGTCATCCTCTTCCAATGACGTTTGTCTTAAGGCATGTATCAACTTAATATATTGCCATTAGTCTCCTATTAATTAGTCCATATGTTTCTTAATTATTATCCCACTTGTCAATTAATTACTAGTTCATTTGTCACTCGTTTAACTATGCCAAATGTCACTCAATTGTAGGCTTAGTCACTCTAATTTTTCATGTATCAAATTATCTTACCACTTGGAATTTTTTCTAGTCAAAATGTACATATTAATTCATCACTCTCCTAATTACTAACAATTAATTCCAAATTACTAATTGTAATCCAATCAAACCAAAATTTAAGACATAACAATTTACAATTCACATCGTGTTCATTTTAAATCTTTCATACCCCAAAATATGTCAATTGAGTACATATGTTATCATGCAAATTATAATCCATGTGTGTATGCTAATGATATGCATATGAATGAAATGCTCTTAATTCTATCACTTATTTTCAATGGTCTAAGGTTGTAACCCTAAGTATGTTATGGAAACTGGATATTACAAAAGTCACCCAAACTAAATAAGATGCTAAATAAAACAATCCTCGTCAACGGCGTCAAAAACTTATTGAATGTAAAAACAAATTACTTGTTTTGCTCTAAAAACTATAAGTGTACGGGTTGTTGCTTGTAGTAAAAAGAGAATATTGTCCCACAGAGATTGTGTTTAGGCACCACTTAATTTAGATTGTGCTTTATAGTATTGAAGGGTCGATCCCATAAGGAGGCTACTAGCCTAATCCTAAGTCATCTAAGGCTTAGAGAAAAGAATTTAAAAAATAAAACCTGCACAAGTGACATGAAAAGTAAATACGAGAAATTGATTCAAGAATTGTAAATTAGAAATTTCAACAAAACAGAATTAAACTGAGCAATCAAACAAGTCACAATGGAAATCCGTCAAGAGAGTTAATCAAATTAAGAGAGGGGATTTTACCTATCATTAATGATAATCTAGCCACTTGTGTGTTTATGGGGTGTCGGCTCTAGAAAGTCATAGGGTTGATTACTCTCTCTCGAGTTACAACCATCAAACCCTAAATTTTAAACCCTAATCGAATTATAGAACTTTAAATCTCTCAATTCACAAATTACCCAAAATTTTAATTTGCTCTACAACTCTCTAATAAACAATAGAGTCTCGTACAAGACCTCTCTCTGTGAAATTACCGACTAGATTGACTAAGTTGTCAATTAGATCACCTAACTCTCATTAATCCTATCTAATCATTTTTATCTGACCCAACCTCTTAGTTTGTTACCAAAACATGCAAATATATTAATCAATCACAATACCCAAACCAATAAAACAAAATAACTAAATCCAAATTAACTCAAAGTAAAATCCCAAAAGAGAGTTTAGAACATTATCAACAACCCGAAATCCATTTCCATACAATCCATCTCATCTTTATAAATTTAAATGAAAATGGAAATAAAGAGAAAATGGGACTTATGTTGGACAAATTGGGAAGGCAGCGACGTTGAGATAGCACCTGATCCAGGGTCCTCCTTCTTCTTCTCTGTCTCTCTTCTTTCTCTCACTTTTTAGGGTTTCCAAATAATGCTTTTATAGTCTTTTCCAATTAAGGTAACCCTAGTGTCTTTTTGGGGTCTAAAATGTCTAAAATGTCCCTCAAAAACTCAAATCCGGAATCCCACGTCTATTTGCGCGCAGGCCATAATTGTGGTCCTTAGTAACATGACCGTGGCCAGCTTGTTTGGCTCTCTATCATGATCGTGGTCGATTCCCCACGATCGTGGCCTTGTGCTCGAGCTTTTGTCAGATGCCACAATCGTGGCATTAGGTTATTGCTGGGTCTTCTCTGATTCTCCCTCAAATGCTCAGAAATACTAACAAACTTATCACGGCACCTCACATATATAAAATTGAAGCTCAAATACATGTTCTCACCTAAGCAAAACACTTAAAAAAATAGATATTTATGAACTAACACAATTCTTAACCTAAACATACACTAAACAATCAAATTAACTACTAAACACACACTAAACTACCTAAAAAAATACATTGCAATCTACATTTATCAATTATTCCGTTGAATTTGAATATTGTTACCAATCATAACATTAAGTAATTCATCCAGTGATGGTCTTGATTCATAATAAGAAGCTTATGGTTTATACGAAAATTGTTGTGTATCCTGCAAACTATTAAGGAAGTAATTTTGTTGGTTATCCCATCCATAAGTAAAGTTAGTATGATCATTTCAATCTAACCTATAGGATTGGGAATATGAGATATAAAAGAAACTACTTCCTTCCATGTATTTTTTTAATTTTTTCATCACACAAACATTAAATATGTAGCACCTCATTACCCTAGGGTACGCACCGGGACGCCCGTAGGTCATTCCGACACATATCCTACGATAAGGGAGCGCTACGTGCACTCACTACAGT
>JAOQML010000008.1:26896956-26913373 GCA_027568935.1 Erythroxylum urbanii
ATTATCTAGTTTCTGTGGGAACCCATTTCTTGGTTGAATTATAAGGCTTCCAAGAATATGTCACCTTAATTTCAAAGTTTTCAATCTCCCCTGTTTCACCTAATTTGAGTATTGGTAAATAATTAGGTAGCATAGCATTCATTTTTACCTCCACACAAAATTTTGCATACCCAATTCGTTCCATTCTAAATGTTTGAGCATCCATACAAAAGGCTTTACTAAAGAACTTGTTAAAAAACTCAATCCTTCAATTGTCCAAAATTCTAGTGACAAATTATGAAAATAAATCCACATATAAAAAAATTCTATACATTCCCTATCAAAAACTATCCCAGGTTTCCATTTTTGAATAAACATGGGTTAGCCTCCTATATGCCAAGGTTCCATTTGCAGGATTTCATTCAAATTACTATCAACCATAAATTTAAATAGAATAGTGCCATCATCCATGAGTAAAGTTTTCTCTAAACCTTTCTTACCTATAGTGCAGTGGCCCAAGCATTGATGATTGGAAATGCAGGCCTCTTACTCCAGAAAGATCCAACCAAGGCAGTAGACCAAGCCCTCACTTCGACTTGCAACAATTCAATCAGTAGACTGACAACACCACCCTTCATAGCATCCTGGTACTATTTCAGATATATCTTAGGCTGTTGCACGATAATTTTCTTTGTCTAAGCACCAATCTTGCTAAGAATTTGCTAATGAGCTTACCCCCTTTTCAGATGCATACTTTTGACAAATCTCTCGGGTGAGTGTAGGGAAATCTTTCATGGACAGGAGTGAAGGTGTCCATCTCCTTCCATGAAATTCCCGTCGTTGTCCTCCTGTCTCTTGTTGAGACTCCTTCCACCATTATCCTCACATTGCAGCTCCTCCATTCATGCCTTTCCCATTACCTAAAAATGCTACCCATATCTGTTTATCCTCAAGCCAGAGCTATTTCTACCGAGCAACCCGCCAGATGCCTACTTCAGTTACTGGTTCTTTTTCTTGCGGTGAAGAACACAACGTCGAGAGTCATGGCGTGGACTGGGTAGTGCGAGCCTGGGTAGTAGTGAGGGTAACCCACCGAGCTTCTTCTGACGCGTCGTTGTGTTGAGTCCAGAGACGTGTCGTTCTTCCAGCCCGCCAGATGCTTGATGATTAGTATAGAGTCGCTTAAGTCTTTTACACATGAGAACATTTTGCATTATTTGATCGGAATAATACTTAAGTCCTCCATGTTTCTTTGGGGTAGTCACTTCACCTACTTTATCTTGGCATTCTTGGAGTGATTTATTTTGCCAGTCCATAAGAATGCTTTGAGTGTTCTGTCAATCTCTTTTATAATTTACTTTGACAAAGCAATGTGGGCTATCAAATGTAAATGCAACCGCTAAGAATAGAGATGATAAGAGAAAGTCAAGCAGCATATGAGAGAAATTTGTTTTGCCATGGATTAACTCTAGATTTGATCCTTTCAATGATAGGCAAACAATCATTGAAGTTAGGCTTTGAAGCAGTAATAGGTACTCCTAGATAGCAGAAAGGAGTTGAGTGTACTTGGAAGTCCAGTAATTCTTCTAATCTCTCTAAATTTCGCTAAGGTGAGCTTTGGTTTGTCCAAAATCTGTATTTTAAGCTGCTAATGTTGTGACAATGTTAATGAACATCACTCAACAACTTAGGCGTAGTATTCCTACCAAAATATGTCATCTGCAAACTTGCGATTTCTTGGACAAATTTGTTGGCATCAACAACTTGTTAAAGCAAGCCACTCTCATGTTGTTGAATTTGTGCAATTATGTAACCATACAAACTTTCTTTCTATTGTTGTACCATTGGAATGCTGGATTCCCAGCGATTGTTGAGCTCATGTTGTTGAATTTGTGCAAATTATGTAACCATACAAACCTTGTTTCTATTTTTGTACCATTGGAATGCTGGAGTCCCAGCGATTGTTGAGCATCTTGGGCAACATCTTCACGTTCTTCTCCTTTTGTTTGCGTATTGGTTATTTCCTTCCGTTGTCATCTGGACCTTCCAGATGTTGCTATCTTCATTACCGTATGGATAACCATTTATCAGATTTCTTCAAATTTAGTGTTGTTTTACCCAATGTGGGAGTCTAATAGAGTTGTGCAGTGATCATGGAAGGCAGTGGTTGTCCTTATTTCATTAGAGATGATGGTGGCATGCTCCCTTCATTATTGAAATAATTAAGTTGGAATTGTTTGTTCAATAACTCGAGCCTTCTGCTATTTGTGAATTTTTACTATTATTTTCAAATTTTTTATTTGACAGAATTATTTCTTTGAAGAAATGAATGTCATCATACATCAAAGGGCAAAGAGATAATACTCACTTCGACGAATATAACCCTTGTACTTCTGTGTCTTTCTAAAAATCTCACTCTTGAATTCCCATATTCTATAATCATAAGGCAAAAGTAAATCCAAAACCTTCATATAATAACTGTATTAAATGTCGCCTCTTAAAATTAATCAGTATTCATTGGAATAGCGTCAAACTCTACCTTGACCCTGAGTAAGTGAAACGCATAAACTCAGAGCAGGGGCCTTATGCATAAAATGAGAATTGGAAAGGCAATGTAACCTTAACATGCAAGGAAAATGGTTTCCGATTTATCCATGGGATATGAAACCGTTACAACAATTTTGCTCATATTAGCATGAAATAGTACAATTGTGCTCGAGAATTATATTCATAGTATTTTACAATCTTTTCAAGTTTGAGAAGCTGTGACGACTCAGGAAAGCATGACCTAACGGAAGTAAACAGATACTGGAGGAATATCAATGTCATTGTCCTCATCATCCTCGCAGGCCACGACAACGTCAAAGTGGCGTCGGTAAGGAGGCAATTCTACTTTGGCTACTTCCCTGACCAGATCCACCATTTTCTTGTCCATTCTCTCTTTGTGACGAGGGAACATGCTATTGAAGAGTAGGCAACTACCGCATGAGATGCTATACGCGTTAAGCCCCCTATCCTTGAGCCATTGGATAAGTTCACGCAGTGTAGGATTATTTTTTAGAATCCACCGGTCCCAAACAGTCCAGCTCATGTCCCGATGCTTTACCACCTTGGGTGGGACTGGCTCTGCCATCGAGAACAATGGAAGTGCTAGGTTGGCAAATGTATTTCGATAATCCTCCAGCTTATGTCCACCGTCCAGAACCTTGTACAACTCCAGGCAAACAAGACCTGTGGCCATGGCTGTGGATGTAGCAATGGCAGGTATAATCCTTCCAGCAATGAACTTGGCTTTCAGCTTGTCAACCTCAGGAATGCTGTAGTTTCTAGCTCTCATGTTCGCCAGTCCAGCTATGAAATCCATGTGATAGTTCGTATCATCATCCTGCATGCCAACAGAAATTTGTCACTACCATGAATGGGCTCAAGGCTCTCAATACAAAAAGCACTAGTGGATGACAACACAGTCCCTTAGATTAATGAGGAAAGACCTTCTCAAATTGAATTGGCCTCATCCTAAATGCAGGTGGTAGACTCTGCTTGCAGATCTCCAACTTCATGATTAGATCCTTGATAATTACAGCTTCATCCCCAGAGGCAGTAGACAGACTAGTGGCCTGCTCATCTGTCACAATTTTTGCATCTTTGTTGGGTTCAAATTCAGGGACAATCACCTTCTCAACAGCCTCAGCAAACATTTTAGGATCTTTTACCCAATCAGGGATTGGAATCCCAAATGTCTCTGCTCGAAGTATGGATCCTGCCGTAACAAAATGAACATGACTAGGATCTGCAGCAGAGAACTGAAGTGCATGTGGGAATCGCTTTGGGGCTGACCAAAATGGAGCACCAGTACTAGTCAAAGCATCTTCGGGAAATGTATAAGTCAACTGCTTAACTCGATTGGCAAAATAATCTTCAAACCTGATTACAGGAATAAAAAATTACACGGCATGAAAGGAACAAGAATTATAGAGGTACCAAGAGATAGGAGTACATACTTTAGCCGGGCCCACATGACACAATCCTGAAATGTCTGACACTTTTCCTTGTCCAGGCACTCAAGAACACGCTCCAAAGTATCCTTTGCCTGAGCATCACCAGCATTGATCATACAAGTTGTATACTCAGAGGGATCTGATAAGTAGGCATTCACTTCTGTTGGAGTTTTCTCAAGTAAGCCCTCAAATTCAGATCGAGCCCATGTCAAGCAGTGATCAATATTGTGCGGGAATGAGTGCACAGTGCACATAGGTGCTTGTTTCTCGGGTGGATCCCTTGAAGCACCATAATTTTCAGTGAGATGGGGAATTACCATCTGAGTGTTGCATTTTGCACCAAGAGTTCCTGACTCAAGAAGTGGCTTCTGGAAGTACAAACACCTCTGATCAACATATAGTCTTGCATTGACATTGTCCAAAGCATTTATGACAACAGTTAAATTCTCCCAGAAGGCATCATCAAATACATTCTCAGTTTCAGGTCCAACACGGTTCTGCAATGCTTCAATATTAAGCCGAGGGTTAATAGACGAAGCAGCAAAAGCAGCAACAGTGGATTTGGCCTGACCAATGTTCCAGTCACGGAAAAGAAACTGTCTACTTAGATTACTCTTCTCTATAACATCGTCATCAGTTACTGTAAGCTTTCCTTCACCACATGAAACCCCCATAAGTGCTACATTTTTTAAGAATTCACAGCCAAGTGCACCAGCACCAACAATAAAGACATTAGCATCCTCCATTTTCTTCTGGAGCTTGGATCCAAAAACTGAAATTTGTGCATCATAACGAGAATTTAATGGCCTATAATCACTAGCATCCACATTCTCCTTAGGAAGTGATTCCAATGAGTCGAAATAGAAAAACTGCAGCAGAAAAAAAAAAAAAGAAAGGTCAGTTTACCAGAACAACAAATCAAATTAAACAAAATGTTGCATAAAAATGCCAGACCAAAACAAACTAATTCAAATGTCCGAGACCATTACTACTGGATGGGTTATGTAACACTATCTCCACTATAATCTTCATTTTTAAAAGACGGAACATTTAATTAAGCATTCAAAAGTATGCATACTTAGCATACCTATGACAATGATCAAACAGCAGCATCAAAAGCAAAGAACTAATAAAAACCTGAAAGAGAGGATGGAACTTTCCAGAGCATGCTTTGACAACTTCCTGCCCCACAATACCACCAAACATGGCAGCCATTGGATTCAGTACAGCCCTGGCTCCAAAGGCAAAGTGACGCAGAAGTTTTGGGTTGATGTCCTCCACCCTCCCATCTCCCAAGCTTTCATTGATGCTATTAGCAATAGATATCAGCTTCTGAGCATCCTCTTCAGAACCAGCAATAGGGAAGCAACCCAACTCGCTGACAAATTTATCCAGTGCTTGGAATGCCAAATGTAGCAGAGGTGGCCGATCAAACTTGGAAAAATCACTCAATAGAAACTCACCAGGATTCTTAAGAGCTTCACTCAACGGCTTAAAATTTATCGTCTTAGGTTGTTTCACCTGGGTAACTATTCCACCCTTCTGATACGCACCAAAGTTTGTAGTGTCCTCCTCAAGTATAAATGAATAAGGCCGGGCACTCTTAATCCTCCTCGGTTTACCATCATTCAGTTCCATCATTCCATGGACTTCAGAGAAAATAACAATATCACCGTCTTGAAACTCAAGTCGTTCATCATCAACACATGATACAAGTGAAGGGTTGTCATTGCTGATTGATGCAATTATACCAGTATGTGGCTCCTCACCATCAACATCGAGAACAGTGAATTCAGGTCCAAAGTCACAAAATACAGAACCAAAAAGGCCTCTGACTTCAGCCTTAATAAAAGATATTGGAGGTTGATGATTATGGCAGTAATCATCAAACTCAATAGCCTTGTTAAGACTGATATCAGTAAATACAACAGCCTGCAGAAAAAAAAATTAAGTAGGGGCATCTAAGCACTATAAGTTGCATTAAACGCAAAAGGAACTCATGCATAAGTAACTTTGAAACAGAAAAAAGACAAATCAAGGCACCAAAAGGTCAACATGTTTGTATCGTCTTGCTCCTTGAAGGTCAACCTCCATAAATTTCCTCAAAAAACTCTTTTCCAACAAATTTGAAAAAACAACTGCTACATTCTGAGACAGCTTTTCTTTTACTTTAAAATCTTAACACGGCACCAACAGCTTTCCTAGCTATTGCTGCTTTACATTATGTTCTATCTTGGTTTTCATAATATTAGTAACAGTTCTTCCTCCACAAATTGTGTTTGAGATCAACTATTGCAATGACATAAATTCTCCATCATATATCAGGAGAGCGATAGCAACTGCAAAGTGACATCAATGCAAAGGAAGCTCTTCATGGTTATAGATCTTAAAGCTCAGCAGTGATAGCATTTGATGCATCTAATAAACTCCTCGCTAAGAACCTTGAGCAGCATCTTTATTCTGTTGCCAAAGTATTTGTTGAAACAGAAGATAGGAGAAATGGCAGACTCAACTCTTTCGACATATTTGAACATGCTTTAAAAAAAATTGATCCATGATCGCCACACTCATGGACGTCTTTTACCATCCAATCAAGGAAAGCTAACCACCGCGTTCTTTCTTAATACTAACTTATGAAAAATATAAAAAGACTGGCAAATACCTGGAAATTAGAAAGAAGTTCTTTAGTCAATTTTGTAGTAACGGTAGAGATCAACACTGCATTATTGAGTTCCTGCAACTTCTGAACAGAAGCCAGTGCCCTGTTTTTACCTACATCACTCTCTGTGAAAACAAAATTACTAGCCAAATCCCACAACTCCACTGCCTCTTCATCATGCAATGTCACAGATTTGACACCGGCAAGTATTAGGTTTTTTGCTGCAACAACAAATGACAAATACCCTATTAGAAGACTTCACACCAATTAGAACAAGAATAAAACACACGAAAGTCATTTCAGTTGTTTATTTTTTTCATTCCATCCAATCAAAGCAGTTTGCAAACCCAACTCCCTCTTTCATAACCTCTCTCCCCCGCAGCCAGTCCTTTCCACACAACCTACTAAAAAACATGGAAAATGTATTCAAAGAGAAACTATCTTGAGAAGGATGGTAAAATCAACCAAACAGTAAGCAATTATAGCGGTCACAGGTTTACACTAGATCATTGATTAGCTAGTTATTGTGTCCTTTACATCTAGGGCAGCACTCTACCCTACTCAAAAGGTCTATAAGAAGTTGACTGCGGTTCACATGCTCAAATAGACTGTAACCAATACGGAAATACAAGGGCAGGTTTGAAGAAGTACTAACAGCAGATAGTTCCCTTATTTATGATTTAGTGTTTTAAAAAGGTTGTTTCTTCGTAAACAGCGAAGAAAAGATGCAAAAGAAGCCAAGAGCATGTAGCTGAAGGAAGAACAAGAGCCCGAGTAAAGCAGGTTACAAAATTGAAATTCATAACCATCCTAATTAATCAAGAAACTCGTAAACTTTAAAGAATCGACAATTGCCATCGATCACTAATTTTCGAATCAACGTTAAACTATATCAAAATTATAATCAATAGTTTAACGAGAAAAACGGCTACAATGGAAGAAGCAATCGATTATCCTAACCGATCTCAGCACCCAAACCCTGCATCCCGGAGACAAGGACATTGGAAGCAAAAAGTCGGCGCATGGTCTCGCGGCCGTATACGGCCAGCTGCCGGCTGTGAAGATCCTCATCGATGTCGGTGTGATGCGCATCACCAAAAGCCATGGCCACCGATCCGCCGCTATTACTACCAAGAGAGTGGTTGCTACTGTTACTGTTGTTGTCGATCACGCTACTACTGCTGTTGTTATTGTTATAACTAGCTGTTGATTGATGCTTTTTAACAGACGAAGAATCTTGAGAGTAGTTCTTCTCTTCTTCTCCTGCTTCACCAAGCGATCTTTCAACAGGTCGCTTTCTAGGAAGCATAAAGTGCAGTAAAGTGCCACAAAACCCTAGAGATATTAGGATAATAGCCATATATTAACAAAGATCGGTCCCAAAACGGCAAGCCGTGACTCTAACCCTAGTAGCTTGAGCATGATTCGAAGGAAAATTTAAGAAATAAGAGATCAGATAAAGAGTGAAGAAACTTACCGATTAGGAGCGTGGCAGATCAAGGCAGGAATACAGAATGTTTGAGAAATGGAGAGTAACTGGAGTGTTTGGCTGCAAAGAAAGCAAAAGAAAATAGAATAGGGAGGATTTATAAATTATAAGAGAGAAAAAGAAAGATGGGGGCATTTACGGATTCGCAAATGTACCCCTGGAGCTGGGCCCACTAGGGTTTTGTTTCGTTCGCGTACCATCGTTTTGTTCTGTTGGGGCGAAGTGAAACCGGAAACAACGGCGTAGGGGGTAGGAATTCGGAGTTTTTACGCTTCCATCGTTTCTTGAAGACATAAATGTGTGGGATAATTTTGTCTTTTCCTATTATGTTGGATACCATTAATTGAATTTTTTTGTTTTTAAATAATTTATTATAATTAAGTTACGTAATTTAATCAAGATAAAGATAATAAAGTGACCTAATAAATAATCTAAATTAATAGGTTAAAGTTCGAGAGGAAAATAAATCTTGATTAGTATAGACCGGATTCATATCATGTTTTTGATAGAAAATTTATAAAAATTATATATAAAAGTTAAAATCTTCTGCAGTTGTTTATATTATTCGTAAATATACAAATCCTCTGACCTATTAAGAACACTTATATATTGAAAAATTTGTAAAAAGACGTTAACCAAGCATTGGTGCATGTTTTCAATGAAAGGCCCGAAAAATTGGAGTTTATTTTAGCCACAAAAATTACTTCAAAAGTTAAGATAGAATCGAAATTAAATATTTTATATTTCTTTTATTTTTAACCTTTTTATGAATAATTCAAGACATTAAATAAGATTTATGCTAAGTGTTACAAAATGGGCCAAGAACATGCGGCCGAAAGTCTTATACATGGTTAAGGATTATGACCTCCCTAATTTGTCCTTTATATAGAAGCTAAACGTTCACAATTGTACAAGAACTCAGCAGTTTCTTACCATTGCTAAAAATACAGTGGCATATGGCCATTCATTTTTAGAGAACTTAGTCAACAACCAACTTGCAAAGTGTGGCCCTCAAGGAATTGGCCAGTAAACCACAAAAAGTAGAACCAGGTACCAGGATACTGAGAAAGAAATAGATACATTAATCATGTTTCGTGAATCTATGTATATCCAAAGGACATCACACATGAGGGATCAATTTTGGCTCCCAAGAAGAAGGCATTGTCATTCTGGCTTTTGACCTTTTCCGTATCAGAAAGCATTGCCTTTTGCAATTTTTTCAAAGCCAAAAAAAAAGGAAAAAAAAAAAGGTCCTTGCGCTTGGTCCTCTATTCTAGTTTTGTCCTTACAATCTTAAAATTTCTGACTTAGTCCTTGTACACGAGTTTTGATAAGACGAGGGACTAATGGAGGGTATAATTGGGAAACTACTGACGTAAAAAGGTCTGTTAGCATACCTTTTCGACCTTGAGGCCTTAGGTGGCAGTGCCTCATGGCTAGCAATCACTACTTGATGGCTGCCCCTTACTCCTAAAATAGAGGCAGAGATCTTGATGAGAGCTGCCTCTTGCTATTCCTTGACCGAGCCTGGGTTCCTCTACCTTCAAAGCTCGATGTTTTCTTCTAGTTTTGCGTAGAACTAGAGCATCTAATATAATGTAACTAATTAGTTTATGAAATGTAATGCAAATGTCTTTAGTGAGTTAGAGGAAAATGAACATGAATAAAACGATACCTCTTCTCTGCACGGTTAGTGGATTTAGCTGTTCACATGATGCAGTTCTAAACATTGCTAATAGGGATCAAGGTCCAGATGATATAAGCAACACTTAAGAGAGCATGATACTTTTCCCTCCCTTGGAAAAGAATACATCAATTGGACAAGTTACTGTGCGATACCTTCCGTAACAACTGAACACAGCTGAGGTAAGAAAGAAAGCACCGAGAACATAATACACACTTGTGTGCAAATTCTCAGCATCATTAACTCTTGGTGTTGTTTTCCACATTTCCACAACATTTTAAGCAATAGAATGTCTTTAAAGACAATTTTTTACAAGTTGTATGCCCTACAATCACATGTAACTGCTAAAACAGACCGGTTATATGATATAACTTTTGCAGGTCAAGATGAGTAGTAGATAGAACCAAATCAAACCTAGATAAAGCCAGGAAAGTTCAAAACATTTTAGTTACACATGACTGAGTGTTTTCATTTAAATGAACAAAGAAGTTCCAAATCAAGAACCATCCTAAACCCATCAACCCAAAATAACACCTGGTAAAGAAGTTGGAATGTATCCAACAGGCAAAATGATGCTCATTTGGTGAGAGGTGGACGAGGGGAAAGTTAACAACAAAAATCTCAAATGCATCGTGCATGAAGCACTAAGAGGAAACTAGCAAATCTTTATTGTCCGTATAACCATCACATTTCCAAATAAATAGAAAACTTAACCAATGAAGAAACAAATAACAAACTCAAGACATCTTGGTTACTAAAGTTCATTTCAGAAAAGCTTAGACATGTCCTAATGTCCAGAATATAACTTTTACGTGGAAAACGTCCAGGTTGATGCTTCCAAGTGACTAGTGATTGAGCTTTCACTTTCCAGAACAGATGGCTGTGGAATGTTTACTCATCCCTCACATTAACATCATAATTGTGCTTTTGACACCTAAAACCACATGCTTGTCATTACAATTATCTACAAACAACACTTGTTCAGGGCATAGATTTCCCTGATATTCCTCAGATTCATTCTGCTGCCTTCCTAATTTTACCGACAAATTCTTTTACTTTTTGCAAGATTCACAAGAACATTATCAGTCCATTAAAAACTGGATGATAAGTACATGTTCAACAAAGTCCTTACTTCAGAACAGTCTTCTAAGTTAGAGACCACATTTGTATTAAACTAAGTGCCGAAGAGGATAGGGATGAAAACAGAATAGAAGGCTTAACATAGAATCTATATTATGAGTTTTGCCCTCTCGCAAGCAATGTGAAATGCCAGGTCATTCATGGATATACAAATGAAAGCATCTCTAATATACTACCACCAGGCATTATCTTTGTTATATATCAGATACTTTGGCCTACATTATCAAGAAAGCATTCTAGGTATGTTTTGCCCACATTATTTAATTCTAGTTTAAGAAGTAAGATTCATGAGTAATACTCAAACATAAGGTATATATATGTCATCTTTTGCTATTTGAGCTTCCAGAGTCTACAATGACGAGCAAAATGGCCAATAGATGAGGGCCATCTTTTACACACAAATGACTGTAAGCAGAGTACAGTCTGAAAGAAAAAAAAAATCTTTTACATACTACTGTTGCTAAAGCGAAGCAAAATTGAGAGAATTTCTGAAAACTGAGGACGCTTTGATGGGTTATTGTTCCAGCACTTTGTCATAAGAGATTTTAGGATTGCTGGGCACTCTTTGGGGATCTCAGGCCTTAGGCCACAAGCAGCTATGCCAACTGCTGCTTGCACAGGTGAATATGCCGCATAGGCCACCTCACCAGTCACCATCTCCCAAATCACCATCCCAAAACTATATGCATTACTCATCCAAGTCTCG
Organism: Erythroxylum urbanii; assembly: GCA_027568935.1. NCBI lineage: Eukaryota > Viridiplantae > Streptophyta > Magnoliopsida > Malpighiales > Erythroxylaceae > Erythroxylum > Erythroxylum urbanii. The sequence continues at coordinate 26,908,612 of JAOQML010000008.1, forward strand.
GTAACATTCTCCGGATCACCAGCAATAATCTGTTTCCAACCAAAAAATATAGCTATTACATATATGAGCAGCTAATGCAGAATTTACAAATGTAAAAGGACCATAATCACCTTAAAGCTCATAAGATCCAATGATGGAGAATGCTTATTACAAAATAAACTATAATAATATATCTCTATTCCAACAATATTGTAAAAATACAGCATCCTTATGCAACAGACAGGATAGAAGAATAACCACTTCAAATGAATGGCAAGTATAATAGGCTCCCATAGACATTAAAAATAAATAAGGATTGTGATTTTGACGTGCATGTAACAGTGCCTATATTCAGATACTTCAAGATATATAGTTGAGAAAAACTGTACTCCTGATCAATGTCAATTCATCTATCAACATATAAATTCATGTGGAAGATGCTACAATGAGACTAAGGAAAGAGTACAGACCTCAGGAGCTAGCCATCGATAACCATCAGTTTCATACTCCACGGCCTCACCCAAAATCTTACAAGCAGTGACAATGCCCATATCCCCTAAACAGGCATTCCCCTTCCGGTCCAGCAGAATTCTCTGGGTGTTAAGGTCTCTATACGCAACATCATGATCATTTACAAATTTAATTGCTTCTGCTAAATCTGTAGCAATTCTTACTATCTCCTTCATCTGAAGCTTCCTGTTTCTCAGAATCAACTCACTAACTGACCCACCTTCCATCAATTTGGTCACCACACACAATCCATGATTCTCATCTACACAAACACCATAAAATTGCAAAATGTTCTTATGTCCACACGTCATTAACTCCAAAAGATCTCTGTGGAGTTCAAACTCATAAGCATTCCCTTTGTCACACCCTTTGAGCTTCTCAATTCCAACCCTTCTTCCCTTGTAAACTCCCTTAAAAGTACTTGGTCCGACCTGATCAATAAACTCAAGATGATCAGAGTTTAAAAGCCATTTTGCAATTTCTTCTCCACCTGACTGGATCGTTTGCCATTCATCAACAGATACAACAAATGATGAAGTGGGCAAGGGCATCTCAACCTGAATCTTCATGTTCGAATTCTCAATCCCATTCTTGTAGCTTTGTTCGGAAGGATCGTCTTCAAAATCACCAAGTTCTCTCCATCTAGTGTTCTCTTCTTGACAACCACAAAGGCTAAAAGGAAGCTTCACCGTGGTGGGTTTGGGCCTCTTCATAGCTGATTTCAGAGCATTTTCTATACGGACTTTACACAAGTTCTCTTGTCCCACTTGTACTAAAAGATGAAAAACCCCAAGAGTAAAACCCTTCTTCTCAAAGATCTGTATCTTCTTGCAGCACATGGAAGCACTATCCAGTGCGCCAGACATGGCTGGCCAAGAAATGGAAGAGTTGCAGGCAAATGTGAGTTTGAATACATAGCCTTGTACTTCATCATTAGATACTTCTTGGATCACCATTGCTGGGGACTCATCGACTGACGCTTGTTCTATCAACTTTATGTGTAGAAACACATCTTTCATGTCAAACCCTGCCTGTGAGTAACTGTAAATGGAAGCAAAAACACCAACAAAGAAATGGATGAGAACATAAAATTAATGGATAACAAAAATCCATGATGGAAAAGAAGAAATTCAATTAAAGGCAACAATTTTAAGCACGATTCTTATCGTTTTCGGAGAATATAAATAAATCTGTACAAAACAACATATTTCTATCTCGTTAATAAAACAAAAAAAAAATGGAAACTCCATGGCAACAATAACTATGTAAATATAGACCCGCGACACAAAATTCATTTCTTTGTAATTATAAATTCATGATTCTGCATTTTCATCGAAAACAAATAGAATTAGATCCAAAAATAATAGAATAATGTTTCAAAACGTCCAAACCTGAGAGGAAAGGAATCATAATGTTTCTTGATATTGGACACGAGCTTCTCTGGCAACTGACTTCCAGGATACAATTGAGTGAGGCTCCGAACAACGCTAGCCCACACAACCTTCCTATAGTTCTCAGCCTTATTACCATTACCTTGTTGTTGTTGTTGCTGCTGCAGCAGCAGCAACATTTGTTGCCGACTCATTTGAGGGTCACGAGCAGAGTCCAGATTCAGAGAGTTCTTAAGCGACGCAATCGCCTCAGACACGTTGCGGCTCAGCTTCTGGAACCGCTTCTGCATCGCCGACGAGGGTGCAGTACTGTCCCTGCTGGGCAAGATACCATTGGCCGAAGAAGACGAGATTTCGGACTGTAAATTAGTTTCCGATCGGTCTTGGGTTCGCATCAGGACTTGCTCCACCATGTCCTCATCCGTGCTGGCTCGACTCGACCAGCACTCCAGTGCTGCAGCCATTGGCTTCTAAGGAAATGTGGGTGTCGAGTCACTCAAGCCAAAGCTAAGCTAAACAAACCAAAGGTAAGTCATTGCAAAGGCAAACGTCATCGATTCCCCAAGAAGCAACCCTAAGACTAGAATTAGAATCTACCCAGAATGCGACACAGCAAGTGCAATGACACGTACCTGTTATTGTTAAAGTTAAGCAGATCAGAGCAAGTATGGAATCCGAGAAATGGACAGAAACCCGAGTGTTTGGTTCCAAAGAAAGTAACGCACAACATTATGTGTGAGAGTGGGAAGAGGAGTGGTGAATTTTGGTGTGATTGTGATTAGAGAGTGGGGTCCACGTGGAAGACAAGTTCCGAGTACATTATTTGTTTTCAATCATGTGACATTGGTTGTTGTCGGGTCAGTTTGTGTTCCTAATCTAATATTTATAGACTTGTATGTATATGTAACTACGATCCATAAATAGGGACTGTTGACCGACCTTCCGATAAGCTACAGGGTAAAATATATAAATTACTGTAATAATTAAAAATTTTATAGCAAAAATGATTGCAAGATTCTAGTAGAGTTGTACATAGGGGTTAAGGGTTTGAATTTGACCGATCCCATACCCTACGGTATGTCTTGGGAAATCTTAAAGGAAAGTAAATTGATAGTGGAGGAATATCACTGTCGTTGTCCTTGTCCTTGTCATCCTCCTCGCGGACAACAAGAAGGTCAAAGTGTTCACGGTAAGTGTATGCAGTTCTGCTTCCGCCTACATCCGTCACCAGATCCAACACCCACCATTTTCCGTTTTTGGGGGGCCAACCTGTTTTTGATGTATAAGATTAAGGATACTTGCTAATACAACACTCGCGTTTTTTAAAAGGAATAAAATCATCACTAGCTATTTCTACTTAATCTTATTTGCCAACTCCTGGTATAATTAGTACATCATCCTTACATTCATTCAAGTATGATTGCATTAAACATCTGCTTATTTTTAGAACCCATTGTGTAAGAGGAAACAATTTTTCATTAGAATCTAATTAAAAAAATTAGTTGACTTTTATCTTTGAATGTCTAATTAATCTTTATTTAAATTATAATAATGTATCATTACAATATGTAAATTTGACTTGAAGTTAATATATTTAAATGTAAGGAATTAAATTTTTATTTTGTTATTTTAAGCATATTCTTTTATAAAAAATTATTATTGTTTGCTCGTCAATGATGGTAAGTTTACAGCATAACTTTATTATATAATATGTTCAAAGTATGTATATCATTAACGTCATCAGCATTAGCACTTTACCAATTATCACAATAGGATTGATAACTCTTTTAAGTGATGTCATAATTCCTTTAAATTTTATCACGGATTGTGAAAGATACTTTAAAAGTTTTAGTAAATATTTTCTTAATAAATGTTATCAAAGTACAGTTTTATAAGAAAATTTCTTTTTATAATAATAATTTATAATTTTTTTAGTCACGCTAATTATTATTTTATAGAGTGTTAATTATTTGTAAAATTCAAAATTTTATTTATTTTGTTAATGTTAGTTAAACAATAAATCGCTAAAAAGTATAAATTGAAAAAATTAATTTTTGTCCATGTAAAAAGTAAATTTTATTTTTTAAAATTCTTTTCTTTAGTACCTCCCGTTTTCTCTAAAAGTTTTCTTAACTCCCTAAAATTATAAGTCCATAATTCTTCAAAAAAGATATTCTTATCTCACTTAATTCAATGATTTATTAAAGCATCAATATCTCTCATCTTTACTCTAGCACGTTAATCTACTGGCAAGAGTAGGCCAGGTTAGGTTTGGCAAATAAACTCAGATTTGATCCGGCTCAAAACCAACAAGTTTGTTCTAGTTTGATCAAACTTCGGGTCAAGCTTAGACTCAGATTATTTGGCTAGAAATTAACAATTCTGGTTTAGTTTGATTAGGCTTGAGTTTGAGCTGCTCTATCTGACTCAGCGTGAAGTCTAAAACGATATTATTTTTATGTAAAATAATCTCATTTTTTGGATTTTAAATTTAAAAAATGAAAAAAAATCGGATCAAATTGTCCTTAAGTAAGTACTTATGTCATTTTCAAAATTTACCTATATCCTTAAGCAAATTGTTTGTTGTTTTTGTTGGCAGAGTTATTGAGATCGCTGCTAAACAAAACCAACTGTTAACAATTGGTATTCCTAGGGCAATCGGGTTCTTTACCCAACTAATTTTCTACAATACAATAGACAAAAGCATAAAGCTCCATCAAAAAGGAATTATTTTTATACTGATCTTCATTTCTTATTGTAACATCCCCTCACCTATGGGAAGGGTATTTTGATAATTTGGAATGAGTTAGGATTGTTTAAAGTGTTTTTGCTATATTCATGCATTCATATATGCACATGAATAGCAAATAGTGAATTTTTGC
>JAOQML010000008.1:26932306-26944014 GCA_027568935.1 Erythroxylum urbanii
GGGTGAGATTTCTTACAAATAAAAGTGATGCTTTTAACGAGTTTGCTAAGTGGTGTAGGTTGGTTCAAAATGAAAAGAACTTGACAATTGTTGCAATAAGAACCGATCATGGAGGTGAGTTTGATTGTGAGCCATTTGAAAGACTTTGTGACAAATATGGAGTGGAGCATAACTTCTCATCACCAAGAACTCCACAATAAAATAGTGTAGTAGAAAGAAAGAATCGTTCACTTGAAGAAATGAGTAGAAGAATGTTGAATGAATATAATCTACCTAAATTATTTTAAGCGGATGCAATCAACACCGCATGTTATGTCATTAATAGAGTGCATCTAAGGAGAGACAAGAATAAGACACCATACGAGTTATGGAAAGGTAAGAAACCAAATATATCATATTTTCATCCTTTTGGTTGTAAAGTGTTTATTCATAATAATGGAAAGAACAACTTAGGAAAATTTGATTCAAAATCTGATGTAGGTGTGTTTCTAGGTTATTCACTAATTAGTAAGGCATTTAGAGTTTATAATAATAGAACTAAGTGTGTTGAAGAAAATATTCATGTTAAATTCGATGATACAATTTCACCCCCGAGAAAGGTTTGTTTTGATGATGATGCAGGAAGTTCAGGCAATGAAGTTGAAGAAATTGAATCCAAAATTGAAGAAGAAAAGTTCGATGAAGAAGATCATGTACCTAGCACTACAACATGGGCAAAAGCAAAGAATCACCCTATGGAGCAAGTAATTGGCAGCTTGGATGATGGTTTAAGAACAAGGAGGAAAATAAAAGAACATATGAGCAATTTAGCCTTTGTCTCATTGGTGGAACCTAAAAACATAAAAGAGGCTCTTGAAGATGAACATTGGTTGATGGCAATGCAAGAAGAGCTTAACCAATTTAAGAGGAATAATGTATGGGAATTGGTAGCTTCACTAAAGGACAAAATCGTCATTGGAGTCAAGTGGGTAAATAGGATAAAATTTGATAAAAATGGTGATACTATCAAGAACAAATCTAGGTTAGTAGCTCAAGGATTCTATCAAGAAAAAGGTCTTGATTACAATGAAACATATGCACCGGTGGCTTGATTGGAGGCAATTAGATTGCTATGTGCTTTTGCTTCTCATAAGAAGATCAAGCTTAATCAAATGGTTGTCAACAATGCATTTCTCAATGGCTACATTCAAGAGGAAGTTTATGTCAAACAACCTCCTGGTTTTGAAGATCATGAGTATCCAGATTATGTCTATAAGCTCAAGAGGCACTATATGGATTAAAGCAAGCACCTAGGGCATGGTATGAAAGGTTAAGTACTTTTCTAATCCAAAATGGTTACATTCGTGGTAAAGTTGATAATACCTTGTTTATAAAGCATGTTGATCATGATATGCTAGTTTGCCAAATATATGTTGATGATATTGTATTTGGTGCTACTAATGAATCTTTGTGTAAAGAATTTAGTGATTTAATGCAAGGTGAATTTGAAATGAGCATGATGGGAGAACTCAAGTTCTTTCTTAGGTTACAAATCAAGCAATTCAAAGATGGCATCTTCATCCACCAATCCAAGTGCACAAAGGAGCTTCTAAAGAAATTCAACATGGAAGGATGTAAAGATGCAAAAACACCTATGGCAACTAATCTAGTTTTTGAAAAGTTTGAGCATGAAGAAGATTTTGATCAAAAGCTATAGAGGTATGATCGGTTCTCTTTTATATTTAACCGCGTCTAGACCAGATATAATGTTTGCTACTTCTCTTTATGCTAGATTTCAATCTTATCCTAAGATTTCTCATTTAAGTGCTTGTAAAAGAATTTTCAGATATCTTAGCAAAACAATTAATCATGGATTATGGTATCCTAGTTGTGAGTCTTTTGATTTGCATGCATATAGTGATGATGATCATGGTGGTTGTAAGATAGATAGAAAAAGCACTAGTGGTCTATGTCATTTCTTAGGTTCATCTTTGATTTCATGGGCTAGTAAAAAATAAATAAGTGTGGCTATTTCAACTGCTGAATCTGAATATGTAGCAGCTGGAAGTGCATGTACACAAGTTCTTTGGCTTAAGCATCAATTACTTGTTTATGGTATTATTGTTAAAATATTCCAATCTATTGTGATAATACAAGTGCAGTTGCTTAAGTAAAAATCCAATTTTGCATAGTAGAACAAAACATATTGAGATTAGGCATCATTTCATACGTGATCATTGTTTGAAAGGTGATATTTGTTTAAAACATGTCTCTACAAGTGATCAATTGGCAGATATTCTTACTAAACCACTTAAAGAAGATGTGTTTGTGAATATAAAATTGAAACTTGGTATGTGTGATTTGAATTCAATTGGATGATTGCATACTTGTTTGAAATTGTTTGCATACACTTCTACCGTAAAATGGTCAAATTATTAGGTGAATATGCAATTCTATCGGAGAAAATATCAACATTGATCTATATTCGGATTTAGAAAATGATTTGTCTTGATTTTGAAGATTTCCAGTCGACTAATTGGAGTCTAAATCGACTGATGTTAAGGTATTGGTCGAGTATCTTTGATTTGCACATTGACTAATACATCTGGAAAAAAAATTGGCTAAGTGTTTTTTAGGCTCTCTAGTCGACTATTATAGTGGTAAGTCGACTAATCGTTGTAAATCTGATATTGCACAGATTTTTACCCTCGAATAGTCGACTATTCATTTCATTCCAGTCAACTAAACTTCTCATACCTGATGGTTCCAAAAATCTGTATTCATTTAAGTCGATTAATGACCCTTCCAGTCGACTAACCCATAGATCAAATTTGTCCCGAAGCTACTGTTTTTATTTTTTCACAAAAACCAGTCGACTAATACACCTACCATTTGACATCTCCTACATATAAAATCCCTCAATTTTTCACAAACATCTGAAAGCTCAAAACATTCAAACTCAAACTTCTATAATTCCAGTCGACTACTCTCCTCGAAAATCAACAAATCTACACCTACCCATCATCATTCTACATCCGAAAAACTAAACTCCTTCCTCAAATCATCAAAACATCATTCTCTTTGGTCAAAATCTCTTCATCTTCATCAAAAACCCTAAAAAAACTTCGATCCACAAATCCTTCCAAATGGCACCAAAGAAAGCAAGTGGGAAGGGAAAGCAACCGGAAACTGCCACCAAAACACACCAAACCCGAGTTAGAGGGTCTTCTTCGAGAGGTGGAGTTGAAAGGGAGAATGAGGTTCTTGAACTTAGATTCACTTAAATGGAGGCTCAACATCTTTATTATAAGGTACTAAAATCAGAAGTTTTGATTCCTTCCATGCTTTTTGATTGGGTTGAGGGAGAACATAGTGAATTCAAGGATTTGTTTGATAAAATAAGGTGTTTAGGATTGAAGGACCTTTTGGGTTTTAAGGATGATATATATCAGGATTTAGTTAGAGAGTTCTATGCTAATCTAGTTGTGACTAGAAATAATGTTGATAGTCGTGCTCATTTGAAGTCTTGTATTCAAGGGAAAGACATTTACATTTGTGAAGAAAATTTGAGCATTTGGTTTAAATTGCCTAAAGGAGGAATTAGGCCTAGAGCTTCCTTACTTGATTCAAATGTATTGAGAAATGAGAATGGAGATACGGATCAGGAAGCCGAGGAGAATTATGGCTATGATGAAATGAAAGGAGATGAATTGCTAGGAAGAATTTGCATTGAACATTTATCCCAATATGAAGCCATGGACTTGCCCTTAAACTATAAATTGTTGCATTATACAATAAATAGAGTTATTTATCCTAAGAAGGCTAGCAACAATCATATCACCTCGTTGGATAAAGAAATAATATGGCATTTGGAAGAAGGTAGGAATATTAATTTTCCAAATTTGATCATCCAAATGATGAGGAGAAAGGCAAACTTGTTGAGAGGAGAGCGTAAAGGGAAAACTGCCAAGCATAAAGGTATGCCTTATGGAGCTTTGATTACTTATATCTCAAAGTTGCAAAGGTGTAATTTGAGTTCCTATAAACATTACCCATATCCAACAAGTTAGATGTTTACACCCTATAATATAAGGAGTATGAAGTTGGTGAAAACAAATGAGAATGGTTGGGTATATGCATTTCATGTGGAAAAGCTTGGTTTCACCTTAAAGAGTGGTCAACAAGTGCCTAAAAGACAAAGGTCAAAAAGAGCAAGTTAAAGGCCAAGTGATGCAAGGCCAAGTAATATGAGGAGAAGTGAAGTATCCCAAGAAGAGCTTCAAGAAATTAGAGATCAAATTGAAGAAATGAATGTTCAAATAGATCTTCAATAAGGGATTCTAATTCGCTTGGAGAAAAGCATCAAGAAAATATTTAACAAACTTGGTTATAGACATGACAATGCTTTTCCACATTGATGGCCATTGCATTTCACTTAGACTAACATTTCATCATTTCTCATTCATGTTGTTTTATCATTTACTGTTTTTTTGGATTTTTTTAATTAGAAAGTTTAAGACAATGTTTATTTGTTTGACTATATTTGTGTTTGACATTTGTGTTAACTCCTATTAATGGGAATGTTTTGCTTGTTCCTTTTGATTATTACAAAAAAGTGGGAGAAAATGAGGGATATAAAAATTGTTGATTCATTGATTGAGGGGTAAACAAACTAACTAATCAAAAAAGACAAGGCATAAAAACCTTAATCATCTTTTTTTTGTTTTCAATTTCTTAAACAATTTCTAAATGTTTTGTCATTATCAAAAAGGGGGAGATTGTTGGACCAATGGAGGTTGAAAATTTTAATCCTTCTATGTTTTCATAATAATAAAATTTAAGAAGGGTAAGAAATAATTTCAGGTTCATTGGATCAAAAGGAAGTTAATAAAAATGGACCAGGCATCTAATAGTCGACTATTATGTGACACTAATCGACTGAAGGCTTACACAAGTTGATTTGGGGACCGATTAGTCAACCAATACATGGCACTAGTCGACTAATGATGGTCAGAGATGAAAAGTGCATATTTTGACTCGGACAATTGCACTAGTCAACTAATGAGTATCAGAAAAATAAAAACGTGGATTTCATGTGAAGATTTTGTATGAGGATTTTACGCATGTAACTCGACAGTCAAAGATTGGAGAATCAATCAAATCTGTTGGTTGAAGAACTTGACAAGTCGATTATCACTTTTTAAGTTGACTATTCAACGTATATAGCTGAAGACTCATATAGAAGAGTGTTGCTAGTCAACTATCACTTGGAAGACAAGTCGACTATGATGTATTGGTCGACTATAACATATAAACTAGTTGACTATTAGGTACAGCTGAACAGACTTTTAATTTGTCAAACGAATTCAAACGGGAGCAAATTTTTCTACAATGGCTAGAAGCATTCAGGAGCGTCTTGAAGCATTCAGGAGCGTCTTAAAGCTTATAAATAGAGGTCTTCACTACAGAAGAATTAACCAATAAGCTCTTAAAAGAAGCATACATTCTATAGTGCTAAAATTATTCTCTCATTGCTCTCATATTGGTTAGCTTACCTTGATTCTCTTCAACTATACTTAGCTTTATCATTTCATTACTATCCTTGTTATTATTGTGAGTTGAGTGATTAGAGAAGAATCACTTGAGAGGTAGGATTTGTGTCGAGAAAACAAATCATTTGTAAGGTATAACTTAAGCCGGAAGTCAAGTTAATTGGAAGAGTTCACACTAGACTAAAAAGTGTGTAGTAAAGAGCTTTGACAAAATCCTAAGTGGGAGCTTAGGTAGAGGACGTAGGTCTTTGCACCAAACCTCTATACATATTGTGTTTGCCTCTCTTCTCTACTCTTTTAATTTATATTTCGATTTGTTTTTGTTTTGCCTTGTGTGTTTTAATTTTCTATTTTGTAGCACTTTGCGAAAAGAAGAAAAAATTAAAAGATCTATTTAACCCCCCTTTTAGATCGTTTTCAGCCACTTCTACTCAGGAATGGACAATAGCCTTAACTTGCCTGAAGGTGCCTAGTGTTCAACCTTGACTTCCTGACACACTATACACTTACTTGCATATTCTGCTACATTCTTCTTCATGCCTTTCCACCAGAAATGCTCTTTCAAATCTTTGTACATTCTGGTGCTACCTGGGTGCATAGCATAAGGTACATTATGTGCCTTGTCGAGTATCTCATCCTTTACCTCCTAAACATTTGGAATACAGAGTCAGTTGCCTACAACCATAAGTCCATCATCCCTCACTACCACTTCAGATTTCTTACCATTCTGAATTTCTTCTCAGGGTTTGTTCAATTCTGCATCCTATGCTTGCAACTCCTTAACTTTCTCCTTGAGTATCACTCTCACTCAAATTTGTCATAATGCAATCAGGCTCCTCCTGTGTCAAACTTATCTTCAGCTTAGCCATCTCTGTCAATAACGACAAATAAACTATTTGAACATAGGCTATGGAGGATTTCCTACTCAAGGCATCTGCCACCACATTCGCCTTTCCTGGGTGGTATTCAATCAACAAGTCATAATCTTTAAGCAACTCTAACCACCTTCTTTGTCTCAAATTTAACTCATTCTGGCTCAATAAGTACTTGAGACTTTTATGATCTGTAAAATTCTTTGTTTGAACTCCATACAAATAATGTCTCCAAATCTTCAAGGCAAAAATTACTATTGCCAATTCCAGATCATGGGTCGGATAATTCAACTTATACAGCTTCAATTTCCATAAGGCATAAGCTATTACTTTGTTTCCCTACATCAACACATAACCCAAACCCTTCCTTGAAGCATCACTATAAACTGTATAACCCTCATCTCTCATAGACAAAGTTAGAATTGAGGCACTTGTTAATCTGTGCTTAAGCTCCTTAAATCTTTTCTGACATTCGTCACTTCAGATAAACCTCTTATTTTTCCTTAATAACTTAGTCATTGGAGCAGCCATCACATGTAATTCACCACTGTTTCAATGTTCCTCAGATCAATATGTATTCTATCCTTCGAGATCACATGCCTAAGAAAGATCACCTCGTGTAGCCAAAATTTACATTTGCTAAATTTGGCATAAATTTCCCTCTCCCTCAGTGTTTGCAACACTATCCAGAGATTTTTTCATGTTCCTCTTCGTTCTTGGAATAAACCAGAATGTCATCGATAAACACTATGACAAACTGATTCAGATACTCCTTGAAGACGCTATTCATAAGATCCATAAATGTAGCTAGAGCGTTAGTTAATCCAAATGGCATGACTAAGAACTCGTAATGCCCATAACGGGTCATGAAAGTTGTCTTGTTCACATCAGACTCTCTGATTCTGAGCTGATGATAGCCTGTCCTGAGATCAATTTTGGAGAAGACCTTTGCTCCTTATAACTAGTGAAACAGATCATCGATTCGTGGCAGAGGATACTTGTTCTTAATGGTCACCTTATTGAGTCTCTGATAATCAATATACATACACCATGTCCCATCCTTCTTCTTAACAAATAGAATAAGCACTCCCCATGGCGACAAACTTGGCCTGATAAACCCCTTCTTTAACAGCTCTGCTAACTGATCCTTTAGCTCCTTCAATTCAGATGGAGCCATTCTATACGGTGGTATAGAAATGGATGTAGTACCAAGAATCAAGTCGATAGCAAACTCAATTTCCCTCACCGGTGGCAATCTAGGTAAGTCTTTTGGAAACATGTCAGGAAACTCCCTCACAATCGAAAAATCTTCTAACTTCCTTTCATTCTAACTTCCTTTCTTTCACATCAGTATCCACGACGTGTACCGAGAAGGCTTCATGCCCCTTTTTCATCATCCTATCAACTAACAAAGTTGAAATCATTCTAGGTGATGGCATTCTTCTGTCTCCTCTAAAAGTCACCTTCTCTCCATTGCCAAAGTCAAACTCTACCTCTTTGAGACTATAGTCTAACTTTGCGCAATATTTCTCTATGGCATCCATACCCAGTATAACATCTAAACCCTTTAGCTCTAGCGGCAATAAGTCTACTATCAATCTAGCACCCTCAATAACCAGATCACAATCTCCATACACTTGACTTATTATCACCTTCCTCCCTAAAAGAGTGCTAACAATCAATAGATCTTCCAATGGCACCTAATTCACACCACATAATGCCATACATGCAGAAACAAATGAATGCGTAGAGCCAAAATTAGTTAACACATATACTTCAAAATTAAATAACTGAGCTATACCCGTGATAACTTTAGACGCGACTGCGGCCTCTTCTCTTGTCATGGAAAATACCGTGGCCTGTGCCTGACCCTTTGGCCTTCCTAGAGGGATAGCCTTCCTTGCAGATCAGAACTATCCACCTTAGTGACTAACCTGGTTCCCACTATTTCTACTCTCCTTGGGGCTTGCAACTGCGAACCCTCTTGCCTTGTCATCTAGGGACATTCCCTGATCATGTGTCCCTTCTCCCTATATTGAAAACATGCTCTAAGTAACTTGAAGCACTCTCCTTTGTGAAACTTCCCATGATGCTCACATTGAGGGTTCGTGTACCTACTCCTCTCCACCCTACTATTGCCTTCCACAGTTGAGGTTTGCGCCAAAGCTACCCTTGATTTCTTGTTCTTAGTAAAGGTGCTACTCCCTACCTCACTCTGAGTGTGGAAACTCCTTGTACTCCTCTCAGGCATTGAAGCACTCATTCCCTTCTTAGAAGACTACTCTGAGTTCTTCCTCTTCTTATTCACTTCATACTTAATATTCTCCAATTTTTCGACCTGAAGTGCAGCATCTACCAACTGCTGGTAGTCACAGAAGTTATGGATCAGCATCTTCTTCTTGATCCCCAAATGAAGTCCTCCTTCAAACTTGCAGAATTTGTCCTCCTCATTCACTACGATGATGGCCGCATATCGGGAAAGCTGAGTGAACTTCAGCTCATACTCACTCACACTCATGTCCCTCTGTGTGAGATTCAAAAACTCTCTGGCCTTCTCTTGTACATAAACCCTAGAGAGGTATTTCTTCCTAAAGACTTCCTCAAAATCTCTCTATGATAACACCGAAGGCATAACCTGACTGTAGGGCACTGACTCCCACCAATGCAAAGCATCCCCTTACAGCAAGCTTACTGCATAATCTAATTTCTCTTCATCAGAACACTTCATCTTAAGCAAGACTCTTTCGGTCCTCTTCAATTATGCTTTGGCCTCTTCTGTATTTTTAGTACCATTAAAATCTACAGCTCTATACTTGCAGAGCTTATCATACTACCCACTCCTCTCTACTAGAGCTGGCATCGGGAATTGTGACCCTTGGCCCATAGTATATGTGAAAGCCTGAGCAAAGGCTTGAAAGAACCGCAGATCCATATTAGGCATAAGAGAAGGAGGCAGTGGCATTTCATGCTGCACACTAGGTGCCTCAGAATTAGGAGCAGAGTGTGTCCCCGGGTCTTACGGGACATACAATTTATCTGTACTTCCTCGATGAGAGCCAGATCAAGTTAGAGCTCCTCGAGTTCTTTTTCGAGGCGGCATATTCACTCCTTCAATTGAAAACATTAAAAAAAACTTTTAGTTTATGCTTCAAGAAAACAATTTCAAATCATGTAAAACAATACAAAACAATGCATAAGGTTCATTTAAAAACAATGCATGTTCATTTCATATTTTTAAAAACTATTTGTTTAAAGCCTAGGATATTCCTAAACCTAGTCCCCATCCTGGACCTAAACCTAGTCCCCATCCTGGACCTAAACCTAGTCTCTCTGATATCATAAGATCCTAGACCCCGTTTCTAGAGCCCAATTATTCAAATGTCATAAAACATGAGTGTGTGTATTACCCTGCAGGATTATTTCCATGAACTCTCATTAGCCATCAATGATTCATCTTCATTCTTATAACATCCCAATAGTTTCCTATTATACAGATCAATGTATGCTTAAAAGCCAAAGTATGCTCATAACTAAGTCATGCTCCTCCAATCGATTCCCTCACTTTCTTTCCATTAATCTTTTTCAAATCAACACCAGAGGCTACCAATTTTTTTGGAGGGATAGAAAAAATGGGTTAGGAATATATTGGTTCAATAATCACTTCATTTGGAGGTCGGACGATGAAGTTATGGCCAAAAAAGTCAACCACGATTACGTCCTCAATCATATTGTACCTATCTTGAGACAATTGGCATAAATTTCACTAGAGATATCAGATTGTGGTCTTTTTTAGACGGTTTTGAAAAGCACTTCGAGATCTACTACTTTTGTGAAGACCTTGAAGAAAAATTTTCGCCATCTAAAGGGTTAAAATCGCTTCATCTAGTGCTTTGTCTGGTACCTATTCTTTTTCTAAAGGCCATATCTTTTGAGTCCGAAGTCACAAAATTCCAAATTTTATATCGTTGGAAAGATAAGAAAAAGATATACAACTTCTAAGAAGATAAATTTATTTAATTCAGCCTAGATCAATACATATTTTCCTTAGAATGCAGACCATAAAATTTTACCCTTACGAATGCTTGAAAAAAAACAATCTACAAACTTTGAGAGTCCTAAGCAAAAAAACAATCATATTTCATTATCATCAAAAGATAAGAGTTTTACAAATTTTTAATGGGCCTTTCAAGCCATAATACGTCATAGTCCAAAAATAAATAATATACACAAAGTAGAATTGCTCAAAATGCAACTAAAGCTTTGTTTTACAAAAACTAACTTAAAATATAAAATAAGCATAATCCGAAGTAATGCCCCTACGCTCGATCACTCGATCTCTTACTCATTACCTGAAGATGGGACAAAATAGGGAGGGGGTAAGCTTAAAGCTCGTGGGTAACAATTTTATAATCGGTAACAAGCAAAACCATTGTAAAATTCATAATGCATCATGAAACACATATTTCCAAATTCTTAATTTATCAAACTCTTTATAAACAACCCAAATCATGCATTCAATAAACTTGTCAACACATAAGCACATCAAAATGGTTTGGGAGGTCCATAAACAGAACGAACAAACACATTCCTATGAAATGGTCATGTGTAGTCGTGAATAGAATGAACTAACACAATCCCACATAGTGGTTTTTGTGTAATCGTAAACATGAGAGAGTCCCTAAAGGAGCTCCATGCCACATGTGAGCAGGCGGGAGAAGCCTTTAGTCAAAGTTCACTTGACATGCAGAATGGACTAGACTAAACCCACATAACATGTATTTTATAACTTGTAAACTTGCTGTCCAAAATGGCACATTTTTCGAAAAGTGATTTCATAAACATAGTTATTTATTTATTTCAAAAGAAAAGAATCATTTTCTCATTCTTTTCATAAATCATCCACATAATATTCACATACCAAACACATGGCACTTTCTCAAAGCATTCAAAGAGTAATAAGTGAACATTTATAATACAATTGAAAAACCTTTACTTTCTTGATTTGGAAGAAACATTAATGGCTTATTATTCAATTATAAAAATATAACCCACCTTGATTTCCTTACTTAACAGTTGCTCAAAAATGCCTATCTTCTTGCTCCTCTTGCCTCTCTTCTTGATTTCCTTCAATATTGACCAAAAAAAATCCCAATTCAATAGGACTTCCAATTGAGAAGTCAAAGAAATATATACACTAAAATTGATCCTAGAATACTTAAACCCATGCGTTTCTTAAGCTTCATGAACCAAAACCCTTCCAAAAATCCAAAAGTTTAAACATAAACTTACCTTGAATCTTCACCAA
>JAOQML010000008.1:26944114-26955184 GCA_027568935.1 Erythroxylum urbanii
CTCCCTTATCTTAGGATATGTGTCGGAATGACCTACGGGCGTCCCGATGCGTACCCTAGGGTAATGGGGTGTTACATAAAATGTAACATCGTCATTTTTAAATAGAAAATAGAACTTCTCAGGCTATGTTTGGTTGGGAGTTTATTAACAGAATGGAATAGAATATAATATTATTCCATCATTTGGGAGGAGATTTTATAATGGAATGGGATGGAAAATGAGAGCTTCATATTACATCTCATTCCATCCTAAATAGCAAAAATGAGAAACCTCTGATTTGAGGGGGTTTAGGATGGAATGTAAAATGATAAACAACTTTTTACTATATTACATTACAAATCCTTCTTTTAAGCAACATTTCACTATATTATATTATGAACCCTTCCATCCCTCCTAAACAACAATTTTTTAATATTACATCAATTCACATTCCATTCTATTATAAACTATTCCATTACATTCCATTCCATTAAAAATCTTACGTCCAACCAAACATAGCCTTAATATTTAGTCATGGTCTTATTCTCAGGGTGTCTACAATTGGTTTAGGTTTTAAATCCTAATAGTCATCCCTACTTTTCTTTCTATAGATCAATTAGGAGCAGAACCCTCTACTTCGAGACATTAGGTTGGGTGTGAAGGAGTGCATTCTACCTGGGAGTTAATATTCACGGCTATAAATATGCATTAGAATCTCATATTCATCATGGAAATCACCATCATTATCATATGCATGCATGACATTCATACATATGGATTGACACATGTATATGTATTTTGTTTTGCAATGTTGTGCTTGTTTTGATATGTGATGATATGGAGGATTGTTATAGTATGAGTTTCTTGGTGGGTGTCACTAGGCTGTGCGCACAGTGAGTCAGTATTCAGGTATAGATATGGGTTAGTATTGGGTCTATTGATTGAGATATGATACGTTTGGGGCAGTTCGGTCGAGCTTGTTCTCGAATGCCAACCGATATATGGTACATAAGAGGTAGCATGAATGTGACTGTTCGATTAAGCTTGCTCTTGGATGGCAATCGTGTCGTAATGAGGCTATGACAGTTCTGTTGAGTATGGCTCTCAGATGACAGTCCACTATAATGAACCAAGTGACCCGTATGAAACAAGAGAGTCCTCATGGCTATAATATATAGGTAAGAGGTATGTTATAAGGTCAGTCGTCAGTCTTCCACTATTAATTATGATTGTGATGATTTTGTGAAATGATATTGTTATGGAAAATGTATTCATGTTTATGAACAAAATCATTTTGTTATGAAATTGAATTTATGGGTATAATACATTATAAATATGTATGTATCATTTGAAATCCTTGGGAATGCATAAAATAACCGTAGTATTAATTCACTCAATAACGTTTGACCCCTCTTAACTATTTTCCAGGATCTTCTTTTTAGATCTCTTTTAACAGGGTACTTTGTCGGCCTTCTTCCTCTTTGGCGATTTGATGTATGTTTGTTAGTGACCTTTGACTCTAGAGCCACATTATTCTTGTATGTGTTAGATTTTCCCTTATATTAACTATCTCAATTTTATGGCAAATTGACGATTGTATATTGTTAGAACTATTTGATTATTACAATTATGAGTTTGATTATTTTGAAATTTTATCTTTATTATCGATATAAAGATTTGATGGTATTTTAGACTTGCTAAGGGTCCAGTAAACCTTGAGTTTATTGCTTTTTTAGGGCTAGTCAGTGTCCAACATCAAGGTCATGACAAAGTTGGTATTAGAACTCAGTTTTAAATTTTAGTTGATAGGTTGATTAGAATTGAGTCAAATTTCTCTTTGAACTACTGCGACATTAGGATCATGCTTGTTTAAAATTGTTGTCTTTAATTCCATCCTTTTGTAGTACTATTACACCTTTTATTGTATCTAAAGACTTTCTTATTCTTTGATCATAAGGAGGAAAAGAAATTCAGCACGAACTTGTGAGGTCGAAGGAGCAACGGATAGAGAATTGGTTCTTGGATAGGTTATGGCTCCATCGCCATCCAGGAAAGCAAGGCGTATGGGTAGGCCTAGAGCCACTACGCGATAGCTAGATTTTGAAGCTCAGGGTGAGCCAACAGTGTAAGGTGTAGATGTCGTTACTTTAGCAATGGGTATTGCAGGGTTACAAAATAATATAGTTGCTCTAAATCAAACCATCCCTTTAATGCAGCAGAAAGCTTAAAATAGAGGCCAAGTTATGACATATGTAGAAGTTGTCTTGCATTATACCATGATTGGTATGATTACTATTGATGCTACAGGGGATGCAATGGACTTTCTCAATGGTATCAAGTCTCGGAATAGAATGGCCTATACAGATTCACAAAGGATTCACATTGTTGAATTATTAGTTCAGTCGCTGCTTTGGATTGGTTTATCCAAGCTATTTAGCCAATTATAAGTACCTTGTCTTAGGAGGAGTTTAAACAGAGATTCATGAGAGATCTTGTCCACCACCATAGTGAGACACTTATAGGTGGCAATTGTTACACCTTAGGAGAAGTGATAGGTCGGTTAAGGAGTATACTACAAAGTTTTATCAACTGATGAGATACGTAAAGGATATGGCTTATTGGAGATGGATAGTAGGACTTTACATTACCGGTTAGGTCCTGCATATGTAGGACTTTGTCAGAGGGTCAAACTTTGGAAGGTGCCATAGATGAGGCCAGAGAGATGGAGAGGCGAAAAATCATGCAGGACACCATTCTTGATCCTTACTAGACTAGTGGTTTTGGGGCAGAAAGTTATAGTTCTTCATTACCAATGTTACATATAGGTGTAAGTGGGGAGCAATATAGACAGTCTCGATGAGGTTATAGTCTACATAGGCATAAGAATAATAGACATGGTTGTAGGGATCCAATAAAATTAACTAGATTTAGACCTAAAGCAGGTAGCAGTACTAGTTGCAGTGGGCAAAACTTTGGAAGTAGTTCTCATTCTGGAAGTACTGCTTATCATAATTGTGGTAGAGTCCATCAGGGGCCTTGTCATATTCCTTCGGGTGCTTACTTTCAACGTGGTCAGATTGGGCATTTTATTAGAGAGTGCCCTAATTCTGGATTTTAAAGATAGTTTTCTTAAGGCTCCTCTACTAGCATGGTATAACTAATACATTAGGTTTAGCCTCAAAAGCAGGCGTAGTACCGAATTGAATCTCATAGTGTAGTCTAGTAGGGTCGTGGATCAAGAGGTAGGTTTGGGGGTAGATTCCAGACTAGGGGTAGGTTTGTTAATAGAAATTTTAGACAGGCTTTGACCTCTAAGCAGTCAGGAGGAGCACAAGCTAGGGTGTTCACCCTCACCCCACAAGATGCTTAGACCTCTAATACAGTTATAGCGGGTACTGTATCAGTTTGTTATGCTGATGCTATAGTTTATTTAACCTAGGTGCTACCCATGCATTTATATCCCCTGTGCTTACATCAAAGATTGGTTGGCAAGCACCCAGATTAATAACTCCTTTATTAGTAGCCACCCCTTTGGGTGAATCCCTGAATACAGATCTTATTTTCCTTTTTTGTTTGGTGTCGATTGAGGGTAAAGAATTAGTGGCAAATTAGTATTATTGGATGAGATGGATTTTGTTGTAATTTTGGGAATGGATTGGTTGTCAAAACACTTTACTACCTTGGATTGTCAGGAGAAGATGGTGATTTTTAAGATTCCTGGTAATGTTAAATTCTGGTTTAGAGGTGATAAAGGGGAAGTTCCTAAAAAATTTATATCTACTGTTACTGCTAAAAAGATGTTTCGATGAGGTTGTCAAAGGTTTTTGGCCTTAGTGAGGGATACTTTAATAGAGAGAGGTTCAGTCGATGATATCCCAATTGTATGTGAATTTCCTGACGTGTTTCCTAAAGAGTTGCCAGGTTTGCCACTGGAAATAAAGATTGAATTCCACATTGATGTAGTGTTGGGTACAACTCCTATCTCGATTATACTTTATCAGAGGCTCCTCTAGAGTTAAAAGATCTTAAGGAGCAATTACAAGAATTATTAGATATAGGATTTATCAAACATAGTACTTCTCTATGGGCTGCACCAGTATAATTTGTAAAAAAGAAGAATGGTAACATCCGACTTTGTATTGATTATATGTAATTAAATAAAGTGATGATAAATAATAAGTATCCACTTATAAGAATCGATGACTTGTTTGACCAAGTTCAAGTGACCAAATGTTTCTCTAAGATTGATTTGAGATCAGGTTATCATCAATTAAAGATCATAGGAGAAGATATTCCAAAAACTGCTTTACCTTTTAGGTACAATCATTATGAATTTTTGGTGATGTTCTTTGGATTGACTAATGCTCCTGTAACCTTTATGGATTTTATAAATAGGGTGTTTAGATCTTTTTAAGATAGGATTGTCATTGTATTCATTGATGATGTTTTGGTATATTCTAAGAGTGAAGAAGAATATGCGGTACATCTGAGAATGGTTTTGCAAATGTTGAGGGAGCATCAGTTGTGTGCTAGATTTTCTAATTGTGGATTTTGGTTACCTCATGTAGTTTTCTTAGTACATGTTGTATCTAAAGATGCCATCCAAGTGGATCCTGAGAAGATTTAAGTTATCATAGAATAGCAAAGACCTACTACTGTTACTGAGGTTCAGAGTTTCTTAGGCTTAGCTAGCTATTATCAAAGATTTGTTTAATATTCCTCTTGTGTAGATGCACCTTTGACTAGGTTAACTCAGAAGAATGCTAAATTTGTTTGGCTAGAGGAATGTGAGGATATTTTCTAGTCGTTTAAGGACATGTTAACATTAACTCTAATTTTGACCTTACCTTTAGGCTTGGATGGATTTACAGTGTATTGCGATGCTTCTAGGGTTGGTTTAGGTTGTGTGCTTATGCAGCACAGATGAGTAGTGGCTTATGCCTCCCAATGACTAAAGAAGCACGAACATAACTATCCTACTCATAACTTAGAAATGGCAACTGTGGTGTTTGCACTTAAGATTTGGAGACATTATCTGTATGGTACGACTTGTGAGATCTATACTGATCATAAAAGTTTGAAATATATTTTAAAAAAAGGGATCTAAACTTAAGACAATGAAGATGGATGGAGTTTTAGAAAGATTATCAATGTTCTATTGTGTATCAACTAAGTAAAGCTAATGTAGTAGCTGATTCTCTAAGTAGAAAATCATCTGGTAGCCTTTCTCACATCAAATCTGTAAAGAGAACCTTAATTAAAGAGTTGCACGAGTTAGTTAACCAAGGATTGCTATGGAAAATACCAAGATTAGGATATTTGCTAGCATAATTCAAGGTTAGATCAATGTCTTTGGAAATAGTCAAAGTTGCTCAGTCCAAAAACCCACCAATTATGTAAAATAGTTGAAGAGATTTAAGAGAATCGAGCTAAGGATTTTATTATGGATGGTGATGGTATTTTGAGGATGGGTACTAAAGTAAGTGTACCAGATGTTGATGACCGAAGAAAGGAAATAATAAAGGAGGTACACTTTGCAGCTTATAGTGTTCATCCAAGCTCCACCAACGTGTATCATGATCTCAAAGGCACGTACTGGGGGAGTGGAATGAAAAAGGATATTGTGGAATTTATTTCTAGGTGTCTAACAAGCCATCAAGTAAATATTGAGCACCAAAGACCTTATGGATTATTACATCAACTCTCCATTCCTAAGTGGAAATGGGATATGATTACTATGAACTTTATGACTAGATTGCCCTATACTAATACTAGATATAATGCTATATGGGTGATTGTGGATAGATGAACAAAGTCTGCTCACTTCTTACCTATAAAGAAGACTTATTCTACCAATAAGTTGGTTAGGCTCTATGTCAATAACATTGTGTGTTTACATGGGGTAACACAATCTACAGTCTCTAATAGGGATTCCAACTTGACATAAGTTTTTTGGCGAAAGTTACAAAAAGCTTTTGGTATAAGATTGGACTTCAGCACTACTTTTCATCCTTACACAAATGGCCAATTTGAGAGAACTATTCAAACCTTAGAGGATATGCTTTGGATGAACGATATTGATTTTAATGTTCAGTGGGATTTGCATTTTTCATTGATTGAATTTGCTTACAATAGTAGTTACCCTACTAGTGTTGACATGGCTCCTTATGAAGCTTTGTACGGAAAAAAATGTCGATCACCTCTATGTTAAGAAATTGGTGAAAAGTAATTAACGAAACCTGATTTAGTACAAATCACTTCTGAAAGGATCCCTATTATTCATTAAAGATTGAAAACAACTTTTAGTAGATAAAAGACTACACAGATCTAAAGAGGAAAGATGTGAGATTCTCAGTAGGTGACATGGTAGTTTTGAAAATATCACAAATGAAAGGAGTGATAAGATCTGGCAAGAAAGTTAAACTAGCTCCAAGGTATATTGGTCCATTTGAGATTAAATCTAGAGTGGGTGAAGTGGCATATAGGTTGGTGTTACTGCCTAAGCTATCTAGAGTTCATCCAGTATTTCATATATCGATGATGAAAAAGTACATTTCAGATCCTTCTCATATCCTTCGGGCATGTAATGTGAAGATTAATGATGATTTGACACATGAAGAACAACCTGTTGCCATAGTAGATTATCATATTCGTCAGCTAAGATCAAGAGAGATACTAATGGTGAAACTGTTATGGAGTAATTAAACGATGGATGACTATACATGGGAGACGGAACCAAATATCCAAAATCAATACCTGCATCTATTTCAACAATAAGGTGAGATTTAAAATTCGAGGATGATTTTTTCTTATAAAGGGGAGAGAATGTAATGATACAAATTTTTATTAAATTACTAATAATGGACCAAAAAGGAGAGAAACCTACAAAAGTATAAGTTGAGCTTAAGAAAGCTTAAGTTCATTTCTCTCTTAAACTCTTTTCCCTATAGGTTACTATTCACTCCTAACTTTCGACACTCATACCTTCCCCTTCAGCCACCATTTTTAACAATCTAAGGCTCTACGGAAAGCTCTCGGGATGTTCTACAAAACCTCTAAACTTGTTTCTTCAAAAATGACTTGAATTTGGAGGAATCACGACTGGATGTTTCGATTCATTTAGGTAAGTCATGAATCCCCATTTTTAGTCAGTGTTTGGTGAAAATAACACCACCAACGTGTCTAACGGTCCTAAAAATGTAGTAAAGGAGAGAAAAATGACATCAATCGGCCAATTTTTGCTGGCAAATATAAATCGGTCACCTTTAGGCTTTAAACCTTGAAGATTTTCGACATAAGACCAATTCCATTGGATTCTTGGAGGTGAGCTCATCATTTCTGAGTAGGTGGTGAAGGTCACCGGCCCTTTGACGCTAGCGTGTGTACCCTACACTCCGGTGACAGTGATGATTTCTGACCAGCCTAGATATGGTCGAAAATAATTTTTAAAATTCCAAAATATTATGTAGATCAATTTTCATAAAAGCAATGTATTGAAATTATTCATAGTTTGTGAGATAAAAATTTAAAAAAAGGTTATGTTCTTATAGAAATGCATGAAATTGATTAAATTGAGTTTTTTTTATTAGAATTGAGAATATCTTGATGTATTGAGTATAAATAAGGGTGTATAGGGTTGAAATTAGTATATTTGCAATATGATTAGATTTATTATGAATTTTGGCGATGTAACAATTGGGCATGGACATGTAGTTTGGAGGCCTAAATTGAGCTATAATTATTGGTAATTATTGAAGTGTCTTTTTCATTACAGGAATGACCCTTCTTTTAAAAGGGGGATGCCAGTTTAGAGGGAAAACTTTGCCTTTTCAATAGGCTTCTCATAAAATGAGACATTATTGTTTTTAAATAAAAAATAGAGCTCCTTAATATTAACTCATGGTCTTATTCTCAAGGTGTCTAAAATTAGTTTTGGTTTTAAATCCTAATGGTCATTCCTACTTTTCCTTTTCATAGATCAATCAAGAGTAGAGCCCTCCACTTTGAGACACTAGGTTTGGCCTGAAGGAGTGTATTTTACCTGTGAGTTAGTATTCATAGTTATGAATATGCATTATAATTTCATATTCATCATGGAAATCACCATCATTATCATATGCATGCATGACATTAATATATATGTATTGAAACATGTATACGTATTTTGTTGTGCAATGTTAAGCTCATTTTGATATGTGATGATATAGAGGATTGTTATAGTATGAGTTACCTGGTGTGTGTCACTAGGTTGTGCGCACAGTGAGTCATTAGTCAGGTATAGATTTGAGTTAGTATTGGGTCTATTGATTGAGATATTACGCAGTTGGGATGGTAAAGTCGAACATACTCTCATATGACAATCATGGCATAGTGAGGTTATGGTGGTTTGATTGAGTGTGGCTCTCAAATGATAGTCCACTACATTGGACCAAGTGACTTATGTGGAAGAAGAGAGTCTCTTTCAGTCATCAGTCATCAACTATGAATTGTGATTTTGATGATTATGTGACATGATATTGACATTAAAAATGCATTCATTTTTATGAACAAAATCATTATATTATGAAATTACATTTATGGATATTATATATTATAAATATATAAGTATAATTTGAAATCGTTAGGAATGCATATTATAAACATAGTATTAATTCATTTAGCGAGGTCTGACTCTCCTTAATTATTTTTCAGGATCTTCTTTTCAGATCTCTTTTACCAAGGTATTTTCTCGGTCTTCTTCCTCTCCAACGATTTGATGTATGTTTGTTAGTGACCTTTGACTCTAGAGCCGCAACAGTCTTGTATGTTATAGATTTTCCCTTACATTAATTATCTCAGTGTTGTAGCAAATTGAGGATTGTATATTGTTAGAACTATTTGATTATTACAATTATGAGTTTAATTATTTTGAAATTTTAGCCTTATTATAGATATAGGGATTTGACTTGAGTTTGCTAAGGGTCTAGTAAACTTTGAATTTATTACTCCTTTGCGCTGGTCACGGTCAGTGGCAAAGCTCGACTAATTTTTAAAGGGTACGAATCAAAAGAAATATAAAAACTCAATCATAAAACTATTTCTATAGATTTAAAAATTCAATTCAAAAATTACAAAATCAAAGGTGGCGGTAGCCCCCCCCCCCTTCCACCCCGGGCTACTGCCACTGGTCACGGTCCAAGGTTGGGGTATTGACATTTTATCTACAATATGAATCTACATTCTAGATTTTATTTGTTGAGTGACTAAGTCCTAGTAATGTGGCAAGACTTTGCACTAGAAGACGATTAGTGGATACAATTGTTTGAAGATCAAATCTATTTATTTAGGAGTATACTCTATATATTGGATATTGTTAACTTATAAAGGAATTGCTTAAATTATTATGGTATCTTGCAAAGCTAATTAACCTTTTTAAGATATAAGTCATATTTTTTGTGCGACATAACATACAAATGTTTGTATTTGTTGTAGAGATATTTAAGATGAGTAGGTAATTATGTACCTTAAGTAGCAAACAAAGTAATTAAAAAGTAAAATTATGTTGTTTAACCTAAATTAGTAAACTATTTTAAGTTAGCCTTGAGTATATCATACTTTAAGATGACTAACAGTATTTTCTCTACTAAGTTGGGAAACATTTTCTAACTAAAAATTTTCTCTAGAACAAACTTTATGATAGCATACAAAAGCAGGAGCAACAAAATTGATTCAAATTGAACATAATAATCTAATTACTAGAAGAAAACTAGGAAAAATGGATCCTTGGAAATCAACCTAAAAATAGACTTATTTGTAGGATAAAAATAAAAATAAAAATAAAAGAGCACATTATAGAATGCTATAACTGACTAAAATGTAACCATAACTAAAAGCTGCATTTTTCACTAGACAAAATCATAATGGTTTTAACCAAAGTTCACACATTCATATTGCATTATTTATTTTTCTAAACAGTCCATTTCCTTTATTTTTTCTTCTTCATCTTTCCTATTCTTTAAGTTTCTTTAATTGCCTTTCTCTAAGAATTATTAATTCACATTTTTAGTTTTCTACTACTTATATCATAAATGAAAACCTAAAATGAATCAAATAATCCCAAAAATAAAAAGCTTAGGAATTAGACTATGGAATCCTAAAATTAGAAAATCAACCTTCGAACATATAATTGAATTTTAACTTAAAAAGAAAAGAAAGAAAAAAAGAGGAGTAAAAAAGTTTAAAAGTAAGTTATACCTTTTAGTTTTGCTTCTCCCTAGGTGATGATAAGGAATGGTGATAGTTGGTAACAAAAGCTCTATTTTAGTTTAGTTAGTTAAACAAATTAGACTCTATATTTATGTAAAAGAATCCACCACTATGAATATGTTGATTTTTTAAATTTATTATTATTATTATTTGCCATAAGTTAAATATTAAATAAAATTTAAAATTATTTAATTTTTTGTGATAGGTTAGCTTTGAAGTAGGTCTAAAGTGTCCAATTATCAAGTCATAGATGTTGTTTTAATGTCTGAGTTATGGAATTTATTACAATCCTAATATTGTTAGAGTTTATGGGGTTATTAGTACCATTTTATTGTTGTTGAGTTGTAACTTGGTAAGACAAATAAAGGTAATGTTTAAGTTAGACCTTCTATCAAATATTAGGGGTAATTTACACTTATGGTCTATTTAAAATTATTATGAATACAAGTATGTTTTTATTTGGGATAGGAGAAACATATATTTGGCCACTTAACATTACTTCTATTTCAATCTTTATTTGCTAAATCTTCTAATTTTAGTAGGTTATCATTTCTTGTTGTCATTTTTAAACAACAAATATCACTACTACTACTACTTAGTAGAAATCCTACTGAGATATGAGGACCGGAGAGATCCACAAATACGTAGTCTTTCTCCTAACTGGTAGAGAGACTGTTTCTAATAGACTCACTGAAAAAGAGAAAAGAAACAAAGTTTTTTAGAACTATTTGTATAAAATAAAACAAAAAAAACAAATAACTATATAAAAATAAGCAATATAACAAGAATGAGATTAACGATCATTTATATAGAAAAACCCAAATCTATAAGCATAGGATAACATAA
>JAOQML010000008.1:26955284-26970913 GCA_027568935.1 Erythroxylum urbanii
AAAATAGAAAATAAATATTAAAATAATACAAAATAAAAATAAAAAATATATATAAAGGATAATACTAAAAAAACTCAAATATGATTTAAGGTTTCTATTTAATCCCCTATTTGATTAAAGGATTAGATGAAACCTTAAATCATTTTTTGGTTTCTTCAAACCAAAAACCTTAAGTACAAACATAACATGAATTTCTTTATATTAATTTCTTTTTCTTTCTTTTCTTTATTAGTGATTAAACAAAAGAGAAACATTAGATCAGAGCATTAACGATAATCAATGGAATAGATAAAATCATACTTTGCTTTATTAACAGGAGTCAATGTAAAGTCCTCATGAACAAATATCAATTTTTAGGAGGAGATTCACCTCATGTAAACTTTAAAAGGTGACATTTGTAAATTAGATTGTTGCTATTTAAATAATTTAAGTTACCTTTATTTTTTTGATAAAAATCTCAAACACTAAAGGAAGGCATGAACAATTTATTAAAGTGGATTCACCCTCCAATATGTTAAAAAATAACTTAAAATCATACATGGTATGTTGAAGAAAAGCAATGCTAATAAAGAACTAACTAAAAGGCAGAGAAGGGTGATCTATTGTAAGACTGTGGTGTTTAAGCTAAGTTTAAATGTCATTGAGATGATAATAATGACAATGATTTATGGAAAGAAGATGATGATGTGATTAGGTCTACATAACAGAATATACATGTTGGGAAACTTTTTGGAATTTATTGTTCAAATATTTAGTTGCATTTCATGTAATGTGTCAATTTCCTTAAGCATGATTATATTTCCAAAAATCTTATTTAATATTTTATTAACCATAACCAATACCATGTATAGAACTTTGTATGATCCCATATCTATAACTGGAAGTAATGAATTATGTTTCTCCTTCCTAACTATGTGCATTTTATGAATGTCATAAAAAATAGCTATATAATCTAAAAGATATATTACTACTTCTATCCCAAAACAAAAATTTTACCAAATTTTGTGATTTGGTTCTCTATTTAATGTAATTTAAATTTAGATTCATTGGATTCAATTATGTGTTCTAATTATTTCTTAAATTGATATTTTTGTTATATTAATTTATAAATGATTTATCATGAAAAGGTTGAGAAATCTAATTAATAAATAAAGCTAGCATAATTGAAAGGGATTGCATGTAATCTTAAAGATAGGATAATATAAATCTTCTATATTAGGACCAAACCTAATAAAGGAATTCATTAAAAAACTAAAGCAATCTTAGGTGTTTTAACTAGAAGGAATTTCAGTTAATTAACCTATGATTGGGTGTTGATAATTTTGAAAAAGATATTAACATAAAATAGAAACTTCCATGGGCCAGTGATATTTAATTGAATTGTATGATAAGGGTTAAGAACTTAAGAAATCTAAGGGGAATTCATTATCTAGGTGCTGCTTATTTGACTTGGTTAATCTTTATGTGATTTGCATTTTTAGTTATTAGCTCGGTTGAAATTTAGTTTTATTTTATCATTTTAATTAAACCATCACCTTATTTTTTATTTAGATAATTGGAAAAAGATAAATAATAGTACTTATATTCTCTATGGTATCAACAATCGATTCTCATCATTACTATACTATAGTTTGATAGGTGCACTTGCTTTTGTAGATCTATAAGGTAGGATTTTGTATATCAAAATCTTCCATCCTTGTGATTCAATAGAGATTTAAATGTAACTTCTACTCTTATTAATAGGGAGATCTAATAGGGTGCCATAACAATTCAATAAGTTTATAAGAAAATAAATATAAGTTCATAAGCTCCACTGGATAACAAAATATCATTTTGAAAGGAGAGTTGCAATTATATAGCCTTTTACATTTATTATGAAATTTAAAGTCTCTAGAATTAGCAACCTTTTGAGTCAAAATTCTGTACAATACTTCAATGCACAAAAAAATAGATATGAGGAGAGGGCATCCCCCCATCTGAAACCTTATCTTTTTGAAAATAAGTGTTAGGTTTTTTATTATCAATGATTGCATAAGAAGTTGTAATACACTGCTCTATCCAAGATATGTAAGTGTTTGGGAATCTAAAATCTTACAGTATGCCCAGTATAAAGCTCCAATTCAAATATTCAAAAGCTTTATTGAAGTTAATTTCATTGCATAACTTAGTATAGTATTTTTCCTATGGTAGCTCTTAAATAGCTCTTGAGCTAGCATCAAATTGTCACTTTTATAAGCAACTTGGAGATATCTTATATATGACATTGCAACAAAATATATGCCTAAAGCCATTAAGGGAGTTGACATTCAACTTTTTGGGAATGGGATAATCAAAGGAATTATTTAGCTATTAAGAAGTTTTCCTTATAAAAAATTACAATTGTACTACTATGATTATGTTACTTGTTAAATGACAATTATTTTAAGAAAAGAAAGTGTTAAACACATTGGGACAAGAGCTTTATCAGGATTCAACTCAAATAAAGCTTATTTGATTTCTAGTGTATTGAAAGGCCTTGATAGCTCCTCCTTCTATTGTTGAGTGATAAAACTAGGAATGAATTCTTTTAAGACCAGAACATGAGAACCACTACTGTTAGAAAGTCCTCATAGGTTTATGGAGTAACCGAGAGTCATTTCTTTTATCTTTTCATGCTCTTTAATGGTTTCTCAATTAGTAGTTTCTAAACAATAAATCTTGATGTAGTTCCTTTCATTGAGAATCATATTGAAAAAAATATGGTGTTCCTATCTCCATTTTTTATCTAATTAAAATTTATCTTTTATATAATTAGTGAAAAGTGATGCTTCAAAGCTTGGGAATAATTAGATAGATCCATTTTCTCATGTGATTTGAGGTTTGCATCTCCATGATTAAGGTTCAATTCATTCAAATTAGTAGTTAAAGTCTCCTTCAACTTATGAATACAAAATTTTGTATCTTTAATCTTATCTTAATAAAGATTTTTTAACTCAACCTCCTTAGCTTAGAGTTTTTTGGTGCACCCTTCTGAGATTATCATTAGGCTACTTAATCCAAATTGGTATTTTACCCTTCCTTTTCTTTCTTATAATATTATTTCTTTAAGTAAATGATATGAACATAAATAAGTGTGAAAGAAAGCCTTATTATTGGAAAATTTTGAAAGTCGTTGAGGGTTTACCAATTCTATATCAAAATTTTTCCTAATAAGCTAACTCCTGTATTGCTTATTGGTTCAGGAAAAGAAAGTTTCCTCAAACCTTAAACAATTAAGCTAGCAATATTAAGGCTTGTAGGCATTTCACCATTCTTAGTTTGTTCGTTAACCTTTCACATTTAGCCTTTTGAGCTAGTATGATGCTATTGGAATCACCTAGTGCAATCTAAGGTGCTATCAATAAAGAGCTCATAGATTTAATGTTTTCATATAATGAACTCCGCATGAACTCATGATTAACCCTATAAATAAAAATGATACCAATTAGGTAAGGATCTGGTTCAATGTTAAACACAATATGGATAAATTGATCTATGCAAAAAGTTTGATGAACCTTCATTATACTTAGGTTATAGGTCATTATAATCCTCTAATTATGGTGTACTTAATGAATTGATTTGATTTCCCAATTCTTACCAAATAACTAATAGCGTTTATTCAGCTTGTCTACTTTGATTCTTATCCTAATAATCCAACTATCTAAGTCTTCTTTGACAATAGATAATCTTTAATCGTATACTTATTTTTTAGGTAATTCATACCTCTTACGTTTCATGCTTTGAACATTAAAGAGAATTAAAGGTCTAAGTCCCTCTATTCCTTGATGTCCTTCTAGCTTTCATTTTAGTTTTTCCTACATAATTTGTAGGTAGGTCACCATCCTTTACAACTTACTCTTCTGAAGTTGATTACTGAATAATTTTATAACTATCATTTACTATCCCATGTTAAGCTGCATATTAGTGTTAATTTACTATAAGGTGATTTTTTTGGCACTCATCATTTCCTAATCTGACTCCTAAACTAGGGTAACCTTAGCTTCATTCACACAGCTAGTTTTCTTTTACATTGAAGAAGTTAGAATCTTCTTTCTTAGGTGTCAATATTTACTCTATGTATAACCTTTATGGAAATTCTTTTTCTAAGAGTTGAATCTTGCTTGTTTTCCTCGTAGTCAGTTATTGGCATTGTCATTACAGAATGTTCCCCAAGTATGATGCTCTTACCAATTTACTTCTAGATCTTCTTTTTTTAAGGAATGAGAGGTTTTCATTAGTATGGGAGCTTTGTTTTAGATTCCTTAAACCCTTCCTCATTTAGCTAGTTTAGTTTTAGAGATTTAGGTAACTTTTGGTCTTCTGACTTCCAAAATATTCTTACATAGTATATTCTCCTCATCCCTACTATTTTTTTATCTAAGCAAATTGACCTTCCAATAGAGTTTGCGAGATAGCTCAGTCCGATTTTGGACCAATATTTAAGAGGTACATTTTAAAAATTGATCCAAATACGAATGTTTTTTCATACATTTCTTGTCTAATGTCATTTTAAGATTCCATCTTTATAGTAAAAGTTACTTGCCTTAGGCATGTCATGGTTTTAATTCTAGAACTTTTTTATATTTTATACTCACTATTAAAGCTAAAAATGAAGAAATTGTCTTTATTTTTGGGTACTTTATCAAGTCTCATCCTTCCCAAGTTAGCTTTTGTCATTTTTTACACTCGAGGAAAGGGAAGTCTTTTCCAATTTCCTACTAATAAGGTCTTCCAAAGGTGAAACTATGAGGATGTCACCTTTCTTTTTATTGAGAATGACTCCAAACTTCTCTTGAGTAGTATAATCCCCTATAAATTATTTCTAAGTCGTTTACAGTAATTGGGATTGCGAAGGTGGTTACATGAGGAGCAGGCATGTTTTTAGGGATCAAAATAAGCTCAACCGCTACATTTAATAAAGAATAGGAAGAGTTACGTATAAGTATAAGAGAGGATTTCTAATAAGAAAGGAGGCCTTATCTATATCCTTGAGAGTCAAAGGTAAAGTTGAAACTATATTGAAGGATATTTATGATGAAGGAATAGCTGAGATATTTATGATAAAGGAATACCTGAGGCGTACTGATTTAAGGGGTACGGATGATGTAAGGATGTAAAGCTAGAAGGAGGTGACAATAGGGAAACAAAAGATAGCCAAAGAAACCATCTCTTGAGGAAGGAGACATTAGGTGGGAAAGTTCCCACCTAAATAACTATTATGTTACGGTAACATAAATACGAATACGATAACAATTAAAGGTCAAAATAGACAAAAAAAGCAAAAGAAAAGGGTTAGAGAGAGGCCAACTCTACTTGGATCTGATGACCATTTTTCTTTATTTTAGTAAACCTCCTCAATGTAACAATCAAATGAAGCTTATTCTTAGGCATCTTCCCATCCCCTTAGAACGCTTTTACAAAATTTTCCATAAAATTATGTTCAACTTGAAAACAAAGTAATTTTCAATTCAAAGATTTAAAGTATGTATAAATACTACATAATATCACCTTTATAACGAAAATATAGTTCAATAATAACGAACTTCAAATACCTCATTCTTGTAAGCCCTTGAACTGTCTAAGGATTCTCAATTACATGTTTGGTACAAAATCTAATAAAAACTTTAAAAACAAATTATCAGTATAAATTAAGGAAACATCTTTTTGGCAAAATCTTATAACCAACTTGATAAGAGTGTAAAATATTATATTGTTTTTCTTTAAGAATACCCCTACTTTCAATATATATGAACTTATTATTTTTTAAATTTTGATATAGGATTCAACTAAATGTGTTAAGCTTAAAATAAAGTTAATTGGGTATAAATCCTAATGTATTTGAGAAGATATGGTCTTAGAGTTGAACTTTGTAAAGAATTGGAGAAGTTTATAACAAAAAGTATGAAGAAAATATAATTGTTAGTTGAACATGATCTTGTACTAGCCTATATTCCTCTTGAAAAGATTAAAAAAAAGATATACTTTGATATATAAGAAAAAAATGAGGTCATATGATAAAGAAAAGATACAAAAAGAGACATGACCCTGAAACACTAACATGTCTCAACCTGTGTGCCTTTACATAAAAGTTACTGTAAGGTCCACAGTCTCATACATGGGTATGTCAAGACCTATATTCATCTTTATAAAAGTTATAGTGAAATAAATTGGCTAGTACGCGAGCATGCCATAACCCATTCCAAATAGAAAAAGTAAGTGATAGGTTTATACTTTACATGTTATTTGGGGTTTACTTACATGGTGTTAGCAGTTTTATAACATGTACAATATAGATTTTTAAGCACCAGTAGTAATCTTATGCCTTTATTTTTCTAAGAAACTAGAAATAAGGGAGCTCAATCTGATGAATGCATCACTTTAGCTAGTGGATTGATCCATCAAGTTTGAAATTGGGGTATAGAAGACCTACATATGAACGTAAGAAAGTTTATCTTTTCTATTGACTTTCTAATGATGAACATAGAATGTGAAGCTAAAGTCTCCGTTATCTTAGGGAGACCCTTTTTAGCTATTAGAGGGGCTATTATTGATGTGGCCAAGGGAAAGCTTACATATACGGTAGGAAAAGAGAAAGTAGAGTTCTAAATATATAGGACCATAAAAAGGCTTTTTACCTTAGATGATGAATGTTTTAGGATGGACAACATCGACCGCAGTATGCATGAAGTTCATAAAGTTAATTACAATAATTATGTGAAAATATATAAAGTTTATCGACTTAAAAGAAAAGGAAGAGGATAGTAACCTTAGTAATGGTGTTTCCAGGTTAAAAAGATAGTATAAACTTTTGCCTTATACAAAAGAAGCATTTGATCCTAAGTTGTGGAATTTTCCTCCTTATTAGAGTTATGCACCTTTAAAAGATAATAAGATACATCTTACATGTTCCTTTTATTCTTTATGCTCTATGTGGGAAGGGAATTAGATTCATCCAAATGGAGATCCTAGATGAGTAATAGGCTTAAATGAAAGTCTAACTA
This sequence comes from Erythroxylum urbanii, assembly GCA_027568935.1. Lineage (NCBI taxonomy): Eukaryota > Viridiplantae > Streptophyta > Magnoliopsida > Malpighiales > Erythroxylaceae > Erythroxylum > Erythroxylum urbanii. Next base: position 26,962,304 of record JAOQML010000008.1, read on the forward strand.
AAAGAATTCTAAAGAATAATTTATTGGGAGGTAACCTAATATTCTAACCTTATTTTCTTTTACTTGTTTACTATTGATTCTTAGTAATATTTAGTTTAATTTCCTTTGTCAGCATTTTTATGATATATGTTTCATGGATTGTATCTCACTAACTTGCATGGATAAAAGGGATAATTATCTACCTTCATTATCTTTTATGAGTGATTCTATGATCTTATGTATTTGACTTTAAGGACAATATCATATTTAAGTGTGTGTGAGTGGCAGGTCAACTCATGAGAATATAATTTTTTATTTTATATGTCTTAAAGGTGTTCAGTTAAACTTTCATTTTTTGAGGTAGTGTGCTTAGGCTCATATTAGTAGCTTTAGGATGATGGTATGACTTTACACATGATTCTTAATTGAGATTGATTAGTAAAACATAGGTGCATAAAATGATTTAGTAAATGCTATAAAATTCTAGAATTTGTGAATAAAACAAAATTGAATTTTTTAAATGATTATGCTTTGATTTGACATAATTGATCCTTTAAGGAATTTAAACCATTGTGACATATTTCATTTGTTTCTTATATGGATTCTTTCTTTGATTGTGAGTTTTTAAAGCTTGAATTTTTTCTTTTTGAGATTATATGTAAGGTTTGTATAAGAATTATAATGATATAGGTGTCTAGGATTAAGTTTAGGCTAAATTGAGTACTTTCATGCATTAATCAATTTGAGAATAGGATGCATTGAAATATGTATGGGGTATGATAGTGACAATATAAAAATGTGAATATCATTCTACTAAAAAATAAAATAAAGAAAATAAATTGTTGAAAATGGATTGGCATGGATTTTTATGCTTAAAAGAATGAGGGAAAGGAGGTGGTTAAATGAATATACGAAGTTGGTGGAGTGAGGATTAATGTTTTTATTGATCTATTTTTTACTGCTACAGTTATTGTAAACGTTTATTCCCTTTCCTTTATTAGCCTAGTTAACCATTTTACTCATTAAAACCTTGGTAAAGATCTTTTGATTTTTACATATGCATATCTATTTAAGTAGTACAAAATAGATGATTTCAAGCTTATGGAAAGTTCATTTTCATAAGAAGATGATGAAATTACCTCAACTAAATTGCAAACATTTATATGAATAAGTGACATCCTATAAGGACGTGTCCATTCCTGGTATTTAAACTTGAAGAAGGAGATGAAAGGTGTTTATTTATTTTTGTTTGTATTAAATTGAAATTTACTTTAAAAAGTATTATATGTTTAATTTTTTGCAATTTGATTGAGAATTGATTTTGTATACCTTATTTTCTTAATTGTAAAGCTAACTAACGGTTTAGATTAATATTTATAGGTACATTTAAGCAAATCCTCAAGAGAATATAACTCCTCCACTAGGAATAGCTAAGGGTTTAAAGGCTTATGACATACGCTAAATGTCATTATAAACCTATGAAAGTGGATTTATTTTTGCTTTAGTTAGTTAAGTCTAGGCTAGTAGTTAGAGTTTATTTGTAATTGATTACTTGAGGAGAAGAAATCAATTGAAATTGATAATTCTATATTTTACATGTTAATTGGGGCTGAATTACTTGGTGTTTGGAACTTTTATAGCAGGTGTAATTTGGACTTTATAATATTTTCATATATTTAGTTCATTTTCTTATATGTGATGACTTTGAGAGAAAATATGGAATTTACCATATATTTCTCTTTATATGTCTATCCAAGGAGATATTTGAGTTATTTGGAAGATAAGAACATGTAAAATAGCTTTGTAAAAGACATGGGAAGTTAAGTCTTGCTCAAAGATGTCAAAAAGTAGAGAAGTTGTTGAAGAGGGCTTAATAAGTGTCAGACTTGCAAACGAGATAGGTGTTTGTCTTTTACAAAATTTAAGAAGTTGAGAAATAGAATAAGACCAGACTAGAGTTGATCCTAGATTAGCACTGGACTTGTCACAATTTTATGAAGAAAGCTACAAAATAAAACAAAATTGGTAGTACTGTTGATGTTAGTTCCACGTTGGTTCTTATGCATAACTTAGAACGACATGTTATTTCTCAAGTTTAAGTGATTTAGAACTCTAATTTTATAACCTTAATTATAAATACTTGAATTATGATTTACTTATGGGACTTTTGACAAGGTTCTATGAGCCACATAACTTTATTTTCATATTTTTCCATTCTTTCCTAGCATTAGAGGAGGATTGGGAGCAAGTTTGGAGGATCTTGTGACTACTACTCTTATGTTTTCATTTTACTCTTTCCTTTTATGTTAAGAATTACTTTATTATGTTTTTTTAATGTTTAGTCACTAGACACCCTACTTAGGGCCAATTCTTTGGCTTTTAAGAACACTTCAATGATTTATACATGATTTGATTATTTACTTGATGAAATTTATTTTCTTTGTTCTTAATTATTTAGTTTATATATGTTCATTATAAATCCAATCTTAGGGATTGTATGAAGGATCAACAAGTGAAACATAATATTTGAACTAAGAGATTAGACACTTTAGTGTTAGAGAATGATAGTGATAACCAATTGGAATAGCTATTGTTAATAAATTTGATTAGGTTAAATTATGTATATAGAGGTTGTAGTTGCCTAATCAGATATACATGTCCAAGAGAAGGTGTAGATATCTTAAGTTAATTTTTATTTCAAACTAGATAATCAAACTTGTATCCTATAAGTGAACCCTGAAGCCTTAAGCTTTGTTTAATTGATTTATCTTCATTAGTTATTTATATTGTTTTTATTAGTTTAGTATTTTTAATTATCTCTTATCAAATTTAGTTTTAGTTTTCTTATTTTACCATAATTAATAATTATAGTGACATAGTTCCTTGTGGGATTTGATAATATGAAGTGCACTAATTTAGAAACTTGCTACAATTAATGATATACACTGGCAAATCAAATTTATTGGTAAGATATACAACTTGGGATGTGGCCATGTCCCAATTTGTGTCACCTCGGAAATAATGATGTGTCCCTGTTTAAATAGTCAAAAAGCGTAGTTTTAGGGTTAGTTTTTATACAAAGATTTTCTAGGGTCTAAACTAGAGTTAGGCATCTTTTGTTTCTCTCCTTTTCTACTTTTTTTCTATTATATATGACTATACATAGTTAATCTCCTATATTTGGTTAAAGGAAACTGATATCTTAGGATGTATTAAGTTGTGAGATTTGATTTGCTTTTATTATTCAATTCATATATAAGTATAAAATAATCTTTTATGATTATTTATGTGATTGTATCATTCAATTTCTAAGAAGCCTAATAGTTTATTATTTGCTTCAATATACTAAAATATTAAATTTTCAATCTATAGTTTTTTAATCCCTCTATTCTGTAAAACCACTAAGATTTAATGAATTTATGTGTTAGACTTCTTAGATGTGAGGGAGAGTAAATGACTTAATTGAATACAACTACTTATGTTTGTGTTATTCTTCTTTATTGGTCTTTTTAATTCTTTAAGTAACCATTTAACTGAATCTTTAGCACTAAGTAAGGGTTATTCAGCATTTAGGTTAATTATATCGTTGCTCTCTTTATTTAAATATGATATAAAGAGAGATAGGAACTAGTTCCAATGATATGAATATTCAAAGGATAATGAATATGACTGGACCAAGGTTTGTTTCTCATTGCTTTACTCATTATTAAACTTGAATTGTTATGTTGTTATATTGTTACAATTGTTTCATTACAATCAAAACTTCCATCTTTATTCTTGTTCACAAGTCCAAAATAAAGTTAGATACTCTATACAGGATTGGCCCTTACTTTTGCTACTACATAGTTTTTAAGAGTAAGGTTTCATTTTTTGGTGCAGGCACAGCATACCAAATTTTGATGCGATTATTGGGGAGTTAATCTATCTATTTTTATGCTTTTTATTTTTTACTTTTACAATTAATTATTTTCTATTAATCTTTTCTTTCTTAACCATGTATGTTTGTAACTTGATTAACTAATCAAGTTGATTTATGGTTTTATTCAAAATAAGAAGAAATGTATGTATGCTAAGAAAATAAGCTAAATAGAAATACCAAAAGGCTATGGCTAAGTAAGGAGTTTGAAGAAGCTTACTACTATTGATTTGAACCAATAACTCTTCTGCGTCATAATACATACCCTAAAGACTTATGCTACTTTTGAATTAAAAGATGGATTAATATATCTTTGCCATTTTTTCACGGTCTTTTAGTTAAAATTTTGTATAAGAACTCAATGGAATTATATGTAGTATGTATAATTATGAAACCCAATAGGGTTAAAGACATAACGATCTGACTTTATTACTTGCCTTCCGAAAGTATTGCCATATGGAATGAAATGATGAGATTGTTTTGAGAGACATTTTCCAATTTCAATGGTAGCCACCATTTAGAAAGAATTTTTTAGTGTAAGGTACTATGGCGAATCCTTATATGATTACTACAAATACTTCAAGAAGTTATATACCAGTTGCCTTCATTATTAAATCGGTGAATAGTTGCTTATTCATACTTATATGAGCGCCTTCTACTCATCGATAAGGGTACAATTGATATTGCAAATGGAGGAGCATAAGTAGATAAAACTCTAGAGACCATTAAGAATTTTGATTGAATCTATTTACAAGTGCACATAATCTATTATAGTAAGTAATAAAAATTAAAATATTCTAGAGTATCTATAATATCCCGTTATTCCATACCGAGAGTTAGGAGAAATTATAAGGTGCATTGCATACATATGCATATCATTAGCATACAGACGTGAATATTGATTGTACACATTACAAAGACTATATATGCACTCAATTGACATATTCTGGGGTATGGATGATTTTAAATGATTATGATGTGAATTGTGATTTATTTTGTATTGATTTTTTATTTGGTGAATTATATTATTGATTTAGAATTTTTTGGTAAAAATTGGGAAATTTATGAAATTATGATTATTTTTGGACTAGGAAAAATGCCAAGTGGCAAGCTAAAAAAATATTTGTGCTAATAGAAATAAGTGACTAATGGTAGTAGAAATAATTGACAAGTGACATTAGGATTAAATGACAAGTATCATAAAAATTTAGGTGACAATTGGACTGGAAATTAGAGATAAATGGACTAGTTATTAAAAGAGCCAAGTGGAGACCACATTAAGGTGACATGTGGCAAGTGAAAATTTTCATGCCACTTGCCACACATATATCCCACAAAACTCTCATTTAAAAGACTAACTTTAGTTGTCTTTCATTTTTTGTTCTTCTCTCTTCTTCACACTCACAACCATCTCACCCTCACTAACACTCTCAATGTTGATCTTTACCAAAAATCTGCAACTTGCTACTTCTATCTTTCGTTATCTCTGTTTGTTCCTAACAGACCCAACCCATTCCTTTATGAAAGTTGATGACCATGCAGCATAAGGAGTTAGGGTTTCTTAGTGCTTTGAAGAAGCTAGAGCTAAAGCAAGTAAGTTATACATTAATCTTCATAGGTTGTTTTAAATGAAACATATATGATTAGTGATTTAAGATTAAATAATAATGATAATGGAGTTGAAGAGTGTTGAACATTGATGTAGAAATAAATAGGTTTATGTTTTGTTTTCTTAGTATATTAATCATACTCCTAGGTTGTTTAATAAAATTTATTTTTAATGATCGTTTAAGGAATGATTGATAGCGTAAATGGTGTATAAAAGTGCACAAAAATGTTGATGAAGATTGATGAATGTATGGACATGTTTGATGTTCTGTTTTTGTGTTTATGATCAACAATAGATTATAAGTTGTGTTAAAGATGTTTTTGAGATAGATTGGTTATAAAAATGGTCTATGAATAAGAGTTGAAAGTGGATGAATGAACATATTTGGTTATGACCTATTTTTGTGTATAGGATGAGTGCAGGAAATAGATGAATGAATGTATACGGTGTGTTCTTATTTAAGAATATGAAAACCATAGTTTATGAATTGTTTTATGGTCAATATTGAGACAAAATTGAGGTGAGAATGAAGAGGAGAATGAAGTAGAAATGATTAACTACGCAGGAGATGTCTTGAATATATTATGAAAGAGATAAAATGTGGAAACAGTTAGGAATGCATGTGAATCTGAAAGGAATATGTGTACTCAACAAATATGTTGAATGCCGAACTTAGGTCTGATAAAAATGTGAAAAGTGAATGTGTGTACTAAATGAAAGTGATTGATTTCATATATGTGTTTTGATATATTTCATTACATGATATGCATGATTGGATAAAGGCAGTTGTGACCAGAGTGGCCATTGAAAAGGAGTTTAAAGCTCAGCAATATGAATAAAGATCCACAAGCTCACTATGTAAAATGAGCTTGGTACCCCCAATGGATACGGGACAATTATTAATAAGCTCGGTATCTGCAACGGATACGAGACAGTTAAAAAGGTACTCGGTCATAACAATTAACAATGAAAGTGGAGTCTCATGAGCAATTGCATATAAGATTGATATGTGTAATATGATTTATTGAAGTGTATTATATGGATTGTTTTGAAAAGGAAACATGCAGTATTGTACATAAATTGTAATTGTGAAACATGAAGAAATGTGAAGAAATGTTTAGTAATTGTTGATGTGATTCATCTGTGAATTAAATATAATTTGTGAATTATTCTGTGTTGATATGAGTGAGCAAATCGAGGATGGTTCGCTTACTAAGTTTGCAAAACTCATCAAAATTGCAATATGCCTTTTTAGGTTCAGAGTAGATATCTGGTTAGACTAATTGGAGTATAGCCACTGAAATCAGACATGAGCTAGGGGGTCAGGATCAGTTTGTACCTAAACATGTTTATAGTCATTTTGTATTAAAGATTGTATTCTGAAACTACTGTACAACGTATATGTGAATTCTGTAATGTAATGACATTTATGATTGGATATATTTTGTTTTGATTTGCTAAGATGTGAAATGGACCAAAATGATTATTGGTTTGTCTAAAATGTGTTTTATGTCTGGAAAAAAATTGTAATGAGTAGTTTTGATTGTCTTAACATGTCATCCTCGTAGAGTATGTTCTCAAACATCATCGATATGTTCGAGAATATGCCCTATGAGAGTGATGTGTTACAAACATTTATAAAAACACTTTAATCACCTAATCCATCATCAAACTAGGTTCATTTCAAGCCTCAATGCATCATAGGAAGGTACCTTATCATTAGTTGTTTCAAACATCACTTAAAAGACAAATTTTCACTCTTTATATTAGCCCACGATTGTGATGGACCTTCCCACATTCATGACAGAAGCTATTGCAACTAGCCACAGTCGTGGGATAAGTGCCACGATCATGAGACAACCTTATTAACTAGGCCACGATCGTGTACTGAAGGCTATGATCGTGCCCTACCTTTCTTACTTTATTTCTCCACAAATTACACATACTTAATAACATCATTAACACTCCAAATTTCGCAGAATTTATGTCCATTTAGATAACCTCATTTCATGCTAATCTAAATACCATTTTGGATACATTAAACCTCACAAAACTCTAATCAATTGATTCATCATCATTTACTTAATCCTATCATACATGCATTCCTAACTTTTTCATACTATATCCAAGACATCTAATACACAATTCCTCATTTCCACATCATATCATCTTCACTCTCTCTTTATTTTCATCTCAAAATCATTCATACATCAATCCATAAATTATACTTTATCATCTATGTAAAAACAAAACACATTCATATCCCTTTATTCATCATCATTTTTATAAACTTTCATACACCATTTACACTACCAAGCATCTATAAAACAATACATAATCTATTTTTTATCTTAAGCACAAAAATAGAACATCAAAACATGTCCATACATTCATCAACGTTTTAACATATATCCAACTCTTTTAACCCATCCATCTATCCCTAATGATCATCATAAATACTTTTATTAAACAAACCATGAAGATCCTTGATATACTTACTTGTTTTAGCTCTAAATTTCTTCAAAACATCACTTAACCCTAGCTCCAAAGCATCACACGATCATCATCTTACCAAGGTAGAATAGGCTAGGTTTCATCAAGAAGAAGTGTAACATCCCGTTTCCATACAAAGGGTTGAACCATAGAAACTGGTACACGTGAGACCAATCCGAGCAATTAGGAAAAATACATCTCATGCTCATGCATTACATAATATACATATACACGTGAACAGTGATTTTTGCACATGAAAAATTACTGTACATGCATTCATGACATTCCCGGTATGTTGTGAATAAATGTGATTGCTATAAAAAATGTGAATTTAATTGGAGAGGGTTAATGAGGTTTGAGAATTTTAGAGAATTTTAGAAATTTTTCTGGAAATTTTCGGGAAAATTTTTCAGACTAGAAAAATGCCAAGCGACAGGCTGATTGTGTACCGGTAGTGGAACTGACTGTCAAATGGAACTGGGAATTTAGATAAATGATTGTGGGAGTTATTAAATTGAGCCATTGGAATTTTGGGAAAAATTGGACTAGAAATTGAATTTTTAATTGGAAAGAAACTAAGTGAAGGCTAAGCTTGTGACATGTGGCAAGTGAC
>JAOQML010000008.1:26972131-26989311 GCA_027568935.1 Erythroxylum urbanii
TATTATAATGAATGATTATGACAATTTCATATATGATAATCATAAAACAGTCACAATAATAATTAAAGTAAGGAGAAAATAGATATAAAAATAATTTATAGTGATTCGACCAAAACAACCCTTGGTCTACATGCATTATCCAAGTTCTACTTACGAATTCACTATTTTCTTCTTCAAAGGGTAAGAGGAATGCTCCATATATCATCTTCTTTGTCATCGGTGAGAAGAAATGTTATAATCATCTTACTTTGTCAAGGTAAAGAGAAACCCTTTATAACTCACTTTGAAAGTTAAGATAAATTCACATAATGTTTATCCTAAGAAATGATTGTATTTTAAACAATTGCATAATAATATATGACTCAAATCCTCAATTTCTCTCTCATCCTAATGAATTATGGCTCAATATATGTTGTAATGCACATATATACTCTATAGCTTCTCAAGACTCTTAACAAAAATCTCTAGTATGCCAAAAGTTTTCTCCTACAACTTGATTATGTTTTGTTTACACTTAAAACTAACTCAATTAGTTATTAGACACATAAATTAGTCATTACAATAACCAATTTCAATGTAAGATTAGCTAGCCAATCACTTACATTCAACTATACCAACATTCATTTGTTTGAGTATCAAATAGTGGGACTTGAGTTATATAAAAGTATCATCTCAATAACTTACAAAACTCACCATTGTTTAGCCAATCACAACCCTTTGGCTAGTTGGCGGTTCATTAGTTAGCCCATCAATTAGTTAATGGTATAGCCAGTTGCAAACCACCCATTATGTTTCTTTTTAATATTGTATTTGATTAGCCTAACCAAACCTTTAGACTAGCTAAATTTCTTAAAAAAACTAATTTGAAAATTTTAACTTTTAACTTTTTAAAGATGAAATGCATTTCCTTAACAAAATGTTAATTCAAAATCAATTAAATAGTTTTTAAATTTTGTTTAAAGATTAAGTTTCTTTAAACTTTAAAACAAATTTTCTCTTGAGTATGAAGTATTTATGTTTATCCCTTACATATAAATGATCATGCAATGATTACGCTCCTAATTTATTAAAATAACTAAAATAAGTTTTGATATGAACATTTGACTGGAAACCACCTAAAATCTAAGTATAAGGAATTAGAACCCTAGGATCATCTTTAAAATTAAGAAAAGAGAACTTGACGCTAATCAACCTAGTTGATTAGAACTAAAGTTATAGTTATTTTGATCAAATTATTTTGATAAGAATATATTAAGCTCTTATTAAACAAATAGAAATTATCACAGAAGTGAAGAAACATCTCAAATTGCTTTCTATTATGATAATCCATGAGTTACATCTGTAAGATAACCTTTAATAGGCATAAAATCCCAAAAACGTAAAGTCTTATAATGAAAGGATATTCCACCTTTATCTCTTATCATAATCTAAATAGGAATAACAAAACAAATCATATAAGGAAAAAGACAGACATCTCCCTTTTATCACTTATTATATTTTAATTAAGAATAACTAAAAAAACTTTAAAAATTTTAAATCCTTATATTGGTCTTTTTCCTAGCCATTAGACTTCCAATACCTTATAAAGGATCATAAGAATGATCGAAAAAAATGGACTTTTAATTCTTAATAGAGGATCATAAGAATGATTGAAAATAGATGCTAGTGCAAGTTGATATCTATTATTCCCTCCATCTTCAAAGGGATTCATTCCTCGAATTACCTACATCATACAATGATAAATCAATAACATTAAAAGTAGCTCTCCCATTACATAATTACTTTAAAAATCTAGTTTATAAGAGTTAATGATCATCTTCAATATATAAAAAGATCAATCTCTTCTAAGATGCAACTTAGACTCCCTTTGTAAAGGAAACCTCTCCATATACATATAAACCCAATCCCTATCTCTAGGTTGAGTAGCTCTCACATTACATAATTACTTTTAAAATCTAGTTTATAGGAGTTGATAATGATCTTCTCCAATACCTGAAAAGATCTGTCTCTTCTAGAATGCAACCTAGACTTCCTTTGTAAAGGAAACCTCTCCTTATACCTATAAACCCAAACCCTATCTCTAGGTTACAAAAGATTCTTTTTGCATCCCTCATTACCTTGCCTTATATAACCTTCATTCTTTTTTTTATCTTTGTTAGTATGAACCTTGACATGCAAATGACTAATAAAAAATACCTTATACTTACCATCCAAATTAGCATGTATGTTAGCAAGCAAAGGAAAGATATTCAAAGGATTTAAAAGATTAAAGTCATACACAACCTAAGAATTAGGATAAAAGGCAGTATAATGAATATAACTATTATATACAAATTTAACATGCGACAACATTTCTCCTATTCTTTTAAGTTGCTTTGAATGATAGCACGTAATAAATTAGTACGTATCTTATTAACTACTTCAATTTGTCCATCCATTTAAGGATGTACAATAGTAGAAAATAAGAGTTTACTTCATAATTTATTCCATAAATTACACCTAAATAACTTAATAATTTAACATCTTTATTACTTACTATTATTATAGGAAATCTATGCAAATGTAATATTTCTTTAAAAAGCAAATCATCAATATTTGTTGCATCATTAGTTTTAGAACATAAAGTAAAATGTGTCATCTTACTAAACCTATCAATAATAACGAATATGTTTTCCTTACCACTTCAAAACCTAATAAAAATCTATAGGTATGTCAATCCAAGTTTGATTAGGTATAATTAAAGTTGTATACTAATAGTTTTGAATTGCTTAATGTTTAGGGCTTAGTTTGTTATGTATTAAGTGTTAATTTGAGTGTTTAGTATGTGTTTAGGTTAGAATTATGTTAGTTTGTGTGTCTAAGTGTTTTTATGAGTTAGTATAAGCCTTTGAGCTTAAATATTATGTTTTTAAGGTATCTTGATGTGTTTGTTAATGTTTCAGGGTCAACATCAAAGAACGGAGAAGTTTCGAAGGTTTTTGGGTAGAAACAACGGCCCACGATTGTGGCACAATAGGCCACAAACGTGATAGAAACATGGGAGCCAGCTTACGATCGTGGCCAGAAGACTTTGTCACAGCCCACGATCATGACATATAGGCTACGATCATGATAGAAAGGTTTGATGTAGGCCATGATCGTGGCCTGCGTTAGGCAGACGAACAAATAAGAGAAAACGTTAAGTTTTGAGGAATTTTTTGGACCTTTTCAACCCCGAAAAAATCCTATGGCTACTCAAGACATAAAAGGTATTTAAAGAACAAGAAGAACACAAGACACAAAGCTTTTGCATCAGCCATAATTGCAAAACCCTACAGAGCTTTATCGAGGGATTGAGAAAGAAATAAAGGAAGAGAGACGTGGAGAAGAAACCTACGCGAAGTACTTCTGGAATAGGAGGTTTCCTGCCATTACTGCCTTCATCATCCATTCTGAGTTTATATTCCAGTTTAGTTTTAATTTTTATGATTGTATAGAATTTGGGATAGCCGTTGATGTTAGATTTATTAAATGTTGAGGATTTGTCTAAACTCACCTTAGGGATTTTTTGTCTTTGATATTAATGAAATTTGATTGTTGTGTTTTTATGAGATTTCTTGTGATTTCAATTTTGCACTTGCATAATTTGGTAATAAAATGAGAGGGTGAACCAAGTAAAAAATTATTAAATTGGGCTAACGAGAGTTAGGTAATTTAATAGATCAAAAATTAAATCAAACTGGTAAATTTGTGTGAAAAGAGATCTTGTATAGGTTTTCGGTAGTTTTTTGGACAATTTAAGATCTAATTTAGGTTTTGAATAAATTGTGAATCGAGAGGTTGCAATTCCCATAATCTAATTAGGTTTATAAATTAGGGTTAATGGTTATAACTCAAGAGAGAGTAATCAACTCTAGGACCGTTTAGAATCGGTAATCCAGTAAATTCATAATCATTTAGGTTTTCATTAAAGTCGGATAAAATTTCCCTTTCTCTCAATTGGTAGTTCCTTGGTTTAATCTTGATTGGGGTTGTATCTGCTATCTTGTTTATATTTTCAAATTTGATTATTAGAATTGATTCCGTGATTAAAATAATGTCTTGTTTTAGTTTTGTTCATTTTTAATTATTGCAAATTGTGTTCAGACTTAGATTTTAGGATTAGATTAACCCTCCTCATGGGACCGGGACCGACACCTTAGGTACTATGTGAACAACCTATGCGCTTGTGGAATATCGAGGTTAATTTATTAAAGCTTTTTCATATCGAAAACATATGATCATATACTAACTATCTGACATCAAAATTTGCTTACTTACATGTACGCTTAGCACAAATATATTACACATCATGTTTTATATTATGCCAATAAAAATGTTATACAATATATTTGAAGTATTTTTCACACCAAAATGTCCTGTTCGACTGCCTTCATGAGCATCTCTAACCAATAATTTACAAAAAGAGCATATATGCATAACAATGTATCTTTTTTAAATAAAAACATGCTATGCGTATAATCTCACTATATGCACACTTAGAACATACACTTTATACTTGGTAGAAATCAACATCATTGACATAAACTTTTAAATAAAACTCAAAACTAAGTAATTCAATTTTCAATGAAGTAAGCAATATATACCTTCATGACAATGCATCAACTACAATTAAGCAATGCATACCTTCTTGATAATGCATCAACTATAACATTTTCCTTTCCATTCTTATGTTTAATCACAAAAAGAAATGTCATGTTAAACTCTAACCATTTAATACATCTTTTATTAAGCTTACCTTAGGATTTCAAAATTTTGAAACTCTCATAATGTCAATCAGTTTAGAATCTTGCATCAAAATAACCCCTACAATAATTCTAAATGCATCACATTCAACCTCAAAAGTTTAATAAAAATTAGACAAACATAATAAAGGTGCATTAGTCAAATTATCTTTCAAGTTACTAAAACTTTCTCATGCACAATATCCCATTTAAACACAACATTCATTTTAATAACTGAATTTAAAGGTGTTGATATAGAACTAAATTCTTTCATAAAACTTCTATAAAAACTTGCTAATCCATGAAAACTCCTTACATCATTCTCATTTTTAGGTGTAGTATAGTCCCTAATTACCTTAACCTTATCTTCATCTACACTTATTCCATGTAAACTTAAAACAAAATATTAAAGTAGACTATAACAAATTTCCAATTAAGTAGACTATAACAAATTTCTAATGAAATAATGCAAAATATGATCCATTAACTTTATAAAGGTGCTAAGTGCATTAGTTAAACCAAATAACATCAGTCATATTCGGTCATAAAGAAATTTACAAACAACATCAGTCATATTTTGTCATAAAGAAATTTTCATTCATCACCCTCTTTCATATGAATTTTATAATATTCATTCTTTAAATCAATTTTAGAAAAACATACATGAACCATACAATTCATCAAGAAAATCATCTAATTGAGGAAGAGGATGTCTATAATTTATAGTGATTTTATTGATAGCTTGACAATCAATACACATGAGTTATATTTTATATTTCTTTAGCACCGAAAAGACAAGAACCAAACATGTATTAAGACTCTCCCCTACAGATTCCTTTTGCACTAACTCATCCACTTAACTTTGAATCTCTTTTGTCTCTTTAGGATTAGTTCTATAGATTAGTCTATTAGGGATTGATGAATTAGGAAAGAAGTTATTTGGTGTTCTATACCTTATAAAGGAGGTAAATTATATGGAATTTCTTAGAAAATAGATATGTAAATTGTAGTAAAGAAACAACCATAATAAGTAAAAAAGTATTAAGATCGTTTGTTGAAAAATAAACATCCATGTATAAAGTACAAGTGGTTGTTACCTTATTAACATAACGCTTTTAATCTTACTAATTCTAGCAAAAGCTCTAGCTCTCTTAGTTTCTCTCTATTTTCACTATATACTCTGCATTTTCTTTTTTATTGTTCACTGTTATATTTTTTTACTTTGTTTGCACACATTTACTTTTTCATCTCTCTTTTCCTTTTTTTCAAAAGTTAAATATTATTGAATTAACATTATGAGAAATACAAAACTTGATTATTTTATAAACCCATCTTTTCGTTATAAGCAACCAACCTTTATTATAAATTTTAGCTAATTCAGTACACATTGGTTTTAACTACCCTTCATTTACTACCTTACACTCCTATTAGGATCTAGAATCCCTTACTTTAAAATTCCTTAGGGTGGTTTTCTAGTTGATTCACCATCTAGTCTTCATTCCCAGTAAGATTTTTTTCTCTCATCTTACTTCATTTGTTGAACGTTCACTTTTTCTCTCATCTTAACACTCTTTAGCTATCCTAAGTTGATCCTCTATGCTTCACATTGTTCAACAGGTGTTGATGTAATATTTCAGTTATTCATTAAAAAGGTGTATCTATTCTTCTATCCATTATGAGTATCCTTCCTTTCTAACTACCATGGATGCCACAAGAGTATATGATCAACATTCATTGATGCTAAATCACAAAGAAACTCATCCTTCAAATTTCTAAGAGAGAATGCCAACTTAGCTTCTTCCTGTTCATTCAACCATTGCAATTTATACAGTTTAGGATGCTTTAATGTGGCCAAATTTAGCCTTTCAATCAACAAGTACTAACATCATTAGTATAACTACCACTATAAATAATTATGCTACATACTTTTTCATATGGCATCTAGCATGAAAGATGTGCATATATTAGACATTATTACTATATTCTTTAGGTCATATGTACAGAGCATTTTGAGTTACTGGCACATCTCCATGCATAGATCCCTCAATATTGACATATTATGATCCTCTAATAATGGCATCTCATCATCACTTGAACTAACACACTCTATGTCACCATTATATATAACAATCATAGTTTTTTTATTTGAAAATTGAGAAACAATATGCCTAAATTTTTAAGACCTAAAACACTTAAAACATCATTTGACTTAGTAAATATTTTATTTTTGATTTTATGTTTGGAAATAGCAACTAAATCCTTTACGAAGAGCTAAAAATTGAACCATATTTGGAAGCAACCTTAAACCTCAATTGTCTTTCCACCTTGATAGCTTTATACAAAGAATCTTTCATTTTCGTATATTTCAATTTCATCACTTTAACTCTCTTTATTTAAACCACCAATGAATTTAGTCATAGTCACGTCATGATCCTCCGTTACATTAGTTCTAATCATAACTATCTCTATCTCCATGTATTAATCCTCTATACTTATGGAACTTTGAGTCAACCCTTGCAAATTTTTATATAAGTCCCTATAATAATGTCTAATTTTGAATCTCTTATGTGTCATTGCCTTCATCTTTTCCTATGACTGCATAGGTTTCTCACCCTTCCTACTCTTATTGATTACAAGTTGATCCCATTAAATACTAGCATAATCCATGAACTCAACTTCTTCTAATGTAACCTTCCTTTGTCAAAATAATAATAATAATAATCAAACACATATTCTACCTTCTTATCTTACTCCAATTAGATTTCGGAATCATTCTTTCCTTGAAAGGTAGATATTTTCATCTTAATACTAACTAAATCTCTATTTGTATTAAAACAACCTTTTTACACTTTCTAAAACTAGTCTCATCATAATTAGAATCCTCCCCTTTTTCCCCTCCATCGTGTGCTTCCTAGAGAATTTAAGTCTAGATAAAGACTCTAAATTATGCAATCTCATATTCAAAACCTTAAATTTTTCTTGGATAACATTCATAAACAATTCAAGATTGACTTCATTATCTCCACCACCGCTCATTTTTAACTTACAAAGAAAATGTTAGTAACAAACCTATTGGTTTTCCTCATTTATTCCCTTACATTTTTATACTTGATATTAGATTACTTAATCACTCATGTTTCACTCAAATTAGCTTTTTTTTAATCTCACAACTCTTGCCTTTTACCACTTAACTTTTCCTAATACGCCCTATAAAAAGAACTCCATCAATGGTACTACCAAAACAATAAGCAATGTTGGAGTTAATAATTTTGCTTAAAAAATCAACAAGAAAGAACAAAAGAAATGAAATAGATAAAAAGGTAAAAAAAAAAGATAAAGTAAAACTAAGGATCCTTTTAAAATAGGAAGTGGATTAGAACACTTTACAACACACTAAAATCCTTCATAACCAAGTTTCATAGTATTTGATATTTAGATTTTGATTCACATTTTTATTATAAATTTTTAAATTTTTTATATTTTATGTATATATGATGTAGACTAAATCAAAACACAAGAGAAAAACAAATGTGAACAACTTTTATTGAATAAAAACAAAGTGAATACTAAATTGAAAAGAATTGTAAACAAAAACAATTGGAAAGGATTGATGATGAACCAAACAATCACAAATAATAAGTGAAAAAAAAATACTTAAAGAGTAGATAACATATGATTTCAAAAGTCAATCCTCTAATACTATATAATGCAAACCTTAGGTTGGAAACTACCTAAAATACCCAATTATAAAGACTTAGAACTAATGGATTGTCTTCAAAATTAAGCAATAAGAACTCGACCCTAATCAAACCAACTGATAAAAATCAAATTTATAATGACGTTAATCATCACAAGTTGTCGTCACAAAATCGTATTAAGTTCTTTTGAAAGAAAAAAGAAGAAATTCTCATAAAAGTGAAGAAAGCTCCCAAATTATTTTCTTATTACGATGATACATGAATTACATCAATAAAACAACCTTCTAATAGATATAAAATCCCTTAAAACTAGAGAACTATAAGGAAAAAAAAACACCCCCCATTTATTCCTTATCATAATCTGATTAGAAATACCTAAATTAGTCATATATAAGGAAAAGGACATTCTCTTTTTTTTGTCACTTATCACAATCTGACTAGTAATAACTAAAGAACTTTTAAAAAGTTTCTTATAAGGCTACCTTCATTTCTTAGGTTTTTGCCTTAATCAATAAACCTAAAATTTCTTACGAGGGATTAAAAGAATGATTGAAAATAGACATAGATGCAAGCTGATCCTTATCAAATTTATAGAAAACATTACAATAATTTATTACATGTTGAGCTATTTATTCCTTCCTATTCTTAGTTTTTCACTTTAGTTTCTTTGAAACTCTCTTGAATTACCTATATTGACTATTTTGTTTGTTTTATTCATCTTTTGATTGCTTAAGTCATTCAATCGACTTCTTTTACTAATTTTGTCCTTCTATTAAACTTCATCTTTCAAATATTGCTTAATTTCATTATAATAGTATTATTGTTATCATTAAAGTAAATTCATTAATAATATTATGTTTTTTATCATTAAAATATATGCAAAGACCTCACTCGATCCCACAATTATTTTAGAGTCATGTTATATCATAAATATGTTACATGTTTATTTATATCAAATTTGCCACGTATGTTTGTCTTGAAGTCTTTTTTGCATGTGTCAAAATTAGAATTGGATTTCCAATGAACAGGACCTGTTCGTACCTTATTATCCAGACAGCTCTCAAAGTGGTTGGTACATAGATCTCTAACCAATCAATCTAAAGTATAGTACGGAGGTTGGGAAAACGTTAATTACACCTGATGTTGCAATGATATCAACATCTGGATTTTTTTATTGATAAGATTAAGAGCTACTGATGTAGTTGTTACAACTGCTAATATATAATGCAAGTCCACAACTACACTACTTAAAATTTTTGACAACTATATAACAAACAAAAGAAGTTATCTATATGCAGAACAGTATTGTAGACAGCAGGCAGTGTAAGAATCCAAGCGTAACAGAAGAAGGTAAGGTTGAGAATGTTTCAGACAAACTGGAAGCGCATGAGGAGCCTCACTGAGTGGTATTGCTCTCCCTTGCGATTAAAGAGAGGGACAGCCCTAATGCCTGGTCTTAGCTCGGAGACAGGCAAGCATGTTTGTCCACCAAAATCATCGGAGTCAGTTATGTCATATTCGTGAACTTCGATATTAAGTAAAGCCAGTTCAGGAACTCTTAAGGGAAATGTGAACTCTTCACCCCATACAGGTGTCCAGTTGTCCTCAATTACTCTTGTCTTCATCTTTTTCGTATCACCAGGCACTCCTGCTATGGCTACCTGCCATACAAAAGTATTTTGTTTAAGCTCAAGCATCCCAGTAGGTCACTATGTAATCCTATGCTAAATTTTGTGAAAAAATTCCAACTTTACCTTGGTGTAGAAATCTGGTGGGGAACATAAGTCGAACTGTGTTCGTTTAAAATCCAAGTCCCATCCGTCTCCCATGTATACTTTGACCTGTCCAGCAATTATAGCAAGTTTAGTGCTGTCTAAATCTGAAAATAGGAAAAGGACAACAGTTGGTGGTGACAAATGCTAACATTCAAAGTTTTCTTCACCGGAAAATCGTCTTTTGGATTAAATGCTTCACCATCCATAAGAAAGTCTGGTTTCTTCACGTACCCACAACCTCCATTCGCCCTAAACATTCCATGCATCAACCAAAGAGACCTACCATATCCCTGTAGTTGATGTAGAGAGAGAAGGAGGCCTTAGTAGTAGTAGATGCATCCACAAACCACATGTTATGAGTAAATACACAACTTCGGTCATACAACATTAACTGGAAGGGATTCAGCAATGTTAAGAAACCATTTAAGCCAACAGCTTGAAGTGTTGGGAAAGGTCCAACAGTGATCTTATGTATTATTCCATCACGCGACTTTCCATATAGTATGGACAAGTAAATAAATCAGGAATCCAGTAGAAACTAGAGCAGCACAACCTTAATTTAGGATCTTCTGATCACATAAAGCTCTAGTACCATATCAAGAAATCATTCAACTAAAAAGTTTAATTGTTAAGTGAGAATCAGAAGCGGATCATTTTGATAAATATTTGCATATTCTTCTGTTACTTCTAGTATAGTAACTAATTGGATGATATGAAAAAATAATATTTTCATGCTAAGGAAGGTGCAGAATGAACTATGCTCTGGAAAACTACTTTCAGGTTTCTGCACAATCTGGTGGCTACCCCTCAATAATGCAATTTCCTTTAAGTGATGGCATAATAGACTTAAATCTTTACATTTTGGAGAGTGGACAGATAAATAAAATAATAATGAATTCAGGGAAAAAAAATGAACGGTGAACCGTAACCTGCATATTGAATGCAACCATTTGAGCTCCATGCATCCAGCCAAGTAGAGGCTTGTAGTTGGAAGAGTCAAACCTCATACCTTTGGGATACACTCTTAAAATATTTTTCTGCGTGAATCTGCAGATGGAAATGGGAAGCATTTCTCAAGTTGTCCAATAACAATATAAACAGAAAATGTTCCTTTTTGTATAATACATGCGACCACTATTGCAAGGGTATAATAGCATCTGAAGTTGGAATACAGCTATACTTACTTGATAACGTCTGTCCCGTGATGCTCTGTAGCCTTTTCTAGAGCTAATTCACTCAGACTGAGGCGTTTAACTTTATTGGCTTCAACTTTAAGTGCTTCCTTCAAACCACCCTTGGCATTTCCAGCATGAATGGTAATTAGACGGTTGTATTCTGATTCTTGTTGCCCCTCATCACTCTCTTCATGCGTGTCACTACTACTCTGCAAGGAAATTGGTAAAACAAGAAAAGAAAAGGAGAAATCAAAACCTTAGCCTTTAGGCTCTTTACGTTACGAATTTACGTAGAGACTATTCGGTAGTTTCATAAATTAACACACCAGATCATCAATATACTGATCGTTTGTAATATCTAACGGTTCCTTTCCCCAGGAATCATCATCAGATTCTTTTTCTGATTTACTTCTTTTGCTTTTGGCAGCTTTGGCCTTCTTATACTCTTTCGGAGGTTTAGAAGAAATAATTATTCTGTACTTCAAATCATCTGGTGAAGGTAAGTCTTCCAAACATTCACATTCAGGACGATACAACTTCTTCCCAAATATTTCAGTGATCATCTAACAAGAAAATAGCATTACGGTCAGTACACAGGGATTACAAGTGTAAAAAGACTTGGCTTTTATACATTGAGGAAAACTAAATATCACCTGAGCTACTTTAGCTTGAAGTTCTGGGGTAAGGTGATCTTCAAGAGTTATTATCACAGGATATGGCGAGGATGAGAAGGCATATTCATCTATGGTTCTCAAGCATGAACGTAGTTCCACTGGAGTTGTCAGGGTCCTGCAGTTGAATGAACATAATGTCACCTAATCCAGGTAAGAGACAGAAGAAGTGAAAGTATTACAGCCCCAAATTAACAAAGGCAAGACATAGAAAACTGGCATATATGTGAAAGGTATGAAATCTGCATTTCTTCACCACAGTATTAAATGGCATTGGGGGTCAAAATATGAGTTCATCTTTAATAAATTCCCACAGATGATGGGAGATGAAACATTCGAATAACATGTGATAGTTTTCCCCAACGGAAGGAAGAAAAACACGGCACGCACTCCCTCCCATTATCTTTTGTTATCACCCAGATTGCTGGAAAAGTTACGAGATTTGGGAGACCTACTTTGGCTACCGAATCTAATAAATAGGAAAATCAAGGCTGTTTCGGAGAGAAAAATGTGTTAAAACAAAAGAATATAACTTTCCTACCTTCCATGTTTTACATGCACACCGTCTGAGTTGGGCCATAAGTCAAGCTCTATCACTCTTACACCTCTCTTTAATGCCTTCATGATTGGCGTATCACTACAATCACTATTAAGCTGGTTTCCTGTTAGGTACGAATTGTGGCCGGTATATATGAAGTAATGGGACAAGGGTTTTGTCATATCCTGGTGAACCTGAAATGAAGACTTAAAAATGTTGAAAACCACATGTATCAAAAATAGGGAGGTAATACTTCCCTTCGTCGAGAAAAGATACAAAACATTGAAGGCCTTGTCCTCTGCTCAGATTAAATTACCGGCAACCATGTTTCTTGAATTCAAAGATGCCAGTAATGGCAGTAAAATTAGGGGACAGATGTTATCATGAATGCAGCTAAAATTCATGAATGTGTATTGATCCTAAGAACCATTAACAGTATAAATTTCCTAGCCTTACAATCAACGCCTAAATCCGTTGAAACTTAAAAAGTAACAGTTGACCATCCCTTATTAGTTCACAATCTTCTCACTAGAAAGTAAACAACTCACTAATGCTTACGATCCTCTCTATAACGTTCTGATAAGGATGACCATTCTCACAGAACGTGTACAGCAACGACACTTAATCAAACAAGAAAGTAAAATACCTGATTGTTAATGAGAGGGTTGTGATCTGCAGAGAACAAATAAAAAAAGAAATCATCAAGAGTAAGACCACTCCTCGCAAACCTAGTGACATGGTGTCTCGTGTGCAGAATCTGGTCAACGATCTTTTCCGCCTCTGCGCCACTATCACCCTGAACCTCCACCAAGAACCGCCGGAGCTGCTCCGTCGTCATATGTGACCCACCTGTAGTATAATCTTTGAATGCCTCTCTAACGTCCGGCGGCGGACCCGCCTCCATAACCTTGAACTTCCTAATGAAACATAAGCACATTCTGTAATTGCCCATCTTTTCTGATCTTTCTCTACTCTCTAAATGATTGAAAGACTGTCGCTTTAAAAGTATATAAAAACAAAAAACAAAAGCTTTAAACTTCAGAGAGCATAAGTTTAGAACCGAATTTCATAAAACAGTGTGTGTGTCTCTCTGTTTACTTATGGCTATGGATGCTCTGTGTTTTTTCCTTTACCCGGTCTCTTCTCTCTGACTTACAGTATACAGTCTTTTTTATTTTTTATTTTTTATAATTACCTTAAAACGGTTTACCTTCCCGCCCTTTTTATTTATAGGAATAATTGAGTATTATAATGGAAGTCTTCCTTATTGTACGCTGAGTTGGGGGTAGCTGTTTAGTCCTCAAAAGCAAGCGTTCACACTTTGAAGCAACTTAATTGTGCTTCTGTTATGCTTATGTATTGAGGTGATGTAAGTTTTTTTTTTTCCTGAAACACAAAATTTAGACTCATGCAGTCATGCCCCGTAGTAACGGAGGCCGTGCTTTATAGGCATGTAAATATTGAATCATACTCTGGTTTTTGTACCAAAAGCCACATCTAACCTTGTTTTCATTGACCAAAGCTTTGCTTTGCCCTCCTTTATTTTACATTTAATTTAGTAGATTTTTTAAAATTAAAAGGACATTATTACGATCAATGTTGATAATGCCTAGGTCTCGATATGATCCATGTGGTTGATAGCATTGACTTGAAGTTTTGGTCATTTCAAGGGTTTAATATTTCAGATTTGAGTTATCATAATAATTACTAGTTACTTGTTTCCCACGTGTTCCTCGTTGAAATGGAGACAATTAATTTGAGCCCAAAATCAATGTGAGAAATTATGCAACGTAACGACAAAACATCAACTAACGTATAGTCGTTGGATTCCAGCTTCGAACAGGAGAACCAAAGGACATTGGCACACAGTCAGCATAGACTACTCCTCTTGTCTAGTTGATTCTGACCATCATGCCCTACTTTTCTTAACTACAACCCTAATAACAAAAAAAAAACAAAGGAAAGACCGTCATAGCGCTGGTTACCAAGTTTTAACTGCTCTTTTGATGATTATCCAATTTTTATAAGAAAAAACTTGTGTGGTTGGTATCATGTGTTCTTTAATTATAGGCACAAAATTCGATGCTAAAGAAGGTGGGCACCTTTTGCTTTTGCTACTGGTCACCTTTCTCCAGGGCTAGGAGAATAAACGACAAATACCAATCTTTCATGGATTAAAATTGTCTATATATTGCTAAGAAGGTGGTTACCTTTTGGCTTTTGCTTTTGCTACTGGTTTTATTCTCCAGGACTAGGAGATAAACAACAAATGCCAATCTTTCATGGATTAAAATTGTCTATGTATTCTGTATTCAATATATGTATCTTCTTCAACATTACCTCAACTTTCTCAAACTCTGGAATTCTTGACAATTTTGGGATGTTAACGAGTTACAAAAGATCCCTGTGCTCCAGGACTTACGACTGCCGAGAGCCTACTTAGTAATGTTATGGTTTTAATTTATTTTAAAGTTTAAACGTACTATATTTTCATAGAAAAGAAATTCTACTTGAAAATTAATTGAAGTCTTTGAAGCAGATAATAATGAGAATTGTCAACCAACGCTTTGATGCCGTCAGGTCAACTGAGTGATGGGATGGCTAATGAGATCAAACCATGCCTCCGTCAACAGATAGTTCATCTAATATAAATTATCGTTAACTATGTGCAGATGTTCGTGCACATTTGGAAAGATGCTATACGTTGGGGCTGTAATAAGAAATTGGCGGTTATGGGCATGCCTGGCTGGAATTGCCACCGCTTTTAAAGCTTGTATTGAACACGAGCTAACTTTTTAAGAAAGCACCAAATTTGGAATAGACTAAGTTATAGAAAATTTGGGCTGGAATCTAATTTTGAATACAATAGAATAACAATAAAAATTTTGTTTAAATTTTTAAAAATAAAATTATTTAATATTTATAATATGATTAAAACATGAATGTAATAAGCCATAAATTATAAATCCGTACTTTATTCTATAGCTTAACTTTTGTTTTTAGGCTTCCTTTAAATCATTCTTGAAACTAGTCAATCACAATCAGCGTATCCACGTATGAGTCCAACCTTTAATGGTATCAAACACGAACGGATTAAAAGACCTTTACAAGTGGTACAGAGAGAGTCAAGCAAGTTTGAACATTTTAATAATTTAATTGAAATATAATTTTAATTTCATTACATTAAATACTGATTGGATCTAAATAAAATTTAATATCTTATCTTGATTTTTATTTATAAAATATCTCATATTTAATCTAAAATTTTTTTAAATTTTATATTCAAGTCTAACGTGATTAAAACATTTTTTCTTTCTTTAACGCATTCTTTTTGTGTGACTCATTATATTCTTAAATATGTTGATAATAATATAAATTATAACCTTAACTCTTATTAACATTTACATAAATTAAACTCTTTTAATTAATATTTATTCTCTACTTAAATAATTTATATCTATAGATCAAGATTAGCATCTAACAACTTATTATGATCATCCAAATATTTAACAATGTCAAACTGATTTTGATTAAACTTTTCATGTATGATTTTTTCCCCATAATTCAATCATATAATCACAAAATATTTCGATTAGATATAAAGCATGTAATTAGTGTCTACTATAATTTCATTAGTTCTTTACCATTAACAATTAATTATATCAATGATATTTGTAAACTATTTTATAAAGTGTTATTCCACCTTAACCCAGCATTTTTTGAATCAATATTAATCAAGAATAATGAAACATTATCCCTAATTACTTTAGGATGATGAATCTTATATTGATCACTTAGCTACTTTATATAGTTCATGCTATATCCAATAAATATCAATCGCCTATGACTAGAATAAGTTGTAAGCAGTATCAAAACATAACAATCCTTATATGAGATACTTTAAAGATTTCAAGTCAAATTATCACTTATATAATCATCACAATGAAAGTTTCCATAGTAACGTTCTAAGTGGAATTCTCATATAAGATCAATTTAATGAACTTATTCTTTAACAACCACCCATATGTTTATTAAAATATCTTTGTACTTTAGTCTATGAGATTGATCTCTTCTCTTATAAGAAAGAAACATAATGTGTTAGTCTTTTTTATACTTTATTAATGTTCAATCTCAGTAGAATAATAACTAACAATAATTTAAGTATAATGTATCAATGCAATATGAATCTCTAAGTTATGATCTCATCACAATTTCACTTGCAATGTATATCCATCCCATGAACTTTACCATATATATTTATAAAGAAAGTCTTTAAATAATTGTCATCAAATTATAACCGACTAATTGGTTGTAAGACATAAATCAACAATCTTCCACTTACAGCTAGCCAATTGTTTAGGTATCTCACACCATATTTGAAAGAACCATCCCCGAGTTCCCCTTCCGGAACCTAAGTAGAGCCCTCCTGGTGATCCTGTAACAGCCTGGACCACCTAGCTCATAGATATTGTCCGCTTTGGGCCTTGGCCCAGCCACGCCCTCACGGATTTGCTCTTTCCTTACAGTCACTCGGAAAAACGCGTCTCTGAGGGAGAGGTA
>JAOQML010000008.1:27013284-27026835 GCA_027568935.1 Erythroxylum urbanii
CCAAATTAATGAAATATGCTTTTCTTTATTATTGAAAATAAAGTCTATACACAACTTTGTACAAAATGCACTAAAGGAGATTGCCTTTAAGGCACTACTCTAACTGACCAGTGTTCCAATAACTAGTAATTATGGTGTGTGTAATATAAACTAGAATAATAGGCTATACTAATAGACCAATACACTATAAGTAGTGGTTGTAATAGCCAGTTCTTGGCTCTAAAGGCTAGGAAGGGTCCTAAAACATTATAAATAGGTGTTTTATTATCGATTTTAGTATTAGAAAGCATATAGGTGTATTTTATACATATTTTTAAATATTTTCAGTCATTTAAGGATCATTGTCCTGTATTTGTGTGAGTGAGCCTCCTTGGAGTTATCTAGTGATAAAGTGAACTATTTTTAGTTGTAAGATTTGTTTAGGTAATTATAATATTGTACTTGGGGGTGACTCAAGTAGGATTGAGCTTCCTTTTCATGTTGAAAAAAAATTGTAAAAGGTTCCTCTTTACTGAGAAAGATTGTAAAAGGGTTATTCTTCACCTTAAAAGAAGAATTATAGTGAAATTATAAAAAGAGTTTTGGGAGTAGTTGTAAACAATGGTTGTTTGCCAAACTATTATATATTAGTTTGCATTCTCTTTTTCCTATCCTCTTTCATTATTATTTAATTTTTTGGTTAATTTGAATCGAACAGTTTCTTAATCCATATTTATATTAATGATTGTTAAATTGAGCAATTTCTTCTTCACCTTAAAAGAAGAATTATAGTGAAATTATAAAAAGAGTTTTAAGAGTAGACATAAGCAAGGGTTTTTTGCCAAACCACTATAAATTATTTTGCATTCTCTTTTTCCTATCCTCTTTAAATTATTATTCAATCGTTTGATTATTTTGAATTGAGCAGTTTCTTCATCCATATTTATATTAATGATTGTTAAATTGATTTCATTGGTTAGAAAATTTTTTGGCATTTATAAACACCCAATTCACTCCCTTCTTGGGTGCCATTAGGGACTAAGAATCTAGTTGTAGGTGATGTCTAGGGGCACCAATGCTTTGATTTATTCGAAAAAGTTTGATTTAACTCATGTAATCACATGTCAAATAGCAAAGATTTCTTTTCTACCTAGTGCATCAACCACATTTTTGTGCCTTCTTAGTTAGGCTCCTATAGAAATTCATATTTAGCAAAAATCTCTTATTACTAAGATTGTTTTATAGATAATTTCTTTTGAGTATTGAAAAATGTGTTAGCAATATTATCCATATGCACCATAAACTTGGTCCCCAAAATTTGAACTCATTAGGCATTAAGATAATGCACCACTTCCAATATCTCCTTCTCATATGTCGAGTATGGCTTTTGGACACCATTTTGTACTACACATCACCAATAGATTTATTAGAAACATTAATATATACCTTAAAAGGGAGACCAAAGTTTGACAACCTCAAGATAAGTTAAGTGGAAAGGAAAGCTTTCAACTTTTCAAACACTTCTTGACACGATTATATCTAATAACACATTTGCTTAGTTTTTAATATTCAGTTAATGTTCCTTCTTTTTAAATATCCCATAATGAAATGACTATGATAGTTTACCAAGCTAATGAAGATTTAAAGTTTTCATACCATGGCAATAATCTAACGATCAATAATAGATTGTACCTTTTCCTTTTCTATATTCTCTTGCTCATTGCTTACTATAAGGGTTACAAAAATATGATCTATCATTGGGAAATTTCTCTGCCTTCATGAATAACTTATAATGCCACAACTAATCAAACATTTACCTCAAGTGTTGTGTATGTTATACCTAATTCATGATAGATGCATACTTGACTATAATTATACACCTATATTTGAAATATTTTCTTGATATTTTATAGTTTTAAAAAATATTTTTGGTACTTAATTTATTCCAAATGCATTTATCGGTGATAATTGCCTTCATGGACTAAAAGGAGAGAAATTTGGGTGAAATCTTGGTATAAAACAAAGATTTAAAGCAATTAGGAGATACACCATCCTGCATGTGACCGTGTAAGTCTCTCAAAATGTGTAAAGTGATGATTTTAAGTATTTTTGGAGCTATACAATCACTTACATGGTCGTGTAAATGGCTGAGTATGTCTTAGAAACCCTAAATTTTGCTATAAAAGGACATGAGCGGAGGCAATAAGGGGGAGTAGACTTTTACATTAAATTTCAGATGTGAGAAACTCAGAGAGGTGACAATAAAGATCCAAAGACAAGGAAAACATGAAGTGAAAATAAAAAGAGATCCAATGGAAGGCTAAATCAAATCCAAACTTACAAGAAAAGTTAATATAATAGAAGGGAGATTTAGAATTATGAACTTTTTAAATAGTTTTTATGCATGTTTATATTTGAATTTGTTTTCTATTATGAGTAACTAAATGCTTTTTAGCTTCTAGGTGTGATGAACCCTAAGTTGTGATACAATATGTTTTAATCTTTGATTTAGTGGAATTGTTTTGATTGATCTGTTGTAATTCAATTATGTATTTTATACATATTCTATAGTTTATGATTTGATTTCATATCATTGAGAATGAGAAATCTTTCTAGAAATAGACCTACCATAATTGAAAGGAATTGATTGCAAATCTAGAGATAGGTCGACCTAAATCATCTAGATTAGGGTCAAATCTAATAACGAAATTCATAAATCGATAATGCAATCCTAGGAACTTTAACTAGAAATATTTCAGTTAATCACCCTATGGATTAATTGTTAATAGTCTCAAGAGATTAATTAACATAAGATAGAAATTTCCACGTTCCAATAGTCAATAAAATAATTTCATAATAAAAGGTTAATTATTTAATAGTTTTTAGGAGGATTCATCATATGGACACTAATCTTTGATATTAATTTTTTATAAGTAATTTCCCTAGTCTTTTGCATTCATTATTGTTTCCAAGTTTTAGTTTTATTTTTAATTTAAAATCAAACATCCAATTCATAGGTTATATAGTAGAGGAAAGGTAATTACTAGTAATCACTTTCTTTGTGAGATAGACTTGTATTGTGTTAACTACAGCTACAACGTGCACTTACGACTATTTAAATATTGACGTAGAAACGACAAATCAAAATTTTGGCACCATTTTTGGGGATAGTAATATTACAAACACCTGAATTTTATTACTCTAGCCATTTTTATTTTGTTCTAATTTCTTTCATTTTAATTGAGCTTTTGTATTTATTTTATTTTGTATTTTATTGTACTTGTGTCTTACTCATTTAATTATCTTTTGAATGTCTCATATTTGATGGTGTGTTTGTGGTTTATTTTAAGGATTAAGGTTTATTGTCATAGCCACAACTCACAATGGAAGGGTGGAGCAATCAGTATTCTCATAGGAGTCATCATGAGTCTTTGCAATACATATCATCAACATATTAGAAAGAGTTGTTTTTTCATATGTTTTCAGAAGCTCAACCAATTTTCATGCAGTGTTGCAACATTTGTGGGAGTAATCAGTACAATCATGAATGTTCGACATTGGCTTATATGTCGAGCAACTAAGCATGTGAAATTGGCCCTAGAATGTACACTATAAGAATACATATAATTTAGAGTGGAGCAACCTTTACGCATATGGATGGAATGATTATATTCTAACTAAATATGCTCAACAACAAAGGTAGAAATATGAAAGTATTACATATAAACTACTAAAACACCTTACCAATGGTATAGCTAGTCGACATGAATTCAAGGAGAGATTTTCTTCACCATAATATAGTGAGCATAATACCTCATACTATTTGAGCTTACTAACATCTTAGAGTGAAGAAGAGTTGAAAATCAATTTCATGAAGGAAGGTACATTTTAAGAGTTCAGGAGGTAACTGCTGCTTTGGAAGTGCTGATGTTTAAGATTACTCAATATTTTGATGCAGAACATTAGAGAATAGAGGCTCGTATACACAAGTTGGAGGCTAAAATCAACTAGTTGGAATAGATATTATCTGATGAACTATAAGGGAGTTTTCCTAGTATGACTAAAATAGATCCTAAAGAACATAGAATGACAATCACCTTTAAGAGTGGAAATAAGCTTTTAGAAGAAGAACAAGAGGCAGTCTTTATCCAAAAAGGGAAAGTAGAGGAGTGATAGTTGAAGAAGAAGAAGAGCCAGAAATCTTATAAAAGAAGATGGACAAAGGTAATTAAGGAAAAACTGGTGGAGGAATCAAATAAGGAAACTACTGATGAATCATTGGTAGTCAACTTAAGTCCGAAAGTTTCCCACTTCCTTCAAGACAAACTGCTTGCGTTAACTGAAGACTCAGAAAGTTTTGTTAGTCCCTATGTTTTTAATAGTTTGTCATTAAAAAGGGCATTAATGGAGTCCATTTTTGTTATTAATGTAATTAATTATGTCCTCATGATTACCTTGTAAGAGATGGCTTACTTAAAGGCTACAAAACCTTTATGTAGAGAAACAGGTGGAAGTAAGGCACTAATCATAAACCCAGGATGGGTGTAAAGGTGTAGGGTATGTCAAGCTAACGATGATAAGTGCTACATGGGAAGCAATCCAAGAATTATTTTATGTTTATATTAAATTCTATGTTATTTCATCCTTATTTTCATGTTAAAGTAAAAGTTATTTAAGTTTTGATGTATTTTAAGATTAGAAATTTAAGCATCTTGACAAGATCATGCATAATTATGGTGTTAAGGTATACATGTTAAAGGTTTCTAACTCTAAAGGTTCAAAATTTTTAAGTTTGTTCATATAGTGTTGAAGTTACAAATGTTAAAAGAGTTACACGCTCTCAATACACGCTGTTGTAGATTTACACAGTTTGATACATGCCCATGTAATTAATCGAGTAAGCCTATAAAAAGTTGAAATTCTGTGACTTACATGGCCAGCTACACAACCATGTAGTAGACCATGTAAGTCCAAGATCCTTCTTAAAAATCCCTAACCCTTTCATTTTCTCAAATTTCTCTCTTCTCTCTTACTCCTATCTTCGCCCTATCATTCTCCTGTCTTACTCTTTGCATTTTTCTGCCAAATTAGCAACACTCAAGTAATTTTCCTAGTTTTTTTTCACTTGTTTATGCATGATTTATTAGGTGGTTTGCATTATTTGTAAATTTTTCAATCGAAAATGTCAATTTTACGATTTAAGGATCTTGGGAGAATTTGTGTGATTTTACGCTCAATTGTGTTTTAATAGTTGAATTTAATCAATACCTAGTTGCTTTAATGATTTAGTTTGATTAATTTCATGTTAGTTGAGTTAAAATACAACTTGCATTGTGATATTGTGAAAGTTTTCTCACTAACTGTTAAATTGTGATATTTTTCATGAAATTATTATTAATTAGTTGTTTCATTAGTTAATTGAAGTTGTTTTATTGTTCAATTGCATGTCAAAATTTGACTTTTGTGTGAATTCAGTGTTTAAATTCGTTATTTTTGTGTATTTGTGAAATTGTGGTTTTCAATTAGGGGTGAATTTGTAATTAAACAATTATCTTAGCTTAATTTTTTATTTACGGTGTTTTTAATTTTAAATTTTTTATTAATTAGGTTGCAAGTTTATTTTCTAATTATGTTATTTTATTTAACTATTTATGTATTTATTTATTTGTGTTAATTTATTTTTATTTTTATGTGTTTTAAATTTTGTTTTTATTATGTTTTCAAATTTAATAATTTAGTGAGCATACTAAATTTTAAGTGTGGGGAAAAGGGTATTCATACAAATTATATGTCAATTCTCACACTTATTTTAAGTTTTAGGCATAATGACGAGATCATGACAAGAAAAGGAGATCCCAAGGAACTGACAACAAGGAGAGAGTTCCTCAACCATAACCCAGCCCCTAGGGAAGCCACGAATTTTGTTATTCAATGTCAGGGCCCAAGAGGAACAATACCAGTGGCTTAAGGATAAAAAGTTTGGTACTAGCTGATTCATAGATTGGGAGGCGTTATAGCAAGTTAGTTTAGCCCAGCAAGTTTGGGACCTCGTTAACATTAACACGTGGTCCTAACTTTTCAAGATCGTGAAGCCATCTTATTGGGAGTTGACACTCGAAGTACTCTCCACATTCTTCGTGGAGAAAGGAGACTATAGTTGGGATCGTCCTAACATGATCCAATTCTGGATGATAGGAGATATGTTCTAGATGAGCTATTCGAAATTTTCTATTATGATGGGTCTTTACAACTAGAAGTTTATGGGGATGTCAGAGTACATCAAACCATGGATAGGCTTTCCATATAGGTTGTCTCTTCGACACTTTTGGCTTACGATCAACACAAAGGAACAAATCCAAGGCATCTACACTGTGGCATCTACATTGTGGCATCCCATTGAGTAAGATACATTCATGGTATTATGAGTCACACGCTGAGTGGTCGGGGAGCTATCGGGAATCTGTACATTTTTTACTGATGGAGTAGGAGTGAGAGGACACCAATCCATTTAGGGCATGCACTTGCCTAATTCATCAAGCATTAAAGCTAATAAAGGAGGGTTGACACAATCTATTTGATATATTACCATTGATGCGGTAGGTGGCTACCATTGACGATATTTTCTCATTTATCATATATGCTTGTATTGTGTACATTAGGGAAAATGTACAATTTAAAATATAGGGAAGGGGATTATGATTTTCTTAAGCTTATTATAATCTTTGTTATTAGATTTTATTAACTGATATCTTGAATTAGTTGAAATCTGTCCATAAATATTGTATTTCAATATTAAATATTGATTTGAATAAGTATGCAAAAGGATGATAGTTAGAACAAACTTGCTTTTATAAGTCATATTGTTAGTAGCCATTGACATAATCAGTTTGAATGAAATTTGTATATTATTTACATACACATATACCCATTTTCTTTTGTGAGCTTTTAAGCCTAAGAGCAAAATTTCAAAACTTTTAAGCTCTTTTCTTCTTTCATGTGTGTTATCATGCACAGATGAATAATTCGAAAGCTTGCTTTTATTATGCATTTTGAGATCATATTTGTTAAATTAGAAGCATTGAAATGATGAAGGCATTTAGATTCAACATTTGTTTAAACCTATTTCTTTGATAACTACCTTACCCATAATTTATCTTTAGGATCTTTTTCATTGATTTAACCCCATTATTAACCTTTATCATATTTATATTTTCTCTAAAGCCTTTTTATTGTTTTAAACCTTAAAGGTTATTTACGTTACTTAATTGTTTGAAACTTGAAATTTTGAAAGGTCAAATATTTTTTTAATTGTGGTACATGATGAATGCTCAAAATTAGAATAAAAAAATGAAAATATAAAAAAGAAAAGAATAATTTTATAGTACTAATGTATTTATAATGAAAAGACCTGTTTGTATTATGAACAAGTTTCTTGTAATGTCCCTTTAGTAAAATTCCTTCAAATCAACACTTTTATTATCCTAATCATACCTTACCTAAGCCCCATTATAACCTTATCAAGACCTTTTGATTTTTTTAATTTATACATAATTGGTGGATATGTGACAATATTGCAAGTACGGTAAGAGTTCTATTATGCATTGATTTGAGAGTTTTGATATTTTTCACCTTAAACACGTGAGTACATTGAGTGAAATCTTGATGAGGGTGTAAATGTTTATGCCTTTGATTTCAATGAGATTATTGATGTGATTATTATTAATATTGACTTAGGAAGTTACTTAGGATAACTTGAATCTATTTGTATATTAATTTGATTCATATGACATGATGATTTAGAGGATGAATGGATAGGTTAAGGTTATGAAGGATGGATGTTGTAAGATTTATAATTTAGATTATGATTTGCTTGAGGACAAGCAAAAGCTTCAGTGTAGGGATATTTGATAGATGCATATTTGACTATAATCATACACCTATATTTGATGTATTTTGCTTGATATTTTATAGTTTTTTATATTTTTATACTTAATTTGCTCCATGTGCATTTATAGGTGATAATTGTTTTTATAGGCCAAAAAGAGAGAAATTCGGTTAAAATCGTGACATAAAACGAATATTTGACGTAATTAGGAGATACATGGTTGTGTATGTGGCCGTGTAAGTCTCTTAAAATATGTAAAGTCATGATTTTAAGTGTTTTAGGACCTACACGATCACCTACATAGTTGTGTAAGAGATCGTGTATGTCCCAAAAACCTTATAATTAATTATAAACAGATGTGAGCAAAGGCAATAAGGAGGATCAGATTTTTACATTAGATTTTAAATGTGAGAAACTCATAGAGGTGACGATAAAGATCCGGATCCTGCATCTCAACGGGACTTCCACTTGATGTTGTTACTATTATTTTTTCTATTAGTTTTTGTGAATGTTTTTATTTGATTTCTTTTTCTATTATGAGTAACTAAATGCTTTTTAGTGTCTAGATATGATGAACCCTAGTTTGTGATACAATATGTTTTAATCTTTTATTTAATGCAATCGTTTTGCTTGATCGATTGTGATTTAATTATATGTTTCATGCACGTTCTAATAGATCTGAAATATTAGTGCATGATTTGATTTCATATTATTAAGATTGACAAAACCTTTGTAGGAATAAATATACCATAATTGAAAGGAGTTGATTGCAAACATAAAGATAAGTTGACATAAATCCTCTAGATTAGGGTCAAACCTAATAACAAAATTTATAAATCAATAATGCAATCGTAGGAACTTTACTAGAAAGATTTTAGCTAATCACTATAAGGATTATCTGTTAGTAGTCTCGAGAGAGTTATTAACATAAGATAGGAATTTTCACAGTTCAATAGTCAATAAAATAATCGCATGATAAAAGGTTAATTATTTAATAGTTTTTAGAGGGATTAATCACCAAGACACTAATCTTTGATATTGATTTTTTCTAAGTAATTTCCTTAGTTTTCTACGTTCATTTTCATTTCCAAATTTTAGTTTTATTTTTAATCTAAAACCAAACATCCAATTTTTAGGTTAGATAATAGGAGAGAGGTAACTACTAGTAATCACTGTCTTCGTAGGATCAACTCGTACTTACTTGTGCTAACTATAGCTATGCCATGTATTTACACTTACTTTAAATATTGTAGAAATGACCAATCAATTAGTATGGTATTTAATGATATCGTCTAAAATGCACCACCATATAGTTTTGTAAGAAGTCACACAACATATCATTTATTAACTATTATAAGATAATGGGTGTACTTTTCAAACCAAATGGCATAGATAAGAATTTGTATGATCCATACACAACTACAAGTGTCATCTTTTATTCATCCTTTGGGAATCTACAAATTCCAATATCTATTGTTAGATTCCCATATCGATTGGAGAGGGGAATGAAGTAGGCCTTATAAGGCTATGGAAACCTCTCCCTTATAGACGTGTTTTTCCAAGGATGGGAAGAGCAAAACTGTGAGGGCTTGGCTGGGCCAAGGCCCAAAGTGGACAATATCTATGAGCGAGTGGTCCGGGCTATTACAAATGGTATCAGAGCCAGTACCCGAATCAGTATGTCAGCAAAGACGCTGGGCCTCCAAGGGGGTGGATCCAAGCCTGTGTGCCAGCAAGGACACTGGGCCTCTAAGGGGGGTGGATCCAGGCCTGTGTGTCAGCAAAGACGATGGGCCTCCAAGGGGGTGGAATTTTAGATTCACATATCGATTAGAAAGGATAACGAAGTAGGCCTTATAAGGCTACGGAAACCTCTCCCTCAAAGACAAAAGCAAAACCATGAGGGCTCGGCTGGGCCAAGGCCTAAAGCGGACAATATCTGTGAGCGAGTGGTCCGGGCTGTTACATCTACTCTTCAAGTCCAACATATTAAATATTGCAACTCTTGATAATTTTCCACCAAGTTTTAAACTAAAGGAATATGATATTTGTTATTGATTATTACCTTATTTAAAGTTAATAGTTGATACATTTGTGTAATCTTCTATCTTGATTCTTTGGTTTTTCCATTAATTAATAACTAATTATATTTTAATAATTAAAAATCTAACACAAGTTATATCCCTAACCATAATTAAGGATTTATTTGCTAAACATAACATACTTGATGTGATAAAAATAATATAAAACACCCAATAATAATAAAGAAATCATTAAGAAAAGTGCACCTATCGTTTTCTATAGTATAGTTTAAGTCAGTCAAGTATCGATCCTACAGAGTCTAGAATTACTAGTAATAATTATCTTTATATTATTTAATCTAAATAAATGAATGATTGAATTGAAAAAGAAACTAAAGGAAACCAAAATAATAAATAAGAGTTAATCAGTTAGATAAGAATAAACAATCAATAGATATAATAATATATTTAAAAGTAAAATCCCTTAGAATTTTATTATGCTTGAATTTATCCTGATTTGATAATTAATCTAGTCATTTGATCGAAGGAAATTCCTAAGTTACAAATATAATTTTTCTCAAGCAATACAATCCCTATCCTCAAGTTGATCGACTAAAAATCTCTTTTTAATATAAGACAATTTAAGAGTGCATTAACTAACTTTATGAATTTTTATGATAAATTCTACCCTAACATCTTGTAGTTGTATCTGTGATAACCCCATACAACCCTTATTATTCATATTGTGGTCTATATATATATATATATCTTTAATTCTCATCCTTTCAATTCATCACAATATATGAATAGGAATAAATTTCAAGAAAGAAAAACACTTTCATCAAATTAAAGAAATCAATTTACAATATAATTCTAGGCCTCATCCCATCTAAATCTATATCCCAATTTTGTTCATAATCAAATAAAGTAAACCAACAAAGAACAATAAAGAAATTAAGACAAAGGGATGAATTCTCATCGCTCTTAAATCTTGTTATCCTTGATTTATCATGATGGAATCTTGTTTTCATCCAAGATTGTGTATCCTTGATATGCTCTTTAGTCTGCTTTATCTTAAGGCTTAGTCTGCTTTATCTTAAGGCTTATTTATTGTCCTCCCAAATGTCTACCTTTTGCTCTTCTCTTATTCCTCCATTTATTCCATGAAACCCTAAGTTTTTTGTTAAACACAGGACAAAACATGAGCCCATTTGATATCGTGTTACCATCAGTGTAGCTAAAAACCCTAATATTTATAAAGTTAATGCTAAAATAAGTTAGCAACATGGTATTGTATTGACCTCGTGTTGGTTTTATGTTTATTTTTTTCAATATTTAAGACTCCTCCATTGCAATATGACTATGGACACAATACCATATAGGTATTGTGTTAGAGAATATGAAGCCATGTTTAGGCCATGTAATTCTTGTGTCATATTCCTTTATACACTAAGCTATTAAGAAGTATAATGCACTCTTTTACTATAAGAGTTAAATAGGGTACCATGTTGGTGCCATGTAGAACATAGGTTTATGTTCAAACTATTTTCCTCCAAAATCACTTCAAAACTCTGCAAACATGGCCCTAAATTGTCCAAATTCACTCCTTTTTTTATTAGAGATCTAAAATAAGGTTTGTAAATAAAATATAAGCTAAATTAAGCACCAACTTATATAAAAATATGATGTAATTAACATATATATGTAATTCAAATGAAACCAAAATAATCTCATCATAAAAGAAAATAAAAGGGAAAGAACTAAAAGAAATATCCCTTAATTGCCTCTAACTTATGATCTTGCTCCAAAACTCTACTTAATGTTAAGAAAATCTAAAAATCCACCTTCTAATTACCCTAAACAGATATTTATAGTCTAGAGATACGTAAAATATAGCTAAAAGTCAGTTAAATTATATTTCACATATCCTTGAATTTCATGCCACGAGTTTGATGCTATTTTCATTTTCAAATTTGCACTAATTTTAAACTCGAGAGCTACACAATGCCATTTTATACCTGTATTCTATAAGGCTTCATATTACCTCTAACCCGTACGAGTTCAATGTTGGAACTTTGTCCCATGTCAGCACCAGTATAGCCTTTATTAACTAATTCTCTACCTTCTATAGCATGTTTTATAAACATGCAAATTATAGACTTATCAATGAATTTTGTTAACTTTATCCTAAATTTAGCCTTAAGGACAAGCTCCTGCTCGAGGAGTGATATTATAGCTGTAGTTTAAGTAAAGTATTATGGAAGAAGACGTAATATGTCAATTAGAACTAAGTGAGATCAAGCTTAAAAAGGAAAGAAGAATGACAAGACAAAATAGAACTAAGTCAAAAATGATATATCGTAATTGTAATCAAGATCTTATAAATTAAGTAAGCTAATTATGATGCAAAAGTATTCTTTAAAATATTATAGCGCCTTATTATGATTATATCTTTTATTTCCTAGTCAATTCCTATAATAAATGGATTAAAATCTATTTTATTATATATTGCCTAAAATAGTTGCCTAGACTTGTTATTCAAACAATTGAACGAAATGAAATAAAGCAAGCAAGAAAGTTCATCAATTTAAGATTGATAGCTCTCTCTTCCTTTAAACTCTAAAATACATAACCCCTTTTGAGAGCTCCACCCTTTCACCACTTTTTTCGACAAAGGTTTCCATAAGAAATTCATACGAAATTGTCATATGACTGGATCTTAATATAAGGCTTACAACATCTTAAATGTTAAAAACGCATTCTGGGATAAGCATTATAGAAGAAGATGAAATAGGTCAAGTAGAACTAAAACAAATCAATCTTAAAAAATAAAGAAGAATGAGGTAAAATAGAATCAAGATAAGGATGAAAAGAATCATAATTGCAATCAAGATCCCATAAATTAAGGAAACTAATTATGATGCATAATTATTCTACAAAATATTCAAAAATACTCGTATAGTTATGTCTTTTATTTCTTATTCATGTCTTATAATAAAGATATTAAAATCTTTATTATTATGCATTACTTAAACTAGCCTTGTTACTTCAATAATTAAATAGAATGAAAAAAACAAGAAAGAAAGTTCATCAAATTAAGATAGGTAACTCTCTCTTCTTTTGAGTTCTAAGGTAGGTAACCCCACTACAAGAAAATGGGTGTTTAACGACGGAAATTACCGACAGAATGTGCAGGTTTTTTATCAGCAAGTGAATTTACCGACAGAAATTACCGACCAGATGAGTCGTTGGAGAAATCGCCGTCGGTAATCTTTAGCAATGGAATAGAAATATTTCGTGGTAATTTACCAACGAATAATTTTTTGTCACTAAATATAGCAACAAAATTTTTAAGTTTGTCGGTAACTTTACCGATAGAATATTTCTATTCCTTCAGTAAATATTACCAATGGACAAAGTATACTATAATCTAAGCATAATGCAGTACAATTGTCATGACCCAGAACCACATTGGGCATATGATAACCGCCGTATACCCTGGCTAAGGATACTCATGGTACCCTTAACCCGACTATGCAAGGCTAACTGAATATCTTTAAAAACATTTGGACAGCACAAAAAGGTTCAAACATAAGGTCATTTACAAACCATAAGATAGTCAAGAGTTAATTTACAAAATTATAAAGCATATCAACATAATCATGA
>JAOQML010000008.1:27033153-27048625 GCA_027568935.1 Erythroxylum urbanii
GTTCGTGGGTAGGTTAGACGTTTAATCAAAACGATGTCATTTTTTATTTATTAAAAATGTTAAAGCTGAAGCTAACGATGACGTTTAAATTTTAATTTATCGACAGAAAAACTCTTCCGTCAATAAATCACCAACAGAATCCAGTTCTGTCGGTACACTCCGATTTTTGTCTCGAAGCATTCCCAGCAAATTTACCGACAAAAATGACTATTCCATTGCTATATTTCGTCAGAAAATTTGGGGGGATAATTTCCCTCCATGTTTATGAATGAAAATTTTGTCTATCGTTAAATGCAAATTTTTTCGACAAATTTACTAACGGGATTGGATTTTCCGTTGCTGATTTGCTATGGCATTTTTACTGTTGGTAATTTGTAATTTTCTTATAGTGCTCCCTTTAACAAGCTGCACCCTTTTACCCACTCTTTTCACTGTAAGTTCCTATAAAAAATCCAAAGAAAATTCAAGCAACATCTTGATACCAGAGCTTTAAGTCATAAGAGATTCTAGTAACTGGATGAAACGAAAGAATGGGGATGATTAGGCATATATTGAAGGAACAGGCAACACTCGTTGTCATGACCGTCATAATTGTCCATGTCTAAGACTTAAGAAGGCTTCTCAAGCTAGAGGCGTGAGCAAGAAATCAATACTAATAAGGTAACAACACATGCATGACCAAAATTGGCAATAAAAGGAATATTCAGGCAACTTTGTTTCCCGATTATGAAGCTAGATTTTCCTTCATATAGTGGAAAAGAAGACCCATTAGGATAACTAAGTAGATGTGATTAATTCTTTTACAACCAGCAAACAATTAAAGAGGAAGGTAGGACTCACTTCATTCTATATGAATGGAGACTTCCAACTTTGATTTTTCATTTTATCCAAAGAGAAACATAGTTTATCATATGAGCATATCAAGGAATAAGTATAGTTAGCGCTAAACAATGCTTCCCCTTATAAATACATTGCTAGTAAGCCCATTTTAACCTTTGTTGAAGTTCTATTTAGGCCGAAGAATTTTTTATACGTAAGGATCCAAATTCATAATCCTTCTTTATTAAAGATTGAAAATTCAATCTTGTTGAATCTTGTAGGCATGCGATATTGAGGAACTTCAAATTCAACATCATGTACCTCCAATCTTCTTCTTCTACCCTTTGATTCCTTTGAGTAGATTATCGATGCAACTATAGCATTTAGTTCTTAATCTCCTATATGCTCTTTTCTTGTCTCAACTCTAATTTTTGCATTTGTGCTTTCGTATTTTTTTTAATCACTTCATATCTTGATATTTGATTCATTTTGTCATCGCCAATCTAATCGACAAATATTGAT
The DNA here is from genome assembly GCA_027568935.1 of Erythroxylum urbanii. Classification (NCBI taxonomy): domain Eukaryota; kingdom Viridiplantae; phylum Streptophyta; class Magnoliopsida; order Malpighiales; family Erythroxylaceae; genus Erythroxylum; species Erythroxylum urbanii. The sequence continues at coordinate 27,034,495 of JAOQML010000008.1, forward strand.
ATTATGATACCAAATGATAGCTTGCAATTAGGATAAGAATTTGAGAAAAATTCAAAAGAGAGAAGTAATATGCTATGTAAAATTTTTCACACATATACAAGGACTTTACTGGCCATCAGTTAAGAACAAATAGTGAATTTACATAAGTTGAGTAGAATTACATTGGAGTCAATCACTTATTCTGATGCATTTTATTTCATTTAATGCATGATTTAGTTCTACATTAAGAACAATTTTCTTTAGTAGTGGTCCTGTTATTCTTTCAGGTGAACTTTTTGTGCATGTTAGTTCAAAGTTTAATACATACTTCATTTCAATATTTGAAAGGAATGAGGGCATGTTTCTTTCTTAAAATATTGTCAAGTTGGGAAGATTAGTTTTATTCATTAATTATATTGCATCAGGTCTACTATTTTAGAGGATTGCTCGTTGACAAAGTGCATATATATACCATGTATGTACATTTTTGCACTAATGTTCAATAACAAACACACCTAAATCTCTTCGGGGCTCAGTTCTAGAAAATTTTTATAAGCGCTCCAACCCAATCCAATCCTTAAATGGACCTAAAGCTCGTGTCTTGAGCTAAAACTCAATCAATCATAAAGCTTGCGATTCGAATTTGAATTAGCCAAAATTTTTAAATTTAATTTAATATCATTTTAAAAATAAAATCGTTTTATTCAAAACAAAGTTATTTATATTTGACATATTTAATTTTCAAGCCACACAATAAGACCTGAGCTCAAGCTTAACCCAAAACCTTAAAATTAAAAGAAAACTTCAAATCCAAGCCAAATTCGAATACAAATGATATCCCTAACCTTAACTTTTTATCTCAAGTATGTCTAGTCATCATCACACATAAAAGCACAGTTGTTAATCTTCTTCTTATTCTATGATCAAAGATTTATACTGCTAAAATCAGCTTGTTTTTGACACATTTTCAAATAATTTAAAGGAAAATAGTAAGATATGATGACGCCTTTTTCTCTTTAAGTGAATATCTTATTATGGACAATTAACTTGGAGGTACCAGCTCCCCTTTATGGTCTGGGTCTTCTAATTTTCCTATCAATCTCCAATTAAAAAAAGGATTCAACGACATAGCAAATCATTGGTAATTATTAGGGGTACTCTTTACCATAAAAGGATCATTCTATTTTATTAAAAATATTACTTTTTAGTACTTATGATATCATAATGACTAGTGCAAAGCTACTTCCCAGAAACATGTTATATAAATGACTGTTGCTTCCCTTTCCTACTAACCTATCTGGAATGGGTATATGCATTAAGAAAATGGAACTGTCTGAGAATATTCACATGGTGATTGGTGAAAATAAGCATCGGCTCTTATACTTGCATTCGATAGCAGTTGAGCAATGAAAGAGTGAGTAGTGCGGTCCTGACACGTTCAGGCAAAAAATGACTGCATTGCAGGAGCTTTTAAATAAATGATGTGTGTGTTGGCTGATTCTTCTATGAAAAAGAAAACAAATCAGGATAGGACTGGGAGAGATTTTCCAAGAAAGCAAGTGCTATATCCAAGCAACAAGCCAAGCTTGCTTCTGAACCATTTTAATTCATTTCCACTTCTTATATAGCTAATCAACCACAATTATTGTTTAACATCATCCATATCTTCAAATAACAAACACACAATCAAACTACTAAAATCCATGCTCTCAAGAATTACTCACTCACTCGGACCTACCCGCGAATCTCTCGACACTATCATCATTCAAATTAATCCCCACCATAGCCTCACCCAACCCACAGCTTACCTCCGCAAGCACATCCGGATCACTATAATGTGTCACTGCCTGAACAATCGCCCTCGCCCTACTTTTCGGATCACCGCTCTTAAACACGCCAGACCCCACAAACACGCCGTCGCATCCTAACTGCATCATCATGGCAGCATCTGCCGGGGTCGCCACCCCGCCGGCGGCGAAATGCACAACCGGAAGCCTCCCTAGCTGCTTCGTTTGCATAACCAGATCGTAAGGCGCCGCGATCTTCTTAGCGAAAGCAAACACCTCATCGTCGTCCATGTTCCGCAAAACCCTAATGTCGCCCATCACGTGCCTCACGTGCCTCACGGCTTCCACGACATTCCCTGTCCCCGCCTCGCCTTTTGTCCGAATCATGGCAGCCCCTTCTCGGATTCTCCGAAGTGCCTCTCCCAGATTCCGGCAACCGCAGACGAAGGGGATCCGAAAGTTGTGCTTGTTGATGTGGTTGTCTTGGTCGGCGGGAGTGAGGACTTCGCTTTCGTCTATGTAATCGATTCCTATGGCTTCGAGGATTTGAGCTTCAACGAAGTGGCCAATACGTGCCTTGGCCATAACTGGGAGTGTAACGGCTTGTTTGATTTCTTTGATGAGCTGCGGGTCGCTCATGCGAGCTACCCCCCCTTGTGCCCGTATGTCGGCGGGGACTCGCTCCAAGGCCATGACAGCGCACGCGCCTGCTTCCTCGGCTACGCGCGCTTGCTCGGCATTAACGACGTCCATTATAACGCCGCCTCGCAGCATCTGGGCTAGACCCACCTTGACGGAGAAGGGGAACTTTTTCGTTGTCTCGTAGATTGCGCCGTTACCGTAGACGGTTACCACTCCGCTGTCCGCCATTGAATTTGAATGAAAGAGAGAGACTGGAGAACAAGAGATGTAACAGTTGGTGGCGACTAGTTTTGTTTCTTTGTTTTCGAAAATATGCATAAACTGGAAGTTACATAAATTAGTGGAAGGAGGGAATATTATTAATATTCCTTTGGTATCTATTTAGACAAGTAATTTATGGCAGATAAGATAATGTATTATTATTAAGAAAAGGAGATTGAGAATCAAATGATTAATAACTCAACAAAATCATAAATTATTACATTTCTTAATCTTACTTTCAACTCATTTATCTTTCCAAATTTTATATGTTAGTCTAAATTTGAATAAGCATTGACAAAAACACCAACTACAATTTCCTTCCTGTATTCCTTATGCAAAAGGGAAAACTATGCCTATCGGTTCTCATTTTCTTTTGCTTGTGTCATTATATCTTCTGCAGCTGAATTGCATCAAACACTCATGATTCAAGCTTCTCCATTTCGCTCACATCCTCTGTTACTCTCTGTTTGTTTTGTGCCCAATTCTTGAAAAAGTCGGCGTTAGTGCGCCGAGGGTGCATGGTGGGCGTGGTGATGGGAAGGAGATTGATTTTTGTAGATATTCCTTTTGTTTCTGATCAGCCAAACAGAGCAAGGAATCCGGACATACTTCCAGAGCAAAAGGTGGAGGGACCGGAATGAAATCTTGTAGCTTCGAATACTCTGTTAGGAGGTGGAACATGTAATCATAGACCGTGTCCAAATTCAAGGATTTCATAAAATCCTGTCCTGCTTTTCCTATTGCCTGAGCCTGTTGGGTAAATTTAACCAATAAGTTAAAAGAGTATAGTAGTACTAATGTATTGAAAATTTGGTCACAACTCTATCATAAACCAATAATACAAACAAGTGGATCTTAATAACTTCCACTCTATCATCAAAGGAATTGCACGCGTAGAGGAAAATTTTGCAACTACTTTGACATTGCTTTTTTTCTTTTTCAAATTGTTGGTGGATTAACTAAGCACCGATTTTCACTACTTAATTGCAGCAATGTAAAAGTTGAAACTGAACTGAGCAAAGAACATAAGCAATCATATTGCACTACAACAAAATTACCAACTTCGTACATGGGGGAGATAAGAAGATCACAAAACAACTAGACCTAACTATTACAGTGGCAGTTATTTGGATATGAATGGAAATTTGTAAGCAACGTATACCTCAGATGGGTTTGCATTACCCCAGTCAACAGCAAACTTTATTGATCGACATAACTCATGAGGAGAGACAGGCCAATAATGTTTCCTGGGAACAAGACCACGACTAAAGAAATCTTCATACTGTGGGGAGATTATGAGCGCGAGGGAACCGCAGGATATAATGTATTTCAAGCTCACAGACCAAGCATAGCCTTCAGCATAGATTTTGTACCTAGAATTGGAGAAATGGGGGTAAAAGGAGGAGTGAACGACCAGCTCGTTCATTAAGACAAAAGATCTCTACGTCTAAACAAGACAGAATATATACTAAATAATCTTAAAGTATCTTTGATTACTGCCTTATCTGTTCGTACCGATAATCACATTGATTTGCTAATTTTGAGCGCTCAAAACCAGCTTTCGCTTCCTCTCCCCAATCCTGAGGTATTCAAAATAAACAGCATTAAAATTAAAAGTTCATCAAATTGAGCAATAGTCGACAAATTATGAAAGAAACACAACCTGTCGCATAATTTGTGCTCCCCACTTCCTAGAGTGATTGCATTTTAGTAACTCTTCACGAATAGGAGAGACAACATCAGGATTCCCTTTCCAATATGCACGGGGCCATTTCCTAGCCCAACTTCGGCCCTGAGAACCTTTTTTAATGTCTCGAAACTCCTCTTCCCATGATCTTATATTAATCTCTGGCCTATACAAAAGTCATTGACAACACGGATTGGTCATGCTTGTGATCACATCCAAAGTGGAGTATCCTTCATCATGTTAAATTTATTGGGGGAAAAAGGATTCAGTAGCAACACATTCACATAACAATGGTGCAAGTATTGGTTTTAGAAACCATCAAGCCTCCATTTCAACATCAAATAAGAACTAAACCAGATACGTTTTGAAGACCCGATTTCAACATTAAAATGCATATACAGAAACAGGATTGCTTAGCTGATACTAACCAGCCCCAGAAGGACCAATCAGGAAAAGGAATATCAAAGTGATTCTCAGTAGTGCAATATCTGAAGAGTGGCAAAGGGAAATCCCTATGTTCTGTCTTGTTTATAGTAGGCTTGTCCATGCAATCAAACATCAAATCAACATTAGGCACCATTCCAGGGTATTTGTTTAGCAACTGCAATAACCCCCATATCGTGAACATCATTCTGCTCTGCACACACGCGTAGTAAAGATCCAAATATAATTTCCCTTCAAAAATCACAACCCGAAAAGCAGCGAAATTCTTCGCTTCCATAATGTGATCCGTCTTTATCATCGTGCGTGCCCATGGCTCCAGATCACGACCGATAAAGCTGAAAAAACCAGGGCATTTGGAGGCCGGACGAGAGGACTCCGAGCGCCTTCTCTTGAGGACAGTATCGTTGGCATATGGGCAAGTGAGATATGAACACTGTAAGATTTTGTAGATTCGAGCATGTCGGGCCTCTTCAAGGAAGTTTTTTGGCGGGAATAAGTGCCAAGGGGTGGGCTCTAGGTTGTGACCCGCGACTGTTTTGGTGTGAGCTGCAAATCTATCAAGCTGTTCGACAAAAAGCCTGAATGAGGCTGATAGTACAAAAGAGATTAGGGAGAGATGAGAAGCGTACCTTGTAAAGGAAAACTGCGGTGAGAGAGACTAAAGCGAGGAGGCAAAAGAGGATATAAGTGGGTGTGCGAGCTACCGAAGCTGCCTTGGACGGAGCACCCATTGATAAGAGGTGCAATTGCTTCTTGTTGCTGATGACGATGATAATGAAACGAGTTTAGATGATGTTTTTAACCGCATTATCTTGGTGGGTGGTGATATTTTAGTGTCTTTGGAATCCTTCAATGGAGGTGAAGGGATTTGGAACTGTGTAGTAATCCCTCTTTTTCTCGTTCGAATGATGGTTGTGAGTGCTTTGACTTGTGTTAGACAAGAAACCATGTGGCCGTGCAGTGTAAAAGTGCAACAAAATGGAATGGATGGCGCCCACCAACTTTCTTGATCATTAAATTGCGTTTATCGCTATATTACCACCTTTTGCTTTTGGGCCGCTTCCTGCTGTTGGAATTGGAGTCTCGCTTTCTTTCGTTTTCAAAAACGAGACGTAATCTTTTGTCCTCCTTTCTCTTTCCCCGTTATGTTTTACTGAATCTTAACCATCTATTTATAAGAGTTAGAAAATTTGAGGGCTTTCAAAAATACATATATTTTCTCCTCTTCCAACTTTTTCTTACACCTTTCTATCTATATCATATGACCGGTTTATTCTAATAGTACTCTATGCTCCTTTCCTTTTTTTTTTTAAGCTCACAAGATATTTTAAGAGAGTTTCAATTATAGGAAGATGTCTTTAAGCCATCTATATTCAGACTAATTTCTGCTCGCACTAGATCAGTTCATAAAGGATAAAGTGCTACTCAAACAGGTCTCTTCATTCTTAGGACTCGAACTTGAGACCTCTGATTGAAAGTGCTAAACCACTCACACCAACTATGTTTGGTTCTCTATACTCTTTTCAAGTGTACTAAACAAAATCCATAAAAATTAGACTTTGACAAAAAAGTTTGAAACTGGTTTGGTTTAGTGCAACTCAGCTTAAATTAAAATTAACAAGTTTAGTTCAAATTAAACCATGGTTAAAATTTTTAAAAATAATTTTTTAATTTCAAACTTAAACTTGAGCTTGGGCTCTATGGTTTAGCCTAACTTGAACTTTGACACACACACACACACACACAGATAATATATATATATATAATCTTAAATCAAGTTAACTTTTCCTCCTCTCTCTTAGTTTCTCTGGGGCCATTACAAGCTAAACTTTTCTTGCTAAACCTTTCTTTCTTTCCAATGCACCAAGCCACCAATTAGTTCTTTCATCTACACCAAACGAATTGATCTAAGGCACCGAGTGTTTCTTTCATTTGCATAAAGTGTTTATTTCTAATACATCAAACCATGAAATGTTTCTCCTCTTTCTCAGTTTTTCCAATGCACCAACTATTTCTCCTCTTTTTATCACTTATTTATCTCGTCACCTTGTTATCGTTGGTTGCAACTCCTCTCCCACTATTTCAAAGGTTGAAACTCCTGTGATTGAGTTGAGTTATAGCTTTGGTGGTTGAGTTGGAGTTCACTTTTGTTGGAGATGCTTTAACTAGTGATCCTACAGAGCATGGCATATGAATTCCTCAAAATGCCTTGGTATGTCTATTACCTAAATCTTTCTCAAAAAAGAGAATTATCATACTTTAAGTAGAATTATAGCAGCTGATGATGATAAGATGGCTTGGAATAAATGTAATTCCATGGTTGTCTCTTAGATTTTTAATTATGTGGACAGAAACGTACAAAATACCATAAAGGTGTAATAATTTTTTATGGGTCTTGATGATTGATATGGCACTATAAAATCAAATATTATATTTACAAACTCATTATCTTCACTCACTTACTGCTTTGCTATGATATCAAGAGAAGAATTGCAATTAAAGGATAGGCAACATGAGGATCCAAGACCAAGAGTGCAAGCTACTGTATTCATAAGCCGAGGAAGATCAAAACAAAAAGTCAAACAATATAGTTCAAATGACATCTGTCACACAGGCCTGGCTTGATCAGTTAATTGTCATTGCTAGGTATAGGCAACTCTAGAGATGTAATTTATGATGCGCTCTATGATAAAAACTTCTCATATGTATTTGTCTCGTTGGACTATCGATAATGGGCCATCACATTATGGTTCAAACATCCTTAAATATTTGAGAATGTTCAAGAAGTTGGAGGTGATGAAAGAGTAGTCATTCGCGATGGAAGTTCCTTGAAAGTTGATAAAACGGGAGATGATGTTATGAACAAATACATCAAGCTCGACGATGTGGTTTATGTTTCAAATTTTGAACATAAACTGATATCTACAAGAAAGTTAAAGCAAAGATTCCAATTTTTAAATGCAAAATAATATCCACAAGAAACCTAAGTGAAGATATGGATTGTGCTATTGCTTACTATTTGAATGTTTACGTGATTAAGGACCCAAACTGACCTATGCTGATTAGACTGAGTGATCATAAGGATGGCGTTTATTATTTGCAAAACACACATAGTACTCATATGATGATAGTTAAGAAGATTAAGGAGTTATCATTGAGAAATCGAGACGAGATTCAATCCTAATTATAGCGGAATAATTATGAAACTTTTTCTTATCTTTAATTTCCTTAAAACCAAGATCACTTTAATTCTATAAAATCATTAACAATTAAATCATAATAAAGCACGAATTTTAATTCGTACCTTATTTTGAAGCTTGATCATATTCTTATTGTGTCTCTCGAACTGTTTCCAAAATCGATCTATTTCAATCGCCATAGTTGCATAAGTATTCGATCTCTAACGGTATCCACAGAATAAGTCAAGAGACCAAATGTATATTATAATAGAAGATGAAGTTATCACATTTAGAGGTGATAAAGTTCTCAATGGAAATGACTCAATGGAAGAAATTGTGGATGCAATGTTAGACATGAGAATAAACCATATACATGTCTATTACAATAAAAATGGAAATGTGAAATTTTAATCACATACCTCATTAGCAGATGCAATCAGATGGTGTGTTCAGAAATAATAACAAGCTTAGAGATATAATACCGTTTCCCACATTTTATACTCCCCGTTGTCGTCCCATAAAAACAACAGAAGGAGACGGTTGGTAGTGGACAGATGTGAGGTTTCAAAAATAAACTCAACATATACGACCCATCACAACAGTGAAACTACTGGGTAACCATTCACCGATATCACTCTCCCACTTAGGTCGTATATTTTATCTAAAAGTCAAGAAGTCTCTACTCAATTAAAGAAACCAAATGCATGAATTATGGCAATAAGTCCTCTGAATGTGATTATTATCTTCTATGTATCACGATGTATCATATTTCTTATTCTACTTTAATTGGATGAATAAACCTTTATGTTTATTCTAGTACCATAGTAATTATTATTTTCAAAATAAAAAATGTGTACACTAGAATGAGAAAACAACAAATTTAATAAGAGTTTCGTGAAAGTACATATAATAAATCATATAATAGAACTGAGTTCCAATCTAACAACATAATCTTTAAAACTATTTGGTGGCATGCCTTTTGTTAATGGATCAATAATCATCAATTCAATGCTAATATGTTAATGACCACTTTGTTCTCGTTGACACATTCCCTAATGGCCAAATACTTTATGTCGATGTGCTTACTGCGATTACCACTCGTTGTTTTTGGCTAAGAAAACTATAGCAGAATTGTCACAGTACATTCTTAATGGCTTAGAAATGGAATCCACAATTCTAAGCTCAGATATGAAACTCTTTAACCATACACCATGTGAGGTAGCCTTAAAATAAGAAACGAACTCAGCCTCTATGGTAGAAGTAGCAGTCAAAGTTTGCTTTGAACTCCCCCAGGATACGGCTCCACTAGCAAACATAAACACATATCCATATATTAACTTTCGAGAATCAACACAACCAGCAAAGTCTGAATCTGAGTAACCAACTACCTTGAGATTTTTAGTTCGTCTATATATAAGCATGTAATCTTTGGTCCCTTGAAGGTATCTCATCACCTTTTTTGTAACTCTTTAATGGTCTATACCTAGGTTACTCTGATATCTTCTCAACATTCCAACAATAAATGCAATGTCAGGTCTTATACAAACCTTAGCACACATTAGGCTCCCTACTATAGAAGCATATGGAATACTTTTCATTTGATCCCTTTCAAACTCATTTTTCAGGCACTGGTTCAAATTGAACCTATCACCCTTCACAACAGGTGCTATACTCGGTGATCAATCTTTCATTCGAAATCTCTCTAAATCCTTATTGATATAAGTTTCTTGGGATAAACCCAAAATGTATTAAGATTTGTCCCTATCGATCTTAATGCCATTGACATAATATGCCTCACTCATATCCTTCATATCAAAATTCTTAGAAAGAAATTGTTTTTACCTCATATAGCAAACCCTTCTCCTTGGTGGCAAGTATGATATCATCCACATATAGAACAAGGAAATAAATTTTACTCCCACTAACTTTTTGATATATGCATTGATCCATGATATTCTCTACAAAACCATATGAAGAGATGATATGATGAAATTTCAAATACCATTGATTGGAGGCTTGTTTTAATCCATATATGGATTTTTTAAGCTTGCACACACAAAAGCTCACCATCACTAGAGGAGAATCCTTCCGGTTGTTTCATATAAACCTCTTCCTTTAGGTTTCCATTTAGGAATGTTTTTTTCACATCCATTTGATGTAGTTCTAGATCAAAATGGGCAGCCAATGCCATAATCACTCATATATAATCCTTCTTAGATATAGGAGAAACGGTCTCCGTGTAATCGATTCCCTCCTGTTGAGTAAATCCTTTGACAACAAGTCTAGCTTTATATTTTTCAATGTTGCCTAATGAGTCCCTTTTTGCCTTGAAGTCCTATTTACATCCAATGGCCTTTGCACCATTAGGCAACTTGAAAAGATCCCAAACTTTTTTAGATGCCATAGAATTCATCTCATCTACCATGACATTGTACTACAATTGAGATTTATTGTAACTCATGGCTTATGAAAACATTTCAGGTTCATTTTCGACTCCAATATTATAATCAGCTTCTCGTAAATACACAATGTAATCATTACGTATTGTTGATTTCTTCTCTTTAGTTTATCTTCTTAATCCTCCTGTAGAGGAGCTTGTACAACTAGTTGCTCGACAACCTCTTTTGATTGCTGAACAATTTGATCTACTAGATTGTCATCGACAACTTATGGAACTTCAATGATTGGTTATTCAACACCTATTTGACTTTGAGGTATGCTACGAGTGATAATCAATATATTACTTGAAGTAGGAGTTTATATGTCACAATGATCCTTATCAAGAACTAAGTCTTGAGATTGTTCATTCCTACTGATTAAGTCATTCTCAAGAAACTTTGTATTTCTTGATTCCATAAGCCTAATACTATAAGATGGACAATAAAAATCCCTTTGGAGCTTTTAGCATATCTAATGAAATACCCACTTATAGTCCTCAGATCTAGTTTCTTTTCTTGTGGATTATAAACTCTTACTTTAGACCGACATCCCTAAACATGTATATGTCACAAGCTCAGTGTCCAACCTTTTCATAATTCAAATGGTGTTTTTGAAACAGTCTTGATTGGAACTCGATTTAATATATACACTATTACTTTAAGAGCTTCAGTCCATAAGGATTTAAAAAGCTTAGAGTTGTTAAGCAAACTCCACACCATGTCTAATAATATTCGGTTTCTTCTTTCTTCTACACTGTTTTGCTTCGGAGACCCAAACATGGTATATTAAGCTATTATCCCATGCTCTTGATGAAACTTTACAAATGGATCAGGTGCTTGTTCATCCTCAGCGTATCTACCATAAAATTCTCCATCTCTCTCTAATCTCACAATTTTTATTTGCTTACCGTATTGTCTCTTTAATTTTGTTTTAAATACCTTAAAGGCATTTAATACTTCGTTTTTGTTATGAAGCAAGTAGTTCTGACCATACGAGTCCATTTCTAAACTAAAAATTTCTATATGTATGATCTCTAATATGTTTAAACTCCTCTCAGCACCTTTCTTTGTCATGTTGGTCTGCTTTCCCTTTATGCAATCCACACAAACATCAAAGTCAGTAAAATCCAAAGTATTAAGTACTCCGTCATTCAGTAACTTTTTAATCCTTTCAAGGGAAATATGTCCTAATCTTCGATACCACAATATAGAGGATTGTTCATTCATAACACATATTTTAATACCAACATTATTATAGACATGCATTGTATTGTGAAAAACATTTTCTTGTAAATTAATTTGGAAAAGATCATCAATCATTGTACCATTCCCATTAAGATCAAATCCATGATATAAACTAAATGATGCCTTTGAAAAGTTAAAGGAATGTCCCAAAGGTACAAGTCTTGAAATTGAAATCAAATTTTTAGAAAACTTGGAATATAAAATGTTCTTTCCAAATTCAAAACAAAACCAAAATTCAAAACTAATTTGCATGCCCTAACAGCTTCCACATGTGAACATATCTTGTTGCCTGAATAGATGCCTGTTCGCTATCCACTGGCTTTCTGTGGTTTAAGAAACCTTGCAAGGTATTGAAAATATGGATTATAGAATTAGAATCAATCCACCAGGTGTTATGACAATCATCAACTGTATTAGATTTATAACAAGCAAGTGAGATTGAAATACCTTTCTTCGTAAGCCAAGCCTTAAATTTGGCACAATCCTTTTTTATGTGCCCTTTCTTTTTACAGAACCGATACTTGAGATTTAAATCCTTTTTGATCTCAATATAGACTAGTATTTTATCCTTTCCTTTTTGTCTGGCTTGCCCTCTATTCCTTCCTTCTGTGTCTATATGTGCACTTTCACCCAATTCCATTACCAGCCTCCCGTCCTCTTGAACACACATGATCAACAATTCATTGATAGACCATTTACCCTTATGTATATTGTAGGAGATTTTAAAAGGTCCATATTGAGGTGGAAGGGAATTAAGTATGTAATGCACAAGAAAAGATTTAGACATCTCAACCTCAAGAAACCTTAGCTGAGACGCAATGTCCCTCATTTGCATGATATGCTCACACACACCTCTAACATTTGTGAGCTTCATTGATGATAACTTGGTTATTAAGGTGCTGACTAGAGCTTTATTTGAAGACTCAAACTGTTTATCAATAGCCTTCAGTGGATTCCTAACATGATCACACTCTCTAATAAAACCACAAATACTAGCATGAATTTTGGTCTTTATGTATATCATGCTGAGGTAATTAGATCGCTCCTAACATTCATAAAGAGCAATTTCCACTTGAGTGCTAGTTTCAGTAGGTGCAGGTGGTTCATCTTTTCAGAAAACATAATCAATGTCCGTCCACCCTAATTGGAGAAGAATTCTCTCTTTCCATATTTTATAGTTATCACCCTTCAATACGGAAATATCACATTGAATATCAGAAAATTTACAACTTGATTAACTACACAAAATTCAAATAAACATGCTTATTTCACTCACTTTTGAAGCAAATAATCATATATCATGTTTTACCAATGTTAAAATATGCAATCATATTTCAAACGTGAATCATATAACAATTTAAACTACATGTGGGCTAAGTTTTAATTAAAAGATTCATACATAACCTTTATGACGAAACTATCAATTATATTCTTTTGCTTAATACTTACGGGTAAATTAAGAAAAAGTTAATTTACTATTCCATCCTTATTAACTATACAAATATAATAAATCTTCATGTGGATAAATTTTATTATATTTGAATATGCTTAATTACAATTTGTGTCATTTTACTATATGTGATCCATAACATTTACTATATAATTTCTCTTAATCAAAGATGATGTGGCTAATCTTTAACTAATTAAAATTATATTGATCACATGACACCTATTTTTATGCAAAATGATAATAATAAAGGTTCCACATAATCCTTTAAAACTTATTAATCATGCATCAATATCTTATATTTGCATAAAAAGGAACATATACATGAATTTAAAATCAAATAATGATTTAAATCATTTAATTCAGTAAAATTGGACTAATATGTCAAAATGGAAATATTTATGGGTTTAATAAATAAATACAATATAAAAATGGACCATACTATAAATACAATATACACTATCACTAGACTATGCGGTGAAAGAGGTGTATGCATCGAAAGCGTTTACCACTGCCTTTGTCCACTTCCTGTTTGCTATTCTTTATAAGTATTAAACTTAAAGCTTTTCACTGATGGCCCCGCCAATTACAATGTTTTCGTGGCCGCAATTTATGCAACAATTAAAGCAATGACAAAGTCGAAGCCTGTGGGCCCCATGAAAACTTTTTCTTAACAAAAGTGTCATTTGTTAAAACAAACCAAACCCAAAAAATTGTTACGAAAAAGAAAACCCACGTTTTCTGCAAAGAATGAAAAATGGGTGTCCATTGCCTTCAACGTTCAATCGAGTTAACTAAACCTGGATTCGACCCTTTTAAAAATCCAACTATAAACTCAGTTTTTGATGATTCAAAAGCCATTTTAAACAGAATTGGATTTCATTCAGATATGCAATATCAATTTCACAAGATAGTAACTGTAACATCCCCTCACTGATGGGAAACGGCAATGTGGTCTTTTTGAATGGGTTAGAATAATTGAAAGTGTCTTTATCATATTCATGCATTCATATATGCATATG
>JAOQML010000008.1:27053321-27069381 GCA_027568935.1 Erythroxylum urbanii
ATAATAGTGACAAATGGTTGATTGTGAATGTGATTAAAAGGCAGTCAGCAAAGCACACTCAATAAGTGATAAATGGTAGATGGGAAACTGGCAAACCATATTTTAATATTTGTATCTGTATAACCTTTTAAAATAATTGGCTCCCCACCAAATAAAACATGAACTCCACTTGGTTGTACTTATTAGATATCTTAAAATTCATTTTACCACTTCCAAGTGAAACTTTCCTTAATTAACTGAATAATTGCTCACTAACCCAACACCCATACAATATCGATCTTGTACATATCATTGCATACATTAAAGACCCTACTATAGATAGGTATAAAACAAAAGACATACTATCTTTCTCCTTTTTTGTCGACGGATATGCACACTTACTCAGCTTGAAGTGAGGTGCTGATGGCATGCTAACAAGCTTGGCATGCTTCATATTTTACCTTTCTAACTTTTTAAATATATCTTTCTTGAGGCAATCACATTTTTTTTTAGTATTCTTGTCCCGAGTTATTTTCATGCCTAAAATCTACTTTGTAGGTCCCAAATCTTTGATATCAAAGGATTTAGACAACTTCTCCTTCCATTTTTGGATTATTCCAACATCTTGACTCATAATTAATATGTCATATATTTATAGAAGAAGAATGATCTAGTTCCCACATGTGAACTTCTTGAAATACACACAAGGATCGACATATGTTTACTTGTATCCATTTCCTATCATAAAGGATTCAAACTTCAATACCACTATATTCGTTCCTGTTTAACCCATATAAGCTTTTCTTTAGCTTGCAAACTAGATTCTACTTACCTTTAACCTTGAATCCTTCTAGTTTCTCAGTGTATATTTTCTCTTACAAATCTCCATATAAGAGGGTTGTCTTAACATCTAATTGCTCAATTTCAAGATCCAAACTAGCAGCTAGACCTAATACAGTTCATATTAAGGTCATCTTGATTGCCTGTAAGAAGATTTCATTAAATTCCATACCCTTCTTTTAACTGAATCCTTTCACCACTAGTCTTGCCTTATGCTTTACTAGTTTGTTACCACCATTCTTTATCTTGAATGCCCTTTTTTTTGGCCAAAGCCTTCTTGGCTTTTGGAAGTTTTATTAGCTCATATGTTTCATTTTTCTTTAAAGAACTCATCTCCTCCTTCAAAACTATGATCCAAAGATCTTTATCTTTGCATGATGCTACCTCTAGCACATTTTCAGGCTCTCCCTTTTAAATTAGAAGATATTTAGAAGTTAAACACGCTTTTCTCCCTGGTCGACCTTTGAGGTGAATATTATTCACTGCTAGACTAGATTGTTCCCTCTTCTTATTATTCTCAATAATGTTATCTTCATCATTTTCTAGATGTAGTTCATGTAGCTCATCATTATCAGGTTATACCTACTAAAACATGTGTTTGCTCACATTTTTCATCTTCTTCACCTATGGGCTGATTAATAGAGATTGAAGTTGGAGAAGTACTAACAACATCATAAGATGAACCACTGTGAGTAGTATCATTTACTTTAAAGAGATCAGTACCTATCTCATACTTTTATAATACCACTTCTCTGTTTTTAACACTTATGCTTTTCTAGGTCATAAAGTCTGAAACTGAATTGATCACGCATAACTAACAAATAAGCAAGGTATCTCCTTTGTGTTATGTTTCTATCTATGTTCTTTGGGTACATTTTTAAACACCTTGTAACCAAATACCCTCAAATATTGGTATGAAGGATCTTTATTTGTCCTCGCTCTCTTAGGAATCTCAAAGTTTAGGGAACTGAAGAAGCTCAATTGATTAGATACACCGCAGTTCTAACCGCTTCACCTTAAAATGTCTTTGGTAGATTAAACATTTTGAGCATGAAAAAAACATTATTTATAATTGTTCTATTCATTCTCCTGATGATACCTATATTTTGGAGTATTAGGTTCACTTTTCTCATGTCTAATGTCATGCAACACATAGTAATATTTGAACTCCTTACAAGTATACCTTACTTCATTATCTGTTCGCAGACACTTCAGTTTTCTCTCTAGTTCCCTTTCTACCATGGCATGAAACTTATAAAATCTTAATATATGTACCTAAGTCTTACTTAAGCATCGTAATAAATGTAACAAAATGCTTGTTACTTCCCAACAATTTCTTTTCAATCAGACCACAAACATCTGAATGTACTAGCTCCAATCTTTCTGTCCTTCTTATAAATCTTCTTTTGAAAGAGACTTTATGTTAATGATCATAAGGATTAAGAGGAAGGGTGTTATTAACTAGGATAAAGGATTTACCGACTAGTAGATTGATTCCCTTCTCACTTATGTGCCTTAATTGCCGATGTCATAAATTAGGAGAAGTATCTTTAACAATTGTATACACTTCTCCACCACAAACCTTCAAGTGTGTCACGTACAATGTGCAACATAACTCTCCTCAAGCAATTGTCAATGCTTGCTTAGATAATTTCCACTTCTTATCCTCGAAGGTGTGATGGGATCCTTCTTGATCTAACACATTATCTGACAATAAATTCAGCCTTAGATTGGGTATATGTCATATGTCTCTCAACATTAGCATGCATCCCACATTAGTTTGAACCTAGATATCGCCCATCCGACAATCTTTGCAGAACTTTGATTTCCCATCTTAACACTCCCAAAGTCTCCACTCCTATAGTTCCAGAAGTAATCCCTCTTAGTAACACAGTGATAAGAAGCTCCTGTATCGATCAACCACTCAAAACTTAAATCATTGATATAAAAACATTCACTTTTTGCACAACTCATGCTCGAAGCTATTGCAACTGTATTCTTATCATCTCCATCATTCTGATGGTCTTGCTTTTTCTTAACCCTCTTTCACTTGTAGCAGAACTTGTTAATGTGTCCTAGCTTGTTGCAATAGTGATATATCTTCACTTCTTTATTGCCTCCAGATTTTGATTAGTTATAAGACTTGCCACGCCGTTTATGACATTTACTTTTGCCCCTCCAACTTTCTACTAAACAAAGTCTGCAGATTATCATCTCCCATCTCTTTTATTCTGATTTTTTATTGAACATACTCTCTTTGATTACATCCAAAGAGAGCACATCTTCAAGAGCTAAATTAATAATTGTCACCAGCATTGCCTCCAAACTATTTGTTAGTGAACTTAACGGGAACAAGGCTTGAAGCTTGTCATTAAGAATGATCTTCGCAATAGTCAGCTTATTGATTATATTATGAAAATCCCTAATATGCTCCAGCACGGATTTCCCATCTTAGTCAGTTCATCCAATAACCCTGAATTGAATATTGGGATGGTCTTGTACTTGGCTTGAAATATCTTATAGGGTGCTAGGGCAAGGTATACTATTAGGTCATGAATAAGATATGGTGCTACCTATATAATGTGATGTAGATTGGGCAAGTTACCCTTTGAATAGGAAGTCTATAAATGGATTATATATTCAACTTTATCTTTCTCTTATATGATGGCAAAGCAAGAAGTAGTTCACCATATCCCGATCTTTAATAGAGGCAGAATATTATGCTATGGCTATGACCACTAGTGAGATAATTTAGTTAGGAAGCTTACTAAATAAATAGTTGGTTAAGAAGCTTACTAAATAAACAGTTTGTACAACATACAAAAGCCACTAGTCTTTTGTGTGACAACAATGTGACTCCATGCCAAAAACTCAAGTTTTAATGAAAGAACAAAACACAACGAAGTAAATTGTCACTTTATTCGTGAGAAGTTGCTTTTTAGAAAACTTTTACCATACTATCTTCTACCACATTTGCAATTAACTAATTCAATAAATGCCGACATTTCTTGCTTTTCAAGCTGGACTTCAGAAATTTATGCTCTAACTTGAGGGAGGGTAATAAAGACATTGTATTTCATGTATTCTCCTTGTATATTTTGTTAGTATATTTAGTTATTTTTTGATTATTTTTCTATAATTAAGGATTCTGTTTTGATTATTATAGCATGATCTTGTACATCTTCCACCTGTATATATTTATGGAAGCCCTTCCTCAAACTTATTTTCATTGTTTCAATTTTTTTTACGTTTTATTTTATTTTAATTTAATTTCCTATTTTAATTTTTGATAAAAATAAATTACTTTAATATTATATTTTTTATTGACAATAATAAATATTAAATAAAACTTAAAATAAATAAATTTATTTTATTTTTGAAAAGCCTTAGTCGCTTCTTACACTTAGAAAACACGTCGCTAACACATTCCAAATGGAGTTTACATTTCAGGAGCCAGAGGCTCAAATTCCTTCAGCCTAAAGACATTAAAGAAGCATCTGTTCTGCCGTTCACAGAGACAGGATCTTTGACACATTCCTAACTCATTTGTTATTTACAAGTAATAGCCTATCAAAATAAGAGCTTCACAATACATGAAAAAGAAAATTTAGAATTTGTTGCATCAAAAAAGTATGGTGGAAAGACAAAAGAAGAGCTTTACAATACATGAAAAAGAAAATTGCATCAAAAAAGTATGGTGGAAAGACAAAAGTTTGAGTGGCACGCCAAGAACCAATGAGATACTGCGCTAAGAAAATGTTCTAAGAAACTCCTCAAACCGTAAATATCTTTCGCACTTTCTTCATACCCCTGCGACATATAGGACAAGTAGCAGCTTCTTCTGCAATTCTGCAGAGTAAATAAGTGTTAGATGTTGAAAGAGCAGGTTGACGCAGTATGCACAAATTTGAAGTGGTCGTACAAACCTTGTTGCACAAGTAAAACAGGCGGCACAATGTCCGCATGGAAGAAAGAAACAGTCTCTTGGGGCATCAAAGCAAATAACGCACAGACGACGAGGGTTTTCCCCTTCTGCTAACTGCTTCCCTTCATGAGAATTTTTGGCAAGCCATTCATCCACATCCTCCTCATCATGTGAGTTTGAATCATAGGATGAACCCCAGCTTGAGTTATCTTCGTCTTTGTGGGAAAGCAATGGAGTGTGTTCAGTTGCTGTTTCTCCTACTTGTCTACTTTCTCTGTGATCTTGGAACACATTGCAGAATCTGAAGGTTAATAAGCAGATGACAGTCATAATGCCTGCATCCAGAAAGAGTGGCAGATGAGGATGAATTTATTATTTTTCCTGACACAAAGAATAATCTTGGAGTAAAAGCTCACCTGATCCGATAAAGTAAGTGATCCATCTTGGTCCAAAAGACAATTTCACCTGCCAGTCATAATCTGTACTAACCTGAAAGAAGGGTTAAAACTCATGCTTGAAAATCAACAAGATTTTGATCCATAAATTCTCCAATATGATAAAGTAAACTGGGAAAATGTTCTAAAATGTGTCAAAAGTGTTACTTCATGATTTGCCAAAAATTACACACATCTTGGTATTTACCATGGACAAATTATTTGCAAGTAATCTGATTTCCCAGCCACTCCAAATGTTAAACTTTTTACCTCTTCTGGAGCAGGAGATTTTAGAATAGCTGCATTTGTCCCCAAAAGAAACAGCTTTAAACTGCATAAGTTGTTGTTGAGGGGGCACCTATAGTATGCCTGAGTTGTGTTATAGACAAAAGCATTCACCATAAACGTCAACTCCACCTGCATAATGCAGGGGAACTGAAGATAAGTCATCTAATGATTTGCAAAAACCTAACTGTCCACAAGGAATACGTTATTGAAGAAATAATGATCATTAGCTTTCCCAGAAAAGGTACATCCACCAACTGCTGGATAAATGCTATGTATGTGAAACAAATCTGTCAATTTTCTTTACCAGATTATTCAAGCACCATTAAAAATCCATGAACAACTTATTCCTTTTTGCTTTCAAAAGTCCAGGAAAAGCTGCCAGATATTAGTAACTGGTGATACTTCTAGTTGAGTTACTGGGGTACCTATCAGAAATACAAATTTGAGCTATATTACCATTTCTAAATGTAGATAACATGTGTGACAGTCAAATAAGTGGCATTTAAAGGTTTTATGATTAATAGCAGACTAAAAAATAGTGACAAATCAACCATTAGTTGAATCTATAAGAGAGTTCCCTCACAGCTGAACAGCAATAGAACAAAATCTACATTTGCACTTACAGTGATCCAAATATACCATTAGCTTTTACCTGATCATCATAATCAGGTTCCAACAAATAGCTCTACTGGGATGTGAAATTTGACCTGTGTTCTTGATCATTGAAGGGATGGTACCAAGTGAAGGGTACAAGATGATTTCCTAATAATCTTTCCCACAAAGTATGTGATTTTATGCATTCTACAGCATGTAATTTAAAGTATGACTGAAAAGAATGTTCTTTTTCCAGTGATCATTAACCTGAATTAATTTGTATGCTCAAGGACTAATAACATGTTTTGGAGTTGGAATGAGCCAAGTAGAGCTAACTATGATGTTACGTATGATGTTGAAATAGAAAGTCAAGAAAATACCTCTACTTCCTCATTGTTCAGATTTCCCACAGCAATATAATAATCAGAAGACTTTGAAATTTTTTGCTGAATCACTCCGCTCCCTGTCAAATAATGCAATCAGAACCCCTAGGTCGGAGCTAAGTCTATAATAGGAAGAAAGAGTTGTAGTATTCCAGGAAAAACAATACCTTCAATAATATTCCAGGACAAAGTTGTATTTGGATGTGAAGGATCATCTATCCATTCGACTAGGCTTTCTTTACCTGCATAACAAGAAAAAAAAAAAAAATGAAACATAAAATCAAAGGGAAGCAAGAAAAGGAAAAGGAAATAGTACACGGACCCACTTTTAATCCTTATTCTGGCTATGCAAGATTCAAAATCATTACTAATTATAGAGTTACTTCCAAGTTTCCCTGAAACTATACCCAAAATCTAATATCATCGGCTGCCAGATATATCAGAAAGTATTATTAAAGCGTGTGAAGTAGTAGTTTGTTAGACCTCCAATTACCAAGGTTTATTCTAGAAGGGTAAAGGAAAGGGTAACTGAGTAAAGTTACCACTTTCTGTTATAGTCAGGGGGGCTGATGGGTATTACGTGCATGTGGGAGGGGAGAGAATAGGAGTTGGTTGCATGGCTGACGTGGGAAAGTGACTAGTATAAATGATGTATTGATTGGGAGGGGAATATTATGCAATTTCTAAGTTCATTCTAGTGAGCCTAAGGCTAGGAGAGAGCAGCACTCTCGAAATTGCCAGCAACTCACACTGTAACTTGACAGAGTTGAGATATTTATTAATAAAATTCAGTGAACAAACTCTCCATTACTGAGAGTTCTATCATAGTTCTTTAGTAGTATATATATATATGTGGATTTATATGTTTTTAGTTTCTTAGAGAAAAGGTAAAACAAAGCATGAAAGCTACTCCTGCTATGTTTTTTGGAGTCTTCAGAAAACGTTAGAATATTAAATCAAATGACAATGTAGGAACCATTTGTCTGGAAATAAACTACAAACAAGCAGTAATGCTAAACTACTAGTAGGAAACTCACCTTGGGCAATTATAAGAGACACAGGCAAAGTACTTTGAGTTTTTACACTATAAAAGATATCCAACTTAGAACCCTTGTTTAGGAAGTAGATCCACTCCTGCAGGAAACAAGGTCAATATGCAAATCAATAAAATTTGTCTTCCATGCTATAGTAATGGCATTGTGCATATGACTTGGCCTTTTTTATTTCACAAAGCTGTTCTTACATAAGACAGAAGCAATCAGATCTTAGTGTGGCATGAATGGAAAGATCAAATTGAATAATTTGCATTTTCCTTCTTTGAGTTTTTGATGCAGTCAGTTGGTTGTCCTTGAATGGTTAGAGAAATTATGCAATTGGGCTTTCTATACATTCGACTGGAAAGTCTTCCATCATGTACATCAATGAGACATAGCTTATGTTCAGAACTAGTGAGACAAGATTTACAACGTATTGAAAAAGAAAGTGAAGGATTTAAGTAGTTCAATATTTGCCTTGTGCAAATCATATGCAACAGCAACTTTGAATGCTTCAGTCCAAGTGATTTTCACATCCAAGGGAGGAGGCTCGTAGAATCCATACAGCATTGGCACTGATTTGGGTTCATCTGTCATCTGTGCCTGTTCGTTAACACAAAACCATATGAAATCAGATCAAGAGAGGAGAAAGAACAACACAAAACAAAGAAAAGGAAGTTAATTACCGTAATAGACTGCACAAACAAAGAATTAGTTTGTATGAGGCGTGAGCAATGGGGACCCAAATACAATCTCTGGGATCCATAAACGCCAAGAATCAATGTCATAGATGCTGCTTGCAATGGATTATCGTCATATTATATCCACAGAGATTAAAATCAAAATTAAGTTACCATAGTAATTGAAAAAATTAACTTGGAAAAGAAAAAGGAGCCAAATAGGGATCTGGGATACTAAAGTAGAAGCCTAGGATTTAACTGATTCAAATTTAAAGAAGTTTTTGAACAGTGTTCTATATGAATGTGACTACGAAAATGTGAAGAAGAAGAATCAGGAAATGAAAAGCGCACCAAATAACCAGAAGGTGAGAAGAACGAGGAGGCAGGACCAAACGTCTTCTCTCATCTCGCTGGGTACGGCAGCGGAAGCAGTATCAGTTGTCAACCTGCTTAAACGATAAGCTGCGACTGAACCAGCACCTGGTCTCTGTTGTCGCTCTTCTTGGTTGTGATGTTGTCCTTCTCTTTCCTCATTTTCCTGTTGACCAGCGTCTTCTTCCTGTTGAATTCGGGGAGCCGAAATCGAAGAAGAAGAGGAGGTAGCATCAATGGAAATACGCTGACCACGATCTGGGTCTTCCATAAGTTTACCAGCAGGTGCAAGAGAAGACTTGGAAGTAAAAATGTAGAAGTTTGAAAACAGTTCTGAAAAACTTGAAAGAAAAGAAACTTTTCTAGTTTATTTTGATCCTCCACCCCTCTGCACGGACACTTGGTGCCACCAAGCAGTCGTCTCTCGTCCTCGGGACTGGGACTGGGACTGGGACTGGTTGTTGAATCACTGACAGTTCGTTGAAACAACTGTATCTCTGGTTCGTTTTCATTTAAATGGTCGGTTACTGCATACATGGAAGTGGGTTGGCAATGGGCGGGTTAGACCTGGGCCCGACCCGAGTTTTTATTGACCTGTCGACTTATATTATTTTTAAAATTAAAAATATAAAATAATATTGTTTATTTACAAGAATCAGGCCTCGTATTACGTCGGGCTTGAACCGCCCGAAGACAATTATGAGCCTGACTTAAGGTTTAATTTTTTTTTTAAAAATTATTAAATTGAATTGAGACGAGCTGAAATTGATCAATATGCAGTTGAGAGGATATTATTAGACAAATTGATGTTTTTCATATCATCTTCAAAAATAATGGGTCGATAAGACTAAGAACTAAGTCTGCCTTTAATTGGATTTAGTAAATATCAGGTCCGTCTAAAATTCAAGATCAGTCTACCAATTACATTGGGCACATAGTGACAATATGCGCGGTCTTATAGCCACTATGACCTTTGGATAACCAACACTCTACGTGATTAGAGCAATTTTATGTCCTTACTAGTTGATGATGAAGTTCTTATTAACGTTGGAGAATTACAATGAGACCAGAGTATGTCGTGATAATGTTATATGATGTCACTAAAGAGAAAGATCATATCAGATTAATTGAATGTTAAATTAACATTCAAATTGGGGAGCTTAGAAGCACATGAAACTTTGAAGATTGGAGCCAAAATGACCTTAAATAAATAGGAAGGAGATGGAGAAACTCTTGGTAGAGCATAGTAATATGTCTGTTTGCTCTCACTCAGACCTACAAGGGATAAGCCTCTAGGTAATTACTCTTAGGCTAAATGTTGATCCAACTTTAATCTTGTGAAAAAAAAAAAAAGATGGCGTTCATAGATGAGTGAGATACAACGATTCAAGAAAAATTGACGAGTTATTCACTACAGGATTCATCAGGAAACTAGAGTATGTATAATGGTTGGCGAATATTGTTATGGTCAAGAAGTCGAGTAGAAAGTTAAAGATGTGTGTATACGTCAGAGATTTAAACAAAGGATATACGAAGGACTATCATCCTCTACCCAAAATTGACCCACTTATGGATGGAATGTCATGTAAAGAATAATTGAGCTTCATATACTTTTACTTAGGATATAATTAGATCTATATGCACAAACCTTATTAGGATAAAAAATTATTTTATCACCCACATATTACTATAAGGTAATGCCCTTTGGAATAAAAATATAGGAGTAATATATCAAAGGCTACTTAATATGATGTTTCTAAAGTAGATGGATGATATAATAGCAGACTCCTAACAAATCCAATCATCTAACAGACATGTGAGATTGCTTCAAAATAGTTATGACGCTCAATATTAGAATTGACAAACTTTTAGGCTTCATCGTGAGTAGCCGCAAATGTTTACGTCAATGTTAGAAATGGCAATCCCCTAACCTATAAAAGAGATCCAACAACTTGTAGGAAGGATCACTGGCTTATCAGGATTTTTGTCAAGATTTATATAAAGGTACTTAACATTTTCCAAATCGCTTCGTTAGCCATAAAACTTTGATTGAGGTGTAAATTATTAGGAAACTTTCAAACGTTTGAAGGAATACCTATGAAGTCCAGCACTATTAGCCATATTAGTTGATAGGGATTTGTATCTTTTACCTAGCAATCTCAGACGAAGCAATATGAATTGTGTTAGTAAGAGATTGATAAACATCAAAGGCCAATTCATTCTGTGGGTAAAATTTTTTTCACGGAAGAGACAAGGTACAAGAGTACAGTGAAGCTTGTGGCATAGCCCTAATGACATATGCAAGGAATTTTAAAGGCTGGTTTTAGGCCTACATTATAAACATTGTGACAAACTTATCATTCTGACATATTTTGCACATGCCTAAAGTTTATGAAGACTTTTAAAAAGTCCCATCAAGTTATGAAAGTTCTGTATAAGTTATTTCATAAGTGATAACAAATCTTATTGTAGGGTATATGTTCTTATAGGCGGTGGATGAAGAATGAAAAGAAGAAGGAAGTGGATTATAAGTGTGCATATAATGAACAAATAGAGTACAATTCATATCTAAACATAAACACAACTCCATAGCAACTAAAAAACAGATATAAAATATGAGGCCATTATACGCATAGTGTGGTTGGCAAAACACTGACATATATATTTAATATTTAAATGAAATCAGATTCACAATAAATTTTTCATAAAGTTGAATTATTATTACAAAGCCAAAGAAGATGCCATGTGTGAGTACAAAGAATATAAAAAAAAAACCTCCAATAGAGTTAAACATTAGGATACAGCTCGTATCTAGAAAGGATAATCAATCAGCAACTCAACTTTCCAAAGTAGTTGTGTATGGAATTCAGAATTTAAGGGTGCTTTTCAAAGAAAGGGACAAGCCTACATTCGAGAAGTGATAGTGGCCCAACTAGCTTAACAAAATGAAGATTGGACATGCTCGATTATAACGTACGTTGAGAAAGGGGAACTTGTGGATGAAAAGGTTATGTTATGTCGTGATCAGTGGATATTTATACACGCTATCTTTTATACCAACTTATTTGAGATGTGTTAGTACTATAGGAGTGCTACAAATCTTGAAGGAACTTTATGAGAGATCTTGTCAGGCATATTAAGGAACAATAACTTAATTCACAGGATCTAAAGAGTATGTTACTTCTAACTAACCCTAAAGGACTCCATTGAATATGTAAAAACCTAAGACAATTTCTAAAGACGTGCTCTTTACCTTACGTAATCAGCCAATTATACATTACATAACAATTTCAAATCCTATTTTGCTTGATTAGTAAACAATAGACATGTTAGGGCCATTTTCTCTTATTAATAAGCAACATAAGTTCATCTTTGTGGTTATTAATTACTTCATCTCAAATAGGTTGAGGTAGAATCTTTTGCAGAGGTACTCTTAGGAGATTGGAAAATTTTAATAGTGTTAATATTATGTGCATAAATGGAGTTTCCTGTCTTGATACTCATAAATTAATAACGTATTGTACTTGACAAGCAAAGTTTTTAAACTTATATATTTCTGCCAACATTAAATAGAAGTTCTCTTTACTTTCAAATCTTAGATGAATGTTTTAACAGAGGTAACAAATCACGCGACATTGAAAGGGCGAGGGACAAGAGTAAGTTAAATTATAGGCAGTTGGCCTGAAGATTTTCATAACATACTACAAGCCTACATAGCCACCCAGGAGGCATCTATAGTGGAATATCCTTTCAATTTCACATGCGGAGCATCTTATCCTCGTTGATCTAAAGGTCTCAAGTAATTAGTTATTGGGTTTCGATGATAAGCAAAATGGAGACCATTTGCATAATAAGTTAAACCTTGTTGAAGAGAAAATGGAAGAATTAAGTTCGAAGAATAGGACATACCAAAAAAGGTTCAGGTTGTTCAATGTGAAGAAAAAAAAGAATGGATACAATGGATAAAAGAGACTTAAGTGGACAATTTTTGCAAATTAGATTAGATTGTTCAACATAAAACAAGTCATCAGAGCTAAAACCGATGGATTTAAAGAACTTAATGGAATAAATATAACAAGAATGTGGAATGGGAAGCATATAAGACCTATTATAGTTAAATTTCAATTTATTTGCTATTTTTATTCTTTAGAATTTATCCATTTATGTTTCTAAATATTTGAATAAATTCATAAGTTATGTTTTAAAAGTTGCAATCCCATATTTCTCATCTTCCAAAGAACATCCAAAATTAAGCAAACTAAATTTTCAAAGCTCTGATCAGTGACAAAATAGTAAGTGTATTGTTGATATATAATTTTAATGCTATAAAACTTTTCTCTTTTACAAATATATCACCTACTAACTTAGAAAATATACATATTTTTAGTAAGTAATATAATGGTAAGTAGGGTATCGATCTCACAAAAAGTAATGCGGACAAAATTTTAACAATGGCAACGAAAAAAACGACAAGACAATTAATCAAAAGAGAATCTAATCAAATAACTATTCTTAGATGAGTACTTCCCCAAATAAAACTTTTGATTTTACACTTTAATTAACCTAAAATGAACATATTCTCTAGATAGTAGGACTTTCTACTCTTTTGAGCTATAATAATTTACACTTTAATTTGTTAACCTGTATTGCTAACTATACTAACAACCCTTTGAATGCATTAAGTTTTTTAAAATCCTATAAATGGTTTTTTCTTAACACAATGAAAATCATACAAGTCTCCCTTGAGCACAATGTTTAACCCCCTTTCGATCCACTCACAAGCAAGCTCTCTAGAACCATCTATAAGTGAATTAAAATCAAATTTAGATGTTAACATAAATAAATCAGTATAAGAAAAATAAAAATAGCTCACAAAATAAATCTCATATCATAAATTAAATTGAATCAATCCATTAAAAAATAGTCACTTTGTTATCCTTATCTAAACATAAGAAAAGAGTTTTGCCACAAAACACATTTGCAACAATGAAATCATTAAAAAAAATCAAAATCATAATAAAAGTATCTAGAAAAAGATACCATTTGATAGATCATAAGTATCTAGAAAAAGATACAATTTGATAAATCATAAGTATCTAGAAAAATATCTAGATCATAAGTGTCTAGAAAAAATAGCTTAAAAAATCAATTACTTAAAGGTTGAAGAAGTCTTATGATGGTTAAATCTAAATTTTAGAGAGAAAAAGATATTTTCTAAAGACAAAATATTATAAAAATTAAGGTTTCTCCCTTTAAAATGTTTTACTTTAGGTACGTTATAGTTTTCCCGATGGTCATGACTTGGATTGTTGGCCTTTAATGTGTCTTTTGGCTGATAGATATTTCCTTTGACATAACCTTGTCTCTAAGTAATAGATCTTATTATTTTCTTGAAGATGAATACATTGCATGTAGCATGCTTATGTCTCCTACGCAACTGAGGCTTAAGCCATGTCACTTGCAACACTTGATCATATTAGGGCATAGGCTACAAGACAAGCTTGGGCCATATCATAGTCCTCTAAAAATTGTGAATTTCTTCATATTTTTACTTGGAATTACCTTTAATTCTTGAATAATATCATCTCAATGTCCAATTTACATAATTACCTAAAAAGGTAATAAAAACTAAATAAAATAAAGTAATTTAGCATTAAACAAGCAAAATGCTTAAATAAATATGTGCATAATTCATTCACATAAAATATCTTCATACTTAAGATTTTGCTTATCCTTAAGCAAATCAATTTCATCATTTTTAACTTTAAAATGTAGCATTTCTAATAAAGATTTAACATTTCAATTAGAATAATCAAGACTATCCATCATGCATTAAGTTGCACTATTCATCAGTTAGTTAGGCTTTCAAAAAACTAGTATTAAGTCATAAATCAATTTTAATTTACATCAAATAATACATCAAAAATTAGCTTAATTTATAAAATTAAACATAATGTATACATTAGACATTCATAAAAAAGATGTTTCAACTTTTAAACATTTTAATAACCCATTAATAAAAAAATAAAACACTAAACTTTAAATTAACAAAGGAGCATTTAGAGGCTATTTAAAAATTCTTATAACCTTTTGATGCAAAAGGAAATACCATGTCATGAGTGCTCTCATTACTCATTTAAGTTATTATTTCAAAAAGTTACTAAAACTACTCTTTAACTTCATAATTTTTACTTAAGTTAAAGCTAGTATAGTGAATTTATTTATAGTCATTTATTCATTTTTATTTTTATTTATTTGTTTTAAATAGGATACTAAAATATTTAGAAAGAATTAACTTCTAAATAGAATATATGTCTAAAATATATTTAAAAATATTGCAACGCAAATGAAGTATCCATTCTGATGATTATTAGAATAAATTAGAACTAAGTTAGTTATCAATGATCGCAATTATTGGCCCTAAGTTATTAAATCACAAAATAATCAAACTTATAAATATTTCATAGCTATTAATCTTCTTTCAAAATTATTATATTTTAAGCCAATTGAAATAAAACTAATAAGGGTAATGATGATAAAATTAATAAGTATAATAACTTATGTCAATAAATAATCGATTATCTCCCCATACTTGACTTATATATTAGTTCTCAATATACCAATATAAAGAATACAAATTAAATGTAGATAGAAAGGGAGGATATAAAAACATATACGAAAATTTTCTATCTCCTATTATCATTTGTTGTCAAAGGTATTTATGATCACCATTTAGGATTTACTTATACCTTATAAACAACCATAATTAAAGGGAAAAAATGGAAATGGAAATAGACATTAATTGAAACCAAAATAAAGTACTGAACATTAATAAAATGGCTATAACTAAAATAAAAAAAGAAAATAGTTAGGATGTATAAAGGAAAAGCACACTATCACAATATATATGCCACAAGGAAAAGAAAAGAGAAGAGAGGTTTGTAGCAAGCTCATCATTACAATCACTCTCCTCCCTTGTCATCATGGAGAATTGAGCCGGTTGTTTGGAGTAACCTTGTAGCGCTCCGTTACTATGGGGTACATACCGGAGCACTCTGAGGACATTCCAATACATAACCTATGATAATGATGTGCTACGTTCAATCACAACTTTCACTTAACATGGCATCATCATTTTTTTTATAAGGCATTGTCAAGAAAGTCACAATATTTAAAACCAAAATTTCCCCCTTTTCATTTCATAAATCCGAATGTAATACATTATAGCTTTCGAATAACCGTACATGTACATCATCATAACCTATTACAAAATAAGCTATATGAAAGAGAAAATACACAAAAAGATCTATCTAATCTTCTAATCTCAGCTGACTGACCTAAGAGCCATTTTCTTCACAAAAGTACAAGAATTACGCTTCTTGTATGGTCTCTCAGTAGCAAAAGTCCTCCCTCGGTCCTAAAATGTCAACGTGCAATTTTTGGTGAGTTTTGCAAACTCAGATGAGGTAACCATCATCGATGGTTCACTCAATTCATGCAACACATCAAACATGTAGACATATAATTCACA
>JAOQML010000008.1:27081625-27097509 GCA_027568935.1 Erythroxylum urbanii
AAGAATTATTCAAATATTTACAAAAATTTTAGTAGTGAATAATTAACTTTTTGCATTCCTTTATTCCTACTCCAAATTTGTCGATAAACAAAGTTGGATTGAAAAGAAATTGGCTCTAAGTAAAATTATTTGAATTGTTTAAATTATCTAATAATAATATCATAATAATAATACAAATCAAAATGTATTATGTCCTAAAAGATTTCATTGATTTTAAATTTATTAAATATGTTAATTATATAAAATTTAAAAATTAAAACATTCACAAATTACAATCATTTTTATTAGTAGAACAATATTTTTCTATCTAATTTATTAAATATAGAATATATGAAAATGATAATGAGAAAATTTCAGAGAATTATGTGAAGATACCTCAAAGTATATTAATAATGAAAATTTAATATCTTAATTATTAATTCGACACTAATTTAATCAAAACTCTTACAAAATATTGTAAATTATTGCATAACTGATATTGAAAACGTTTACATATTTAGTAGATAATATCTTTAAATTAAAATTTTAATTAATTGTAGTTAAAGAAAAATGAAAAATAAGCTTATTTATGGACTAACTTTTGTTCAGAATAAATGATGTTTAATATCAGTAGTACTTTAAGATAAATATCAATTTAACAAACTACGCAATTTGAACAATAAAGTAGTAACAAAGTAGAGAAATTATGATACAAATTTTTTTGTGAATTAATCTTGTTAATATCTACAAGAGAAAGAGAGCGAACACTTTTTTTAAAAAGTAAATGAATAATTGATTAATCAATGAGGCAAAAGCCTTATAAGCACAATCCTTGTTTTTGACTTCCAATTTTAGGTTTAGAGCCATACTAATTCTTTAACATTCTGACATTTGTAATAACGAAATCACGCTCTTTCCAATAATCCACTTACACAAAATAGATATATGGTCTTGTGAAACCAATTGAGCAATTAAGAAGTGAGCTTGTTTGTGTGGTTTTTTAAAGAAAAATTCACTTCTCCTCTCCCACTATGGTCTTGTGATGCCTTGCATGTGGCCTTGGGAGCTTCCACTAATCATCTTTTATTGTCCAGGTTAAGCTCGAGTTGAGGACCTTAAGAAGTTGCTTTCATCAGTTCCCTTAGATTTATGCCCAGTAGAAGGTTGGTAATTCCTTAGTACATTTTTTCCTTTTCCAAATAGCTTCTCATATTCTTTTCTGCTTGATTCTTATGCAGGCATGTCTAGATTATATATGAATGAAGAATCATCTTTTTCAATAAGCTAAACTCATTATGCTACTTCAATACTTGAGTGATCTTCTTCTACCCATGGTCAGACTCCTGCTAGAAAGACTATTCCACTCTAGTACTGAGAGTTCAAGAAGTTTTAGTAATTGCTACTTTAGTACCAATATTAGTTTAAGACCTTTCTCTATTGTTAAGGATGAGATAATATTCATTTACACCATTAATAAGGTCCTTAAATAATTTCTCTTTTGATGTTGTTTAGTTATGGTATCTTCTATTATTCCTTTCTCCCCAGGTATAATAAAATAGCCTTTTAAATTCTGGATTGAATAAGGTTTGCTATGATCTTAGTTCCTCATGTTCATGGATGATCCAATCGAGAATGCCTTCCTAGTTAAGGGTTAGACAAGAGATATGAAACCGAGATTGAAATCTATTCTAGATAAATGTTGAGAATTGAGAATTGGCATTGAAAGAATACATGCTCAATTGATTACAGTAGAATTGAGCAAAGTAGGCACTTGTCATCAAAATTTTGTCCAATAGGTTTGTCGTCAGTTTGTAACTTCTCTAGAATAGCAATCCATAGGATGAAGTATATCTTTAGTATTGCCTAATGAAATCACACTAGGTTGTAATAAGGAATAAAGAGATTTCTTGTTATGACCCCAACTATGGATTGTGACCGGCACTAAAGGAGTAATAACCTCAAGGTTTACTAGACTTTTAGTATGCCTAAATTGCCATCAAATCTCTATATCCATAATAAAGATGAGATTTCAAAATGATCAAACTCATAATTATAACAATCAAATAGTTATAACAATATGCAATCCTTAATGTGTTATAACATTAAGATAGTTAATAAAAGGAAATCTAGCATATAGAAGACTACTGTAGTTCTAGAGTCAAAGGTCACCAACAAATATACATCGAATCATCGGAGAAAAAGAAGATCGATGAAGTACAATCTAAAAAGAAGTTCCTGAAAAATGGTTGAGGGGAGTTAGACCTCGCTAAGTGAATTAATAATATGAATATGTTATGCACTCATAAGGATATCAAATGATACATATATGTATATATTTATAATGTATTACATCTATAAATGCGATTTCATTACATAGTGATTTTTTTCATAAATATGCATGCATTTCTTATATCAATATCATGTCACATAATCATCACAATCATAAATCACAAATAATAGTGGGGGACTGACAAAGGACCATAGGACATGCCCCTTACCTATATACTATAGCCATCGGGGTTCTTTTGTTCTAAACTAATCACTCGATCCAAATGTAGTGGATTGTCGTCTGAGAACTACACTTAACCGAGCCACCACAACCTCACTACGATATGATTGTTTTCCAAGAGCAAGCTCGACTAAGTCGCCACAATCACACCACCATATCATGTTCCATATATTGGTTGGCATCTGAGAGCACGTTCGATAGAATCACCCCAACCGTGTCATATCTCAATCAATGGATTCATTAATGGATCAAATATGAACCCAAATCCATACCCAACCAACTGACTCACTGTGTGCATAGCCTAGTAACGTCCACTAGGTAACTTATACCACAACAATCTTCTACATCATTACATATCAAGACAAGCATAACATTACATAACAAAAATATGTATACATGTGTCAATCCATATCTATAAGTATCATGTGTGCATATGATAATGATGGTGATTTCCATGATGAATATGAGAATGAATTCTAATGCATGTTCATAACCATGAATATTAACTCACAAGTAGAATGCACTCCTTCATGCCGAACCTAATGTCTCGAAGTGGAAGGAAAAATAGGAATGATCATTAGCATTTAAAACCTAAAACAATTTTAGATGTCTCAAGAATAAGACCATGAATCAATACTAAGGAGCTTTGTTTTTTATTTAAAAACGACGATGTTAACCCTACTAAAAATTTGACAGAGTTTTCCTTACAAAACGAACATTCCCCTTCCGAAAGAAGTGTCATTCTTGCAATAAAAATACACTTTTATATCTACCAGTAACCACAACTCAATTTGGACCTCCAAACTACATGTCTATACCTAATTGAGTTCACATTTACATTGTAAAATCTATAATAATCCAATTCATAATTTAAGTATACTAATTTCTAACCCATACACCATCATTTATATTCAATACATCCAGATAGTCTCAACTCTAATCAACAACAACTCAATTTAATCAATTTCTTGCATTTTATAAGAACATAACCTTTTCTAAATTTTTATCTCACAAACTATAAAGAATTTCAATACAACGCTTTTATGAAAATTGATTGACATAATATTTTAGAAATTTTAAAATTATTTCCAGTCATTTCTAAACTGGTTAGAAAATCACCATTGTCACTGAAGCGTGGGGTACATGTGCCGGTTCTGGATAGACGGTGATCTTCACCACCCATCCAAAAATGATGTGCTCACGTTTAGAATCCAATGGCACTAGTCTTATTTAAAAACTCCTCCCAGTTTGTGAGAATCGAAGTATTAAAGCTCAAAGGTAACTCATTTCCATTCACCAATAAAATGGGTCTATTGATGTCATGTTTCCCTCTTGTCCTACATTTTTGGGACCGTTTAACATGATGGTAGTGTTAGTTTCACCCAAAAATGATTAAAAATATGAGATCGGTGACTTACTTGAATGAACCAAAATTTATAGTCATGATTTCTCCAAATCTGGGTCCTTTTTTAAGAAATAATTTTAGGGATTACATAGACCATCCCAAAAGCTTTCTGTAGAGCATCCTGAGAGCTTTCTATAGAGCCCTAGATCATCAGAAATGGTGGTCAGACGGTGAAGGTATGAGTGTCAGAAGTTGGGATTGGGTTGTAACCTATAGGGAAAGAGTTGAAGAGAGAAATGAACTTAAGCTTTCTTAAGCTCAACATATACTTTTATAGGCTTTTCATCTTATTGGTCCATTATGAGGAATTTAACAAAAATCTTGATCATTAAAATCTCCCCCTTATAAAAAAGATTTGTCCTCAAATTAGGAAAAATTTTAAATCTTACCTCATTGTTGAAATAGATGCAAGCGTTGACTCTATATATCTAGCTCCATCTCCCACGTGCAGTCATCCATCATATGATTACTCCATAACACTTTCACCATTGGTATCTCACTTGATTTTAGTTGACGAATATGATAATCTACTATGGCAACAGGTTGTTCTTCAGATATCAAATTGCCATCAATCTCTAAATTATATGGTCGAAAGATATGAGAAGGATCCAAAATATACTTTCTCAACATCGACGTATGAAATACAAGATGAACTCTAGATAGGTTAGGCAATAACGCTAACCTATATGCCACTTCACCCACTTTATATTTAATCTCAAATGGACCAATATATCTTGGAGCTAGTTTACCTTTCTTACCCAATCTCATAACTCCTTTCATTGGTGATATTTTCAAAAATACCATGTCATCTACATAGAATCTCACATCTTTCCTCTTTGGATCCGCGAAACTCTTTTGTCTATTAAAAGTTATTTTCAAGCTTTTTTGAATAATAGGGATCCTTTTGGAAGTGATTTGTACTAACTCAGGTCCTGTCAGTTGTTGTTCACCAATTTCCTAATAGAGGTGATCTACATTTTCTTTCGCACAAAGCATCATAAGGAGCCATTTTAATACTAGCATGGTAACTATTGTTATAAGCAAATTCAATCAGTGGAAAATGCAAATCCCAATGATAACAAAAATCAATAACACACATCCTAAGCATATCCTCTAAAGCCTAAATAGTTCTCTCATACTAGCCATATGTCTGATAATGAAAATCAGTGATGAAGTACGATCTTGTACCTAAAGCTTTATGCAACTTTCACCAGAAAATTGATGTAAAGTTGGAATCTCTATCAGAGACCATAGATTGTGGTACCCTATGTAAATACACAATTTTATTGATATATAGTCTAGCCAACTTGTCAGTTCAATCAATCTTCTTGATAGGTAAAAATTGTGCAAACTTTGTTTGTTTATGCACAATTACCTATATAGCATTATATCTAGCATTAGTATGGGGCAATCTAGTCACAAAATTCATAGTAATCATTTCCCATTTCCATTCAGGAATGGTGAGTTGTTGTAATAATCCAGAAGGTCTTTGGTGCTAAATCTTTACTTGCTGACATATTAGACACCTAGACACAAATTCCACAATATCCTTTTTCATTCCACTCTACCAATATGAGCCTTTGAGATCAAGATACATCCAGGGATGGCAATTCCGGCCCGGCCCTGCCAGGACCAGCCTATTTTTGGCCTGGGTTTGGCAGGCGAGGGGCGGCCATTTTTGACAAAACGTTGTCATTTTGTCCAAAACGATGCCGTTTTGTATTTTTTAATTAAAAAATATAGACGAGCCAGACGATCTGTCGGTGGGCAAGTCACGGGCTGGCCTATCCTGGTACACCCTGGCCACAGGTCGACCCGAGGCCCGCCATCACCCATTGACATCCTTAGATACATCTTGGTAGAGCCTAGATGAACTCTAAAAGCCACAAATTGTACCTCCTTTATAATTTTCTTTCTTAGGTCATCAGCATCTGGTACATATACTCTAGTACCCATCTTTATAATACCATCACCATCCACAATAAAATCCTTAGCTCGATGCTCTTGAATCTCTTCAATTATCTTACATAACTGAGGGTCTTTGGAATGAGCAGCCTTGACTCTCTCTAAAAACAGTGATCTAACCTTGAATTGTGATGAAAAAAAATCCTAATCTTGATATCTTCCATTGCAATCCTTGGTTGACTAACTCATGCAACTCTTTAATTATGGTTCTACTTACATATTTGATGTGAGAAAGACTACTAGATGATTTTCTACTTAGAGCATTAGTTATTGCATTAGCTTTACCTGGGTG
Organism: Erythroxylum urbanii; assembly: GCA_027568935.1. Lineage (NCBI taxonomy): Eukaryota > Viridiplantae > Streptophyta > Magnoliopsida > Malpighiales > Erythroxylaceae > Erythroxylum > Erythroxylum urbanii. The sequence continues at coordinate 27,087,776 of JAOQML010000008.1, forward strand.
ATACAAAATGGAACAATCATAATCTTTCAAAAGCTCCATCCATCTTTGTTGCCTCAGGTTTAGATCTCTTTTCTAAAAATGTATTTCAAACTTTTATGATCAGTATAGATATCACAAGTCGTACCATACAGATAATGTCTCCAAATCTTAAGTACAAACACCAAAACTACCATTTCCAAGTCATGAGTAGGACAGTTTTGTTTATGCTTCTTTGGTTTTCAGGAAGCATAAACCACTACTCATCTATGCTGCATAAGCACATAACCTAAACGAACCCTAGAAGCATCACAATCCACTATAAATCCATCCAACCTATAAGGTAAGGTCAAAATTGGAGTTCATGTTAACCTATCATTAAGCTACTACAAACTATCCTCACACGCATCTAGCCAAACAAATTTAGCATTTTTCTGAGTTAACTTGGTTAAAGGTGTAGGTGTAGCTATTTGAGAGAAATTTTGGACAAACCTCCGATAATAGTTTGCTAAGCCTAAGAAACTTCGAACCTCAGTAATAGTAGTAGGTCTTGGCCATTCTATGATAGCTTTAATCATCTTAGGATCCATTTGGATGCCATCTTTAGATACCATGTGTCCAAAGAAGACTACATGATCCAACCAAAATTCATACTTAGAAAATTTATCATACAACTGATGCTTCCTTAAATTTTACAAAATCATTCTCAGAAGTACCATATGTTCTTCTTCGCTCTTAGAATATACCAAGATTTCATCAATGAATACAATGACAATCCTATCCAGAAAAGGTCTAAACACCCTATTCATCAAATCCATAAAGGTTGCAGGAGCATTAGTAAACCCAAAGGGACATCACCGAAAATTCATAATGACCATATCTAGTATGAAAAGCAGTTTTTTGAACATCTTCTCCTTTGATCCTTAATTGAAAATAACCAGACCTCAAATCAATCTTATAGAAACATCTAGCCCCTTGAAATTGGTCAAACAAATCATTAATTCTTGGAAATGGATACTTCTTCGTCACTTTATTCAACACTCTATAATCAATACAGAGTCAGAGGCTACTATCCTTCTTTACAAATAATATTCATAGGGTACATGTACCCTAGATCATCGAAAATGGTGATCGGAAATGAAGGTATGAGTGTCAAAAATTGGGAGTGAATAGTAACCTATAGGGAAAAGAGTTTAAAAGAGAAATGAACTTAAGCTTTTTGAAGCCCAACTTATACTTTTATAAACTTTTCTCCATATAGGTCTATTATGAGTAATTTAACAAAAATTTGGATCATTACATTCTAGTTCTCAAAGTATCCCTACATGATCTATTCGCGAATGTCTTTGACTCTTTTCATTATTCTTAGTCCAATATATGTCATTACCTATAGAAGAGCACCATATTAACTTCTAGACCAGTCCGATTTGCCTGATTCTCATTACATGATCAATCTTTAATAGATTACCTAACACCACTTGTTTTATATAAGAGTAGTTCCTAGAGGTACACTAGTGTTAAATGGTTTAATCTAAAAAGAGAAATTATGGAACAATTTAGGGACAAAGTAATGTTTGAAGAAGAATAGAAACTAGAAAGAGATACTAACTAGATATAAGAAGGAGTAGTAGCTATTTTAAGAAATGAAATTAGTATGATCATGAGAGATTCTAAAGGGCCTAGGGGTAGTAAGAAGGAGTCTTGGAGGTGAAGTGAAGATGTACAAAAGAAGGTGAAGATAAAAAAGGTTACCTATAAAACTTTATTAGATGGCAACACAGATAAAAAGAAGGTACTTAATAAAGAGAATTACAAACTAGCCAGGAAAGAGACAAAGAAGATAGTCTTATAAGCAAAAAGAAAAGCCTTTGAGAATGTGTATCAATGATCGGAAACTAAGGATGGAAAAAATAATATATTTAAGCTGACGAGAGCTGGGGAACAAAAAGCGAGGGACTTAGATCAAGTTTGTTGTATAAAGGATGAAGTTAGATTGGTACTCAAGGATAAAATGACATCAAGAGAAGATGGAAAGCTACTTCTATAGGCTTTTTAGTGAAGGCAAATATAACAACACTTTCTTGGCTGATATTTGCAATTATAAGTCTGTTATATAAAGGATGAAGAAAGACTGGTACTTATAGATAAAAATGACATTAAGAGGAGATGGAAACTACTTCTATAGGCTCTTTAGTGAAGGTAGATATAACGACATTTTTTTGGGTGACATTAGCACTTTTGAGCAATACCATAACTTTATTTGATTTTGGCATATTATGAGAGAAGAAATTAGGGAGCCTTGAGGAAGATGAAGGGTGGCAGGGCAGTAGGACTTTATGAGTTACCCATAGAGTTATAGAAGAGCCTAGAAGAAGAGGACATTACTTATTTAGCCAAGCTTTTTAATAGGATCCTTAACTACACCAAAATGCCAGATGAGTAAAGATTTAGAATATGAATTCCTCTCTATAAGAGAAAATGGGACATCCAAAGCTGTAACAACTATAGAGGTATTAAACTACTCAATCACACCATGAAGTTATGGGAGATGGTGATTGAGAAGAGAGTGGGGAACGGTATACCTATTTTAGAGAAACTGTAATATCCTATCTCCTAAATTGTTGAGGGTTAGAAGGTTTAGAAGATTAAGCTTATGTATATTGCATTCAATAAAATAAGTTATATCACTAGATGATTAATTTGGTGCATTAGGATACGAAATTTTTTATTTTATATACATGCATGAGATTAGCTTACACATACATAGATTATTATTAATAAATATAAGAAATAACTAACAAATGTTTTATGTGCTCTTAATTAACATATTATGGGATGCTTGGATATGAATTTGATGAATTAGAATTAAATTAGAAATTGATGGATTTAAGTTAGTGATTTGGAGTTAATTGCTAAAAATCGGAAGTTTGATGAGGAGTCAATTTATAAATTAGCTTGGTAGAAGACAAGTGGCACTTTATATTTGTGACAAGTGACACTTTATATTTGTGACAAGTGGCCCTTTGAATTTGTGACAAATGGCACTTTAGACTTGTGACATGTGAAGCTTTAGAATGGTGACTTGTAGCTTTACAAATGGTGACAAATGTAGCCCTACAATTGGTGACATGTGTAGCCTTACAAGTAGTGAAATGTGGAGGCTTAAATGAGTGATATGTGTAGCTTAAGGTTAGTAACTTATAGACCAATAGAATGGTGACACATGGATTAGTTTGACTTTCTTTGAACTTTCTAGAGGAAATAGATGTAAAAGGCAACATAAGGGAGAGTAAGGGTCTGTCATAAGGTTAGAAGAGGGAGAAAAACAAAAAAAAAAAGAGAGAGAAGGGAAGGAAAAAAGGGAAGAGAAGAGGAGAAGGAAAGAAGTCACCAACGTAAGTCGAAATCTTGGTTTCAATTTCCTATTCCCCCTTTTGATCTGTTTTACATAACTTTAGAGCATGAATTTATAGAAACTCAAATTAAAAAAGTTGTAGATATAGGTCTTACTTGACCTCTACGAAAGGGGCTTGATAAAATAGTGATTATAGCTTGAGTTATGCTTGTTTCCCTTATATTGCCTGTGTCAAACCCCTATATAGGAACCTTGTATTATTTTCTTATTTTTGAGGGCTTTAGAGCTCGAATTAGTCAAAGTATAAAACATGAAAAATGATTATTGATGTCCTATTAATGCTTATGTGAGACGGTTTGGCTAGAAGATGTCTTGATAATGATTTATTGTTGTTTAAGCATTGGTTGCCAGCCTATTTCTTACCAGAAATAGGACAAAATTTAGATGGGGGTTGTACTCCAAGGGGATATTTTGTTCATATAATTTTTAGCTATATTAAGACTAATGAAGTCTAGTTTTAGGGGGCACAATAATCATGGTATTTGGATTTTTGTAGAGAGAGTTATGATTAAAAGAAAGTAGCTTGTTCATAAAGGAACATTAGGAAAAAAAGGATATAAACATTGCACCTAAGGATTCCATACATATTCTCTCTATTCGTTATCAGTGACCAATGTTCATATGCATGTCTAATAGGCTCTCAAAGTGATTGTCAATGCCCAGATATTGTCGAGATGTTGAGGTAATAGCTCGTTAGAGTATTCTGTGAGTTAACCTTAATGTTTCTCATTATGGTTGATTTATTTTTGGTGAAATGTCAGTTATTGAATTATTGCTTATATGATTGTTACAATTCTGGATATTGTTCCGAAGAGTTTGATACTCGGGACTATATATGGAAGTACTTTGATTTTATTGTTAATTGCTAACTACGTGAATAATTATGAAATGCTTATTTCAATTGAATTGATTGTGAATTTTGGGCAATCAGTTACTGATAGAAGAAAATGATATATGAGTCATATAATTGCGTTCATGATAAGATAATGGGATTTGTGATCAAACTGACCAACACACTGACATTCAGGGTATGAGATAATGGGATTTGTGATCAAAATGACCAACACACAGACATTTGAGGCAAAAAGCTCATAATTAGGGGCTAAGGCTTGTAATTAGAACTCAAGGCTTAATGCTCATAATGTGATAAGGGCTATAAAGCTTGTTAAGTTGGCCAGCAAAAATTTGTTTAAAATCTGGGGCGTGAATTGGCATATTTGATCATAATATAAGGAAATAAGAATGAAAGCATATTTGCATTTTTATATACATGTTAAATTAAATTGAATTGTGATTTTGAAATACAATTTGATATTTTTTTAAATGTGATATGATTTTCTTGAGTTTCGCTTAAGTTGATGTGTGTTATTGAAATGTAACTTGATATTATTAGTAATATGGTATGTCACGATCCGGTACTACATTGGGCCCATGACAACCACCGCATACCCAGGCTAAAGACACTAACGGTGTCCTTAATCTGACTATGAAAAGCTAACTGAATATCTTTCCCTTTTTATTTTATTTAAAAAAAATTTGAGCAGCACAATAGCTGTATTTTAAAAATCCCAAAACTTGTAAACAACTTTAAACACACTTCTATATTCACACCAAAAATTTTACCACAACTGCAGGACTTGAAAGTCCACTCAAAGCAACCTCAACAATAGTATCAATGTTCATACATTAGGTCTTTTAAAATGATAAAACACTTAAGAGGCAAATTTATAAAATTGCAAAGCATATTTACATAACCAACCCAAAGAAGACAGTTCATGAGCCACTATGCGAAAAAAGTACAAAAGAGAGACTAATGACTACCGACGTGCGGTAATATCCTAAAAACGTCAAAAGACCGCATAATCCTCACAGATTTCCAAGCTCACTATATTAACCTGCATGGTTGGAAAGTGGAGGGATGAGTACATTATGTACACAGTGAGCAGAAAAAAACATATATCATGCATAGAACTCAATACACACCAAGACAGTATAAATAACATATAAAGTGAACATACATCACATAAAATCACATAGGCCTACCCTATGACTCATCGTATACGTGCATGCAGTATATATGACTCTATTATGCATATGAAAATTTTCAAAACATTATCTCATGAAATAAAAGCCAATTTTTGTACTTCAAATGCATAGTTGTTCAAAACAATGTCATTTTATAATTACATAAACGTATTAGTATCCATTTGAGATTCAATTCTACTAAGCATTACTTAGGTTCAAAATTCACATACAAGTCATCATACATGTCTTAGGGTGATCTAATCCCATATGAGAAATATGGTTTCCCCAACTCACTTCAAAAGAAGGTATACACTTTCTTAATTTCAACAATCCTTAGTATGAGCTCCTTGATTCACAGCTCCCGAGCTTTTTTACATAAAAAGACATACGATGAAAATTTATTACTTAAATATAAAATTCACAATTATACTCCATCATATAAGTGTATAAAACACAATACCACTCCCTTTAAGCTATAGAACTCAACCATTAAATTTCTCACATGGTTACTTCCTTACTATTCACATTAGTTTTTCTTTGGATTGTTGTTGTTATTTACATGTTTGACAGAAGTAGTCTATTAGACAATTGTCTACAAATGAGAGTAGGTTTCATTCTCCATTAGGGGACTAGAAGGGCATCAATAATTTGCCTAAAAGGTAGTATTAGAACCATTTCTCATTCTTGATTTAAACAATAGTCTAACTTGGTTTCAATTCTTCAGGATATTTTGCATAGTCTAGGAGGTATTATACTTTGCTTCACATATCCAGAAGTCATATTGTTTACGGTATCAAAGACTCTTTATCTGTTAGTACTCTCCATATCCTCTTAATTATTAGAGTCTTATTAGTCAACTTTATAGAGTGATCCTTAGACCAACTTCCTTCTTTGGGAGACACATATCCTTCCAAGCAACTTTTAAAACATAAGGGGAATTATATATACCAACCCAAAGAAAACTTCTAATATTTTTCGCTATGGTATTTATTAGCAATGAGGGAAGAGGTACATGAGCAAACCAATGGATATAAAAGGAATTAAATATAAACTTGATTAATTAGAGTCTTCATGTAAATGATAGAGGATAATTACACCAGTTATCAATCTTTTTCTTTGACCTTAGTGATCAAGGGTAGAAAATCTAAATATACAGGTGTTGCGTCTAATTTTGTTTGATTTTGTTTGCGTCCATATATTGAAATTGGTTGCAATTTAATTCAATTTTAATATGAATTGAGTGAAAATGGCACAGATGTTACATGAATCTTAATTAGATTATTTTGTGAATGTGGAGTGAAAGACAAGAAGATTTATGCATGAAAGAATGAAAGATGGGATGACTTAAAACAAGAAGAATTGTGCACGAAATGGGTGTCACATGTTAATGGCATGGTCATTTAAGTTAAATGCATTGAACATTAGTTAATGTCACAGTCATTCATGTTAATTGCATGAAACATTAGTTAATTGCTTCTCACACTCACTTTAGCTCATATCTTCTCATGTTGGCAGCCCATCCAACGCTTCTCACAGTGAGCTTCCTATTTATGTTTCTAGCTACCATCCTTCATGGTGATGCCAACACCATGCAACTCCCATGCATGCTCACAGTGCTAGCTAGAATGTTCTTCATCCAGCCAGCTACATGCTTCACATTCTTCACCGCACTGGCTGCCATTCTCTCATCTTGTTAGCTGCAATGTTTTTTTTCCAACAGCTCCATGCTTCACACTTCTTCATCCAGCTATGCTAAATCACAAGGTCACGGTTGTGACATGTTAATTCAGAACTGTGACTTCTTATGCAGAGCAGACAACATTCCATTTAATCTATGTGGCATATGCAGGCTAGACCTAGGAGCATACTACAAATAAACATAAGAGAGGGTGATGGAGGAGGACACATATTCTTCACTCAACACACCAGAGACATGTTGGTAGAGAGAAAATAGAGAGAAAGAAGGGAAGAAGAGAAGAGAACAGAGAAAGTCAGTGAAGATGAGAGAAACACAGCAGAGAGTTGGAAGTAGAACCAAGCCTTTGACCATTTGGTGAGAACAAGTTGAAGTAGAAGGAGAGAGCTAATGCAAGAAGCTTGAGAGGGGAAAGAGACCGCTGCTCCTCATTCACCCGATCTATGTCTGCTTACTCTATTATTCATTTGTTGCAATGTTTCTTATTTATTTACCGAACTTATTGCTATGGTAGCTTAACCGACTATTACTTTGTTATCTTTTCATAGTTTGTTTAGTATTCACTATTTTACTGCTTTAATACTTTTGTTGACAGTAACATGGGACTGAAGTGTATGAAGATGATGAATTGTGTTTATGCTATGATGGGATGATCTCTTTTTCTTGAGAATTAATGTAGCTATTTTAGTTGACTATGCATGATTGAGTAATGAATTTTTTATCTTATTTATTTTTATGGTTTCTAAGATGAATGGATCTAATAAATGACTAAACTTTACATCATTTTTAGTGTTAAATAAAGGACCAAGAGGAGAAATTTAATACGGATCGAGAAACTATGGATGCTTAGGTTAAGAACTAGAAATATATTAACTTAAGTGATAATTAGTAGTCGGGCATCAATAATTAATTTGGATGATAACTGGTTGAATACGAAAATTAGATTAGTTCATTATTTAAGTTGATTTAGAACCCAACTATTAATTTTAGTAAGACAACTTTCCAATCATTTCCCTTAATCATGTATAGGAGATTAAATTAGTGATATTAATTGTAATACCCCATCTCTTGAATTGTTGAGGGATTAAAGTGTAGATTACTGAGTCTCATGAGTTGCATTATATAGAATGAATTTGCTACATTTACGACATAATTTTATGATTTCATTCATATGCATAATAATAGAATACACACATGATTTATGATTTTGAAAAATATTGTAAAGATGGTATGAGCACTCAATTGACATATTTTGGGGTATGAAACTAAAATGAATGTGACATGAATGTGCATTTCCAATGTCTTATACTTTGGTTTACCAATAACAAGAATTGATGGATTACGATTAGCAATTTAGAATTAATTGTTACAATTGAAAGATTGATGAATTAATATGTATATTTATTCTAGGAAAAATGTCAAGTTGTAAGACTAGTTGACATGTGGAAAATTAGGATGACCAAGCCTAGGAAATAAGAAACACATGGTAGCAGAATTGAGTGACAAATGACCTAGGATCTTGGTGACCTTTGGAAGCACAAGGTGATGACAAGTGGCTTGCATGCAAATATGACAAGTGTCATTGTAAGACATAGACAGCTTGCACCTAATAATTTAAACTAATGTAGAATCATCTTCTTCATTTTTCTATTATGATTCATCCCTCTCCTCCTTCTCACCACCGAAATTCACTTCTCCTTTACAACTTTGAACTTCTGCCTGAATTCTTTCTATTATCACCTCGAAACCTTTATCAAGTTCTTTATAAAGATAGACATATTTTGCTGTCTTCTTCTGGTCACTGCCCTTGTGATGATCGTGCATGCACATAAGGCTAAGCTAGGTTGGTATTTAAGGAGAAAATTAAGTTAAACAAGTAAGTAAAATATTGATCTCTTATGATAAAATAATAATAAAACTTGATGATGACTGAATTAGGGATTGATTGATTGAAGTATTGGTGTTAAATATGCGCTGGGAAATTGATGCATGGATGGTAGTTTCTATTTTGTTTAGCATACATGAAAAATAATAGTTTATGAGCTATTAAATGACTGATTTTAAGCTAGAAATTGAGATGAAATTGATAAGGAATTGAGGTATAATTAATGAACTGTTATAATGGTGTTTTGAATTTGATATGAAAGAGTTTTCTTTTGAATCTGAAAAAAAATAGGGATGTTAGTGTATGAGTAAGAATGATTGTTAGTGACATAAATGAATAGAATTTGGAGAGCTTTAACCAAAATAGAAGCTATATTAACATGAATTTAAGTAGCTTTTGAGAGTACGAATTCTGGAAAATTTGAAGTAGTAATGATGATCCTAAGTAGATGAAATTCATGGAGAATTGAGGAAAATTGGATAGTGCACTTCAGGGCACTCATCCCACAATCGGGGGAAGGTCCTCCACGATCATGGGTAAGGGTTTGAACTGATAATCTCATTTTTGTAACATCCCGTTTCCATAGGACGGGTCGGACCAGAGAAACGAGTCCAAGTGAGGTAAATCAGAGAAATTAGGAAAACACATCTCATGCTCATACATTCGTGAACAGTGATATGTACACATAAAAAAATTTATTGTACATGCATTCATGACAATTTTCCCGGTATAAGTGT
>JAOQML010000008.1:27097609-27114206 GCA_027568935.1 Erythroxylum urbanii
TGAGATGTGGTAATTTACCACACCTGGACCCGTTTCTTTGGTCCGACCCGTTCTCTGGAAACGGGATGTTACATGAAGCTCCTCTCAATGATGAAGATTTTGTACCAAATGATAACTGGGGTCAGTGCAGTTATAACGGGTATGCTCCCATTGATGATTGAATTTCGTTCCAGGTTATTTTTCCTCTTCTTTTAATTTTAAGGTTATTTTTCGTCTTCTTTTAATTTTACTTGTATTTGATATTTATCAGTTTATGTTAAATTCTATATATGTGATGTAATTGTAAATGTTTTTGTTTCAGGTTTAAATTCAACTTGATTGTTTCCTCGTCATGATGAAATTGTAATAGTTAAGGATATTTATTATTCTTTTTATTGGATGTTTTGATGTAATTATTATTTATTAAAATGATAAAATTGTATTATTGTAATATTTTAAATTCTTTGCATTATTCTTATTTTTATATTTGTATTATGATGATTGTCTTTTTTCATATTAATTGTTTTTATTATTATATGTGAAATATTTAAAAATTATTGTTATTTCATATTAAATTATTAATTGTGATTATTATGATTTTGGGAAACAGGGTTGATGTAAACTTGTAAAGAACACAGTATATAACTGTACAACATACCAATGGACTATTTTGCAATTTTTAAAAAATTTTAGGGACTATTTCATAAATTCAAAAAATTACCTGAAACAGTATCCAATATTGACCGGTACCTGTACCGTATCATACCAAAACAAAATCTGGTATCAAGTCCAGTACAGTATTCGCAACTTTGGTTTTTCTAGTAATATTCATAGGTATCTCATTTCGCATAATGGTGTAAACAAAAAGAAATAATTGTTTCAATTGATGTATCTTATATAGTGAATGAAGGTACTTATATATACTAACTATTGAGTTTATGATTACATAAGAAACTAAATGTGATCCCTATAATCATGCCTATAACCTATAGGATCCCTATGGTGGAAAGGAATACTTGTATATTCTATATTCTTTAAATATATAGTATACAGTATTATATAGGAAATTACAAGAGATAAAATAGGAAACTAGATCATATCCTAGATTAGATAGACTATCTAACTAAATCCTTTAAATCAAGGGATTTTAAACTTATTCTTCTAATATATTTACAACTAATGTATAACTCAACAATCCCCCTCAAGTTGAGGAATAGCATATTCCATTCCCAGTGTGAATACAAGATCATGAAAACTTGAACTATTCAGCCCTTCGTTAGAATATTAGCTACTTAATGTTTTGATGAAATATAAGATATAATACTAACCCTTCTTCCAATTTTTCTTTAATGAAATGTCTATCAATTTCAATACGCTTTGTCCTATCATGTTGTATAGGATTATGAACAATATTGATGGCTAACTTATTGTCCAATAAAGTTTCATTGGGCAATCCCATTTGACTTTCAATTCATTTAGAATAATCTTCAACATAGTAGTTCACATAATCCTTGAGCAATAGCCCTAAATTTCTACAAATGACTTTGCTACCATATTCTGCTTCTTACTCCTCCATGTTACCAATTTACATTTAAGAAAAGTGTAGTAACTTGTAGTAGATCTTGTATCCACTAAAGAACCTGCATAGTCAGCATTGGTGTAGGCTTTTAGAGCAAGAGTATTGTTTTTCTTGAACAATATTCCTTTCCCTGGATTGTCTTTCAAGTAATGTAGCACTCTATAAGTAGATTAAAGGTGAGGTTCTCTTAGATCATGCATGAATTGAATGATTATGCTCAACGAGTAAGCTATGTCTGGCTAAGTGTGAGCAATCTTTAATACATCCTTTTATCAACAATTGGTTCTTCTTTAGCTTCTCCCAAATTATGGTTTGGATTTATAGGTGTAGAGATTGGTTTACACCGAATCTTCCCTGTTTATGCCAATAAATCAGTCACATACTTTTTTTGGGATATGAAAATCCCTTGTGTGGAATATGTCACCTTAATACCAAGGAAGTACTTTAGTTTCCCCAGTTCCTTTATCTCAAACTCTTTCACTAGTCTTCGATTCAATTAATGCTTCTCTTTCTCATTATTTCTAGTCATTATAATGTCATCTACATAAACTAGAAGAGTAGTAACTCTTCCTGCAATTGAATGTTTAATGAAAAGAGTGTGGTCACCTTGGCTTTGTATACACCCAGACTCCCTCATAACTTTTGAAAATCTCCCAAACCATGCTCTAGGAGATTGTTTTAACCCATAAAGGGCCTTCCACAACTTGCTTACTTTTTTGCGATGTTCCCCTCAAATCCTGGTGGGATGTTCATGTAGATTTCGTCATCTAAATCTCCATAAAGAAATGCATTCTTAGCATTATATTGTAGGAGTTGCCAATTAAAGTGGGCAGCTAGCTTTATATCTCTTAAGAGATCCATTAGCCTTGTATTTTGGTGTGAAAATCCACTTGCAGTCAACAATGTTTTTCCCTTTTAGTTTATTAACAATCTCCCATGTTCTATTCTTTTCTACTGCAGTCATCTCCTCCCTCAAGAGAGACATAGTAAGATTAGAGAATAGAGTGGTCGCTTAGTGCATTCTCTTACACCTTTCTTAACAGCAATAGGTTTAAAAAATTAAGTATGTAAAGGTGAGTTAGATCTTACCGTGATTTCATTTCCAAAGTCTGAGTTGGATTCTTGGACCTGTGTCAATTCTAGCACGACCTTTCTTTTTTAATACACTTAAGTAACATTGGCTAGGAAACGAGATCACTTAAGTTCAGTAGTGTTATTGGGAAACTCATATGTAATTCGTTCAAAAGGCTCGATTGTTTCAACAATACGAGATGGAGGAGAAGGAAGGTCAAGTGTTTTATGTGGCTTAAAGGACTCAGGTGGTGTTGAGTAAGTACCCATTTTTTCTTTCAGCTACCCCCTTTTGTTAAGGTGTGTTAACACACGATGAGTCATATATAATGCCCTGTGATTGAAAAAAGGATGACAAAATTTGGTTGAAGTAGTCTCTATCATTGTCCATATGAAAGCTTTTTAGTTTGACCCTAAATTGGTTTTGAATCATTGAGTGGAAATTAGGTATAACAAGGCTAACATCAAATTTTTGTTTAAAAAGAAAGAGTCGTGTAACCCAAGTGCAATCATCAATTAAGGATACAAACCAATGAGCCCCAGAAACATTAGGCGTAGTAGAAGGACCCCATATGTCACTATGAATCAAATGAAAAGGATGAAAACTTCTTTTATTGCTAATAGGAAATGATACCTCAGTAGTATGTTTTTCCAATTCACAAACATCATATTGAAATTCAGAAATATCTTATTCTAGGAACAAATAAGGGAACAAGACCTTTAAAACCTTAAAAGATGGAAAACCTAGGCATAGGTGATATAACCAAATGGAATCTTTATTTAAGGAACTAAGAAATGACAAAGACAAGTTGCTTTTAATTTTTTGAGGAAATTCAAGGTTGTAAAGACCGCTTCTTCCTTAGCAAGTCCAATCCTACTCCCTGAGACCTAATCATGAAAACACAATAAGAAGGAAAGAAGTAGCATAACATTTAAGATCATGGGTAAGTTTTTGAATGGAAAGAAGGCTAGCTGACAATTTTGATATATGGAAGAATTTTTTAAGAATAAGGGTATATGTGATATGTACATCTCTTTGCCTTACAATAGTAGTTAAAGAGCCATTGGCCACTATAATCTTTCTGTTACTTGGGCATGGTATATATGTATGGAAAAGTTGAGATATAGGTGTCATATGGTTTGTGGTACCAAAGTCTATTATCCAATAGTTAGTGTAAGAAGTTTCTGAGATAGTTAAGGTAGTCATGTAAAAAGGAAGCAGAGGCTTACCTGAAATAGTCAAAGAGTAGGTTTTAAAAAGTTGTTCAATAGACCCCCAACAACCTTCTCAGTTTTTCAATTTCTTTACTATTAAACCCCCTCATTATTGAATCTTCCCCAGCATTGGGATGTTATTCCATATATGCTTGAGACCTCTGCTGTTCCCCACAGTTTCCCCATTCTCGACTTGGTGGCTTACCATGCAGTTTCCAACAAGTTTCCTTTATGTGCCTCGATTTCTAGCAGTAGGTGTACCAAAGATTGTCCTTATTCTCCTTACCTGGTTTTATCTACCAAGATTTTTAGACAAATCACTACTTCCTTTCACCTGATGATCTGCTTTTGCTATTAAAGCTGACTTGTCCATAGTTATGATATATTTTTATTACTAAGGCAGACCCGTCAATAGTTTGTGGTTCAAGCATGACATTCCTTCGACTTTCTTCTACTCAAATTAATGAAATTGTCTCTTTTAGAGACTTTGTGTCCTCTTTTCCAAGTATTTGAATCATAACCTGATCGAATTTAGGATTCAATCCATCCAATAAATCATAGATATGGTCTTTTCCAATGAAGTTATTTAATATGGAAGCATCCTCAGGGCATTTCATCTTAAAAACTCGGTAATTGTCAAGTTTTTGCCATAAGTTCTGCAGTAGGTTTGCATACTCAATGACAAATTTATCTCCTTGCTTAGTAGCTGCTGTTTTGACCTTGATCTCGTACACTTGAGCAGCATCACGAGTCTTCGAGTATATATGGCGAATGTAATCCCAAATCTCCTTTGTAGTGACCAAAAACATACAAGTGTCACTGATCATAAGATCCGTGGAATCTTATAAGACATTATCATCGAATCCTCCTCATCCTATGCTTCAAACATTGGGTTATCCTTTATCGGTCCCATTCTAAGAAGGTAACTAAGCTTCCTTTTTCCCTTGAGACATGAGCGAACAAATTCAGACCATTTAAGGTAGTTCTTCCTATTAAGCCTATAGGAAGCCCAAATATTTTACAAATCTACAATTTTTTGATTAAAATTGAATTCTTCTGAAGAGTTAAAAGTAGAAATTTAGGAGGTTGACATGATGAAGAAGGAAAAAACAAACGCAGTAATTAAGGTTGTCTATACAAGAATCAAAGAGGAAAGACAAGGAGGAATGTAGTGATGCAGGTTAGAACAAGCAAGAGTAGAACTAAGAAAGGGTTTTGATTATGCAGCAATGAAGGCTGCTTGGGGAAAAAATCCCAAAAAAAGAAACTTTGATACCATGTGGAAAAGAATACTTGTATATTTTATATTCTTTGAATAGATAGTATACAATATTATATAAGAAATTACAAGAGATAAAATAGGAACTAGATCAGATCCTAGATCAAATAGACTGTCTAACTAAATCCCTTAAATCAAGGGATTTTAAACTTATTCTTCTAATCTATTTACAACTAATGTATATCTCAACACGTTTTGTTATCCTAGTATAATGTTTTGATTTATGTCATTACATAGTTACTGATATCTTCTAGCATAAGGGTATCCCCCTTGATCACTTTGTATATTCTTATTTCTATCCTTTATTATTAATATATAATATTCTTTCTTTTTTTTAAAATGTATATCTCAACATCTGCAATCATGCTTGTAACCTATACAATCTATAGCTGTAGATACAATATATAATAATTTTTTATTCTTCTAATTGATTTTCATTTTCAGGGAACTTTCACAGGGAGGCTCTACATTCCAAGTTTTGAACTTGAGGTCTTCACATATCTAACAACTTAACATGGTTAGTGAATTCATTAGCATACGCATTCTGAATCTTGATTTCAGTATATTAATATCTAGTTTTTAGGAGGATTGTTTCAGTTGCATGCCCAATTAATTTTGCCTATCAATGTGTGAGAAAAAAATTGCAAATCTCTGGACAACTGTTGCAGCACTTTCTATACTTTCATCTTTAGTAGAACTCAGATTTCAAAAACTGTTATGTTGTAGTGAGAATGCGCTAATTACAACATCATCCAAGTTGGATAATGTAACTGATTTTGTTCAGCCAAATAATTTTAGTGAAGTTAAGGAACTATCTTTTGATATAGTTGGAAATTCTAATGTTAATTTAGGGGTTGAAGAGATAGGCAGGAGCATGTATGCTTATAGAAATGTGCCTATAACTCAGGAAGTACAAAGTATGACTGAGGATTCATTAGATGATAGTGACATGGATTTTTCAAGTCATTTTGAAGAATTTGGTTGCAAAAAGGCAATATTGAGTGTATATACTATCACAAATGGACAATCGCTTCTAGCTAATGAGGTAATACATGTTCTTTTTCTTTAGGTAGTTATGGTGACGGATGAAAATTTCAATAGCATTCATGTTCCCACGTCAAGGATCTTATGAAGGGTCTGCACATGGAAAAATCCTTAAAATAGGTAGTCTCTTTACTACTGTTCCTGTCTTACTTTGAAGTATTGTTACATTTTATTAGTAAGGGCTCATTAGATGAGAGAACCCTTCAATCTCTTTTATACACAAATGTGTGATTAAATTTGCTACTTATTTATTGAATACAACGTTCCTCAATATATAAAGGAAAATAAATAGAAAATAAGAAAAAAAGGACTAGTCTTATTAGGAATATCCTAACAAACTTATTTGAATTCAAACTAAAAATTCAAACTCACAAAAAATTTCAACTGTTGTGAACTTCTTTGAATCAATTAGCCAGCTGCTGATCTTCAACTGAATCCTCATTCTACCTCCTAATTTCCCTCTGACTCCTACTCCTTCTCTGATATGTTTGACACACAAAAGAGTCTATAACATTACTACCTTATTGAAAAATGAGCTTGTCCTCAACTTGAAAGTAGGATAGGCAGTGCGAAAATCAACCAAGGCCTCCCAAGTGGCATCCTCAGTAGGAAATTCAAGCCACTGGACCAAAAGTTCATGTGTCCCCCTATTCAAACAAAAACGTAGAATTTGATGAGGAGTGGACACCACTCTTCCATCACATAATAGAGGAAGGGATGGAGGGGTTGAAGAGGCTAGAAGTTTATGGGTTTAAGTAAGGAAAGATGAAAAATATCATAAATTCTACTATCTGAAGGAAGCTCCAAGTGATAGGCTACCTCACCAATATGAGTCAAAACTTTATAGGGACCATAAAATTTAGGAGAAAACTTATTGCTACGCTTCTGACCTATCAATAATTAGCGATAAGGTTGGAGATGCAGCCACACTAAATCACCAGGTGTAAAAATAACATCATGATGACCCCTGTTATAAACTTCCTTCATCCATTATTGAGCTTGTTACAAACGTGCTATCCTGGGAACATAAGATAACAAATGAGGATGATTATGGCTATGGACCACCTTGAACGATGTCTCTAGTAAGGATGAGTGAAAAGAAGTATTATAGCAATATTCCACCTAAGGAATCTAATCCACCCACTTCTTTGGGTAATCACTGACCAAGCATCGTAGATACATTTCCATTGTTTGATTAACAACCACTATTTGACCATTTGATTGAGGATGATAGGATGAAGAGAAAGCTAATTTGGTCCCATAAAGTTTAATAGCTCCCTCAAAAAGTTACTGGTAAAAAAAACATCTTTGTCACTTACAATAGAGGTTGGAAGGCCATGCAATCTGAATATTTGTTTAAGAAAAGAATAAGCAATACTAGTGGCTAAATAAGGGTGACCAATAGTGATAAAATGAGCAAATCTGGAAAATTTGTGAACAACAACAAAGACTACAAATCTCCCATAACTTTTGCCAATCCCTTGATAAAATCCATATAAATGTCACTCTAAATTTGTGAGGGTATAGGCAGCAGATGTAAGAGCCCTATAACATATAAATTAGCTACCTTATGCTTTTAACAAATAGAGCAGCCCTCCATATACTCCCTAATAGCCAACTTCATTCCCCTCCAAAAACAATCAACTTTGATTCTACATAAAGTTTTCTGAACTCCTTTATGAGTTAGGTCATGAATTCCTGAAATAATAGAAGGAATTAGAGGAGACGTAGGTAGTAAGAACACTTTACCACGATACAGTAGCAAACCCTCTCCAATGGACTAACTTTCTTTAGCCTATCCCTGGTCTACTTGCTCCTAAAGTTATTAGAGGGAATCAGTAAATTCCTGTTTTTATTTAGATAGCATCAAAAAGAAGAAGGTAGGGGTAGGAGATGGCACATAATAGTCTCATTTCTTCATCTTGCCTAGATAAAGCATTTGTCCCCTGATTAAGCTAACCTACCTTATACTCCACCCAAAAATCAAATCCCATCAACTTGCTAGACTAATGTTATTGAGGAGAGGTTATTAACTACTGCTCCAGCAAATACTTAAGGTTGCAGTGGTTAGTTTTGATGGTATATAAGCACCTCGATAGGTAAGGCCTCTAGTGCTGAACTACCTTAACTAGTATGATGAGTTCCCTCTTATAAGCAGGTAATTTTACGTGTCGAGCATCAAGTTTTTTGCTAAAAAATGCTATAAGATGTCCTCCCTACTGTAAGACTGTGCCCATTCCTCCACTTGAAGCATCATACTCCACAATGAACTCAACATCAAAATTCGGTAACTGCAGTACTGGATTTGCTACTAGGGCTTCCTTTAATTGCTCAAAAGATTAGGTTACCTCATCAGTCCATTAGAAGTAATTCTTGAGAAGAAGGTTAGTAAGGGGGGCTGCAAGAACACCATAATCTTGAATAAACTGCATGTAGTAACCAGCGAAACCAATGAAGGTCCGATCACCTTTAACCGATTGAGGTTGAGGTCACTCCATTACTGCTTTTATTTTGCTCACATCTACTGAAACTCCTGCACTATTAATCACATGCCCAAGATAGGCTACTTGGTTCTCTCCAAAAGAACACTTGGACCTTTTTCAGAAAAGATGGTGAGACCGAAGCAATTCAAATACAAATCGAATGTTCTGAATGTGCTCTACCCATGTTCTACTATATACTAGGATATCATCAAAAAAAACCAACATGAATTTTCTCAAGCAAGATTGGAATATCTCTTTTAAATTGCCTGAAAGGTAGATGGCGTGTTCATCAACCTAAAAAGCATAATGAGAAATTCAAAATGTCTGTGATGTGTTCTGAATGTACTTATCCAATTTCTTCTCAGGCCATTCTTAGTTGGTGGTAACTCGACCATAAATCTAACTTAGTGTAGTACTTTGCACCATAAAGTTCCTCTACCATTGGAATAGGAAATTTGTCCTTCACTATTTTATCATTCAAAGCGCTTTAACCAACACATAATCTCCATCCTCCATCTTTCTTTGGGACCAATAAGTCTGGTGATGAAAAGGCAGAATGACTTGGTCAAGTGATGCCTTATTCTAACATTATTGCTCGATCTCATTTTTTGGCAAGTGAGCATAATGAAACTGGAAAAGAATAATGGAAACTGATCCTGTCAGTAAATAAATTAGGTGATTACATGAATGTGATGATGGTAGCCCTTTCGGTTCTTCAAATAATCCTGTAAATTATTTCAAGAGCTTCTCTATTATCTGATTTGTTGCTTTTGGCCCTTATATTAGCTACAATTTTGTCTCTTGATTCTTATTTTCTCCTTGCCACACTACTCTTCTTCCTTCCATCCCAAGGCTCATAGTTAAGGTAGAAAAATCCTAGATTATAGGCCCTAAGGTTTTCAACCAAATTACACATAGAACAACATCAAATCTATCGAGGGGTAGAACAAACAAGTTAGCAATAAAAAATCCTTATGAAACTTAAGTGTTATCACTTCACAAATGCCTTGATTAAGGACCTTTTTCTCCATTGGCAATTGCAACTTGTATGCCTGATCAATTTTATACTATTATTCCAAGTTGCCGAACAATGGCTGCACTGAAGAAATTATGCATACTCCTTGAATCGAAATCATTATTGGGCAGCCCTCTACCGTCACCTAAATTTACATGGTTTAGGAATTTCAAGTCCCTGTTATGGCATGCAAGGATATTTCTAGTTTTTTTGCTTCTATTTATGGTTCTTCCATCTCACCCAACTCCTCCATCTCTAAGCAAAATAAGCATTTACAGTGATGGCTAAGGGAGAAAGGCTCATCGCAATTAAAAAAAAGGCTCTTTACATGCCCTTCTGCTAATTATGCCTTAGAAGGTCGATGTATAAATAGAATGCCAGAATAACCCCCACTGCTGGCTACTAATTTTGCATCTCCAATCCCTTTAGTGCTGCAGTTAATGTTACTGGCAGCAGCTAATGGCCAAACAGAGGTTACACGATAGTTTATTACTCCTCCAATAAGTTGTCATTCCTTCTCGAAGGTACAAGTCCAACTCATTACAGTATTTATATTAAGAGGATTTTGTAGCTCTACCTCTATATTAAGAGCATCTGATAATCCTGTTGTAAATAAATAAACTTACTATTCTAACCAAATACTAGCTACCCTCACTAACAAGGCCTGGAATTTTTTTTGGTATTCTTCCACGGTACCTGTTTGCTTCAAATTAACTAACTCTCCCAATTGATTGTTACTCATCGATGGTCCAAAGCGAATGTGGCAGCATGTTTTAAAATTTTCCTATGTTATGCCCAGATCTTCCTGCTCTATTTAGAAAAACCACAATTGAGCTTCCCCAACCATGTGAAATGTGACCATGCTTACTTTATCTTGCTCCATTTTTTGATGGTTGAAGAAATGTTCATAATGGTGTAACTAGCCTAGGAGATCTTCAGAACCATCAAAAATGGGAAAATCCAACTTCACATACTTGGGTATGAGTAGGGCTCCTTGTCGCCCTTCTTATCTTCTTCAGCCCTATTAGAGGAAGAATTGCTGCCTCCATCCTCTCTCACACCTGCTTGAATTGGTTCCTTTCCTCCCTTACAGGATAGCTCCTTCAATTGCTTGGCCAATTCCTCAATCTTAGTTTCTGTTGCCTCTTGCATCTGTGTTTTCTACTACAAAATGGATTCCAATTTCTCTGCTAAGTCATTGTCACCTATGACAGAAGGTTCTAATACTAGTTGATGTGCCCACATCAGGTATCTTGTCAAAGGTCTGCACACGAAGAAATCCTTCAAGTAGGTGGGCTCTTTACTATTGTTCCTACCTTTCTTTGAAGACCCTATTGTTGTATTTTGTTGGTAAGGGCTCATTAGATAAGTGAACCCTTCGATCTCTTTTATTCACAAATGTGTGATTAAATATGCTACTTATTTATTGAATGCAACATTCCTCAATATATATATAGGAAAAGATAAAACGGATAGGAAAAAGAGGACTAGTCTTATTAGGAATATCCTGACAAACTTATTTGAATTAAAACTAAACTAAAAATTCAAACTCACAAAAAATCTCAGTTATCGTAAATTTCTCTGACTCAATCAGCCAGTTGTTAATCTTCAACCGAATCCCCATTCTGCCTCCTAATTCGCCTTGGACTCCTACTCCTTCTTTGGTACATTTCAATGTTTTAAAAATCAGACCGAACATCAAACCAGTCTAAGGAAGGGTTTAAGGTTTAGAGGTTTAACTGGTAGTGAATCGCTATAAAACTGGTATATAATAAATAAGAAGTAAAACTTATAAGAATAAGTAAAAATAAAATATTTTATTGAAATGAAAAATATACCAATGTCTATTATTATATAATGAACTAATAATAAATAAATATGATTCTAATATAAAGCTTAAAATAACAATAAAAATTAAAATTGTAAAACTATGCTTTTATCCAAAGTATTTACATTAACTTCTTCTACTGCATTAAAATAAATTACAAATTAGTAATGTATGAAATTATCCTCAATTGTAAACTTGTAATACAGTATAATTTTAACTTAAATATGATCAAAATAACATAATATGAATTGACTATCAGTACGTGTTCTTAATTCATTCATTATGACAAATGCATTTTCTTCATAAATCGTCTTTTCAAGTTCATTATAATCAAGATATGAAATAGAGTTCTAAATATTACATAAATTTGTAAAGAAAAAAAGTTGGGAGTTCATATTTTTAAAAATAAAATTTTTAGATATTCATTCTTTTCCATCAAATAAAATTATTTAAATTAAAAATGCCACTATCAAAATTATTCTTCATAACTTTTACATGATTGTAAGTTGGATCTTCTAATAATTCCCTTTGGAATGCAAATGCAATCGAAAACTAGAATCCCATTATATATTTTTAATTGTCTTCTCTAATACAAACCAAAACCGGTGTATAGAAATTGATATGAAATAGAGTTCTAAATATTACCTTTTCGTTAGCTTCATGTTCTACTCTAACAAACTTAAGTAATCCACTCCATTAACTACATCATATACCATTAATCAAATTCCACCTCCAATCCAACAACCTAGTTGACTTCTTACAAAATAACCTAGGCATCTAAGGCTCTGCTCACCATAAAAACCACCAACGTAGGCACCGGCCAAAGTTCCACTGCCCCTTAGGAATCCTTCAATCATGGTACCACCACAGTAAATAGCTTTAAAAAAGTCCCACCCAGAAGAAATGATGGGACCAATTATGCGCTTAGCCTGCCTTTTTGCAAGCTTTGCTACTTTTGCCTCTTCTTTTTGTGCTAGTTTTGCTGCATCTTTTCTAGGGATTCCTTGTTCCAATTCATTAATTATTGCACGTTTAATTGCAAGATTCCTAGCTTTCTCAACATAAGCAGATCTCATGTTATAAACATAGAGCTTTACACCCTCTTTTACTATGCACGCTATGGTTCCGGTGCTTAAATCAAAGCAATCAAAGATTGTAAATTTCCCACTCTAGGATAAAGAAGCTTCCCCAACTAGTAGCCACTTTTCAGTTATAAAAAAAGTAAAAATTCACAGAAATGAGATCTTTTTTCTCTACTTAATGGTCAACAATCTTGAAGGCACAGACTTTTGGCCACCGAAATATTTTTGAATTAAGCATGATAGTTATATAATAAGCATGGAATTTAAATTTTTGCCTTAGCACGAATTATAAGGTCATGATAGAAATATTATTGGAGTTAATTAAATTTTTGTGTTAGTAGGATTTATTACATTGGCTAATTAGATTAAAGTAGCAAGAATGTGTAAAGGCAAATGTGACTTTTAGCATTCATTAAGGGTAAAAAGGGAAGAGAAAAAGAGTGTCTTGCATATTAGAAGGAATGAGGGCAATTTTAGTATGTCACTATGTTAAGAAAGTCAAGGAGCATTAGAGGAAGGGTAAAAATGACTTTTAAAACTCATTAAAGGCATAATGGGCAAAGGAAAAAATGTTGTCTTGTTTTAAGGTGTAACAAAAATGAAAATTTGGGGAAGGAAGGAGTGAAAAACGTGAAAGAAGAGAAAGAAAGGAGAGAAAGAAAACTAAGCTAGGGTTTGATTTTTCTTAGGCTTAAAGAGTGATTTTGAAGTTGTGCAAGAAGGGAAAAAGGAAGAGGAAGGTTAAAGCTTACTTTAGAGTCAAGAAAAATCATAGTTTGGTGAAGATTTAAGGTAAGTTTGGTTTTAATCTCTTGGAGTTTTGAAGCGTTTTTGGCTTAAAGAGCTTGGGAAATGTAGGGGTTACATATTCTAGGGTCAATTTCTTGCTTTTGATTCTATGGGTTCTCAAATTGAATTTCCTATCGAATGAGAACTTGGTTTGTTATAGGAAACCAAGCAAGTCTGATCCAAGGTGAAGAGGAAAGACACCAGTGAATTTTGATTATCAAGCGAATTAGGTGGGTAATGTATTTATAGTTATTGTGTGGTTGGAAAAATTCTTGCCTATATGTGTGTGCATGCACAATTTGTTTGCTAGTGAATTTTGTGATTATTGGAATTGCATGTGATTTATGAATTTTGATCAAGTTATGTCATTGAAACAAGTCATGGCATTTTGTTTGAATGAAAAGATAAACAAGTATAAAAGTCTGAGCATATGATTAAATGAATATGTGCTTTTGTTTGGGCGAGAGTGGAACCATTCTGTTCGTCACGTGCATATCGACAAGAGCCTTCTCCCGACTACCTGCTTGTGGCATATGAGCTCCGAAAAAGACTCATTCTGTTCATGGCGTAAACTTCAGTTTCTCCATTCTGTTTTCATCGACCTCGAGCCAATTGTGTGTGCATTGCATCTTTAAATTGTCAAGTATGATGCATTTGGATGTTATGTGTTCTGCATTAATCTACTTACTTGAGAATATTTGGATTGCTTAGTACCTATACATATATATATGCTTGAATTTTTGCTAATTACTGGTGGCTATAAATATATTAGCCACTGAGCTGTGTAGCTCAACCCCTTTTCTTCCCTCCTCAGGTGCAAACCAAGTCGACAGTGATCCTTGCAAGGCATCGAAAACTCCACAATAGCTAGAGTCTTTTGTACTAAGTCAGTGATTTTGGATAGGATATTTAGCATATCATCATTGAGCATCTTTTGTATTTTGTTTTAAGTTTTGATGTGTATATTGACATGTAACAAACTCTGACTGTGTTTAAAAATGAGAAGGTGAGATCGAATTCCTTTCCATGTCTGATTTTGTTATATTTGAAGATTGGGATAATGAAACGTACATGTGCATGTTCTTCTTTGTTGAAATTGCCAAAGTTGTTTGTATTAGAATAGCATGTCAGAATTGGAGAGATTGTGTTCTAAACGCAAAAGGAAATATAGAGGAAGAGTATCGTCTATGATGACGTCTCACACAGACGCAAAAGGAAAAATGCAGACGAAAAGGAATCGTCTGTGATGACATCACACACAGACACAAAAGAAAATATAGAGGAAGAGTATCGTCTGTGATGCCGTCACACACAGATGCAAAGGAGAGGCAGATGCAAATGAGAGGCATATATAAATAAGAAGTAGACACAAATGAGAGACAGACGCAAGAAACATAGACGCAAGGAACACAGACGACACGTTATAATATAGACGCAAGGAATTGTCTGTGATGACATGTCATAAGGCAGACGATAGAAAGATAGATGCTAGAAAGGCATACGATAAAACACAGACGATAGGAGGATAGACCCAGATGATAAAAGTCTAAGACAGATGATAAAACACAGACGATAGGCCAAATACAGAAGAAGTTAAGAAGTTATGCTAATTGACTTGAAGCATGTTCATATGCAAATTGGGGACTCACCAACGCTATCCTTCACCATATTTGGGCCAGAAAGGAGATGAGCCTAAAAAGGGGGTTAGTTGAATGCAAGTGGTTGTGTAAAAATATTGGTATCCGAATGCGATAGCCGGGCTCCGTAAATAGGGTCCGACATCTTGTGGTAGTGAGCCTATTCAATCGCTGACGCAAGAGTCACTTGTTCCGTGAGAGCAAGTGCCTCTACTAGATCCAAGGATGTTTCAAGCCTTCGCTCAGGCATTTTTCTAGGCCATGGTTCAGATGCCACAGCCTTCTGCTCTGGCCCTAGTTAAAAAGGGGAGACAGTTTGACAAATTGAGGAAGTATAGAGCAGTGGACTGTTACGGGACCACTGATCCCGACAAAGCCGATAATTGGTTAAGAAAGACCGATAGGATATTAGATTAGATAGAGTGTGAGGATGACGAGAAGGTGGTATATGCTGCTAGATTGCTTCAGGGTGATGCTCTTCATTAGTAGGAGAGTGTGCCAAGGAGCCAGATGAGACCTCCAGTGTTGGCCTGGAAGGACTTCTTAACTGCTTTTAAGAAGAAGTACCTGTCTGAGGTTTATATTCAGCAAAAGCAAAGGGAGTTTCTAAGTCTTAAGGAAGACCAAGGGGGCAAGCACTAGCTAGGGTGTTTACAATGACACGGGAGGATGCAGAGATAGCTCCGAAAGTTGTGAATGGTATGATTCAATTATTTGATGATGATATTGTTGTTTTGATTGATCAAGGTTCTACCCATTCAATTGTGTCATCAAGTAAAACTGTGTGTGGTAGAAATCTGAGCCCATTAGATACTCGTCTAATCGTGAGTACTCTAATCGGTAAGTATATTTTGATTAGTCAAGTGTATAAGGATTGTGAGATTAGTATTGGGGGAGAACGACTAGTGGTGAATCTAATGCCTTTGAAAATGGGAGGATTAGATGTGATTTTGGGTATTGACACTTTAGAGAGGTATGATGCCAATTTGGATTGCAAATGAAAGATAGTAGAGTTTGGGTTGGACAACGATAAAAAGGTGATATTTATGGGATATAGAAAAGCAAGCCCACCCAGAATTGTTTCGACTCTGACAATAGAGAAGATGATGAGGAAAGGGTGCGAAGCATATTTGGCCTATGTGGTAGACATAGAGGGAAGTTAGAGGAAATACCTGTGGTCAAGGAATTCCCAGATGTCTTTCCCGAGGAATTACCAGGACTACCACCACCTAGGAAAATTGAATTTCCCATTGAGCTTCTTCTAGGAACAACGCCAATATCGATTCCGCCTTATAGAATGGCTCCAGCGAAATTGAAGGAGCTTAAGGACCAATTGGAAGAGTTGTTGGAGAAAGGCTACATTAGGCCAAGCTCTTCGCCTTAGGAAGCTCTGGTCCTTTTCGTGAAGAAGAAAGATGGATCATTGAGGATGTGTGTAGATTATAGGAAGCTCAATCATGTCACCATAAAGAACAGATATCCGTTTCCTTACATAGATGATTTGTTTGATCAATTACAAGGGGTAAAAGTTTTCCCCAAGATAGATTTGAGATCAGGTTATCACCAGTTGAGGATAAAGGAGATTGATGTACCAAA
>JAOQML010000008.1:27118691-27131632 GCA_027568935.1 Erythroxylum urbanii
ATAAGTGGTCAACACAGAAGATAAAAGTCAACTACAGAAGATAGAACACAGACCATAGGCCAACCACAGAGGATAATTAGAAGGAGTTAAGAAGTTATATTAGTTGAAGAATATCGTCTGTGTTACTGTACACAGATTCCTCTGTGTGTACTGTTCACAGACTTCGTCTATGTTACTGTTCACAGATTTTTTCTGTGTTACTGTTCATAGACTTCGTCTGTGTTACTGTTCACAAACTTCTTCTGTGTTACTATTCACAGACTTCATCTGTGTTACTGTTCACGGTTTATCTTCTGCCCTATTTTTAACCCTTCAGAAGATTCAAGTGGTCTTTGAGGTATTCACGAAAGTTGTAGCTCTTGAAGTCCTCTTTCAAACTATCCAAAGAAACCCTAAATTAGATGCCTATAGAAAAAGTTATGCCTATAGTCCCGAAGCAGATACATGTGTAAAATTATGGACTCACCAACGCTATTTTTTGAGGTATTCGGGTTGAAATAGAGCATTGGACAAGTCGACTATTTAGCTGCAAGTCGACTATTAACAATCAGACCTATCAGTTGGGTAAATGGATTAGTCGAC
This sequence comes from Erythroxylum urbanii, assembly GCA_027568935.1. Taxonomy (NCBI): domain Eukaryota; kingdom Viridiplantae; phylum Streptophyta; class Magnoliopsida; order Malpighiales; family Erythroxylaceae; genus Erythroxylum; species Erythroxylum urbanii. Next base: position 27,119,274 of record JAOQML010000008.1, read on the forward strand.
TATTCGAAGAGCGGAGCTGGGCTTAGAAAGAGGAGTTTTGAATGCAAGTATAGTTGATGAAAATATCTTATCCGAATGCGAACGCGGGGCTCCGGAAACGGGGTCCGACGTCGTATGGTATTAGAGAGAGCATGAAAGTTAGACTCCGGAAACGAGGTCTATCATAACTTTACTTCCTAAAAATGTAGCCATTTATTATGTTGTTTATTATACCAAGTCTAAAAGTGTACCTCTATTTTAAGATTTGCTACTTTGATGCTTATAGCCATTTAGCCAAGTTGTTAGTGTAACTCTTATGATAGATATTCCCCTAAACCTTTAAAGGGTGCAAAATGTTGTTGAAATCACCAGTAATCAATCATGGACCATGATGTTGGGATAAATACACGAGGCTTACTCCAGAGCTTAGATCTCTTAGATCCAAAGTTATAGACATACATAATAAGATGTAAACTCTAACATTAAATTGTAAAAGTAATAATTCAAGGTGAAGAAGTTGATTAGTAAGATGAGCTTAATGATTGATGATTTCTATGCTTATAAAGATTTGTTAGTTTTAACCGTAAGTGTATGGTGTAGCTGCAACTAGTATTGACAAGTATACGTCAATTCTACGAAGCTTGTAAGTACTAATATTGAGCCTTTTTTATTATTTAACCATTAAATAAGATTGTGCATTTAATTAAAAATTAAATTAAACAATTAAACTAAAATTGACATGATAATGAACTCAACAAGGAAAATACCGAAAAGTCAATATCAAATAAGTAGTACCTAGGTGATGAATTCATTTGAGAATTCTTAAATACTAACCCTTTATTATGCAATCAAACTATTGATTATTAAATCAGGAAAATTTCTATCTTATATTAATATCTTTCTCAAGACTATTAACAATTAATCCTTAATTGATTAACTAAAATCTCTTTCTAGTTAAAACCCTTAAGATTGCATTATCGATTCGTGAGTTCCAATATTAGATTTGACCCTAATCTAGAGAATTTATGTTGATCTATCTCTAAGTTTGCATGCAACTCCTTCTAATTATGGTAAGTCTATTCATATAAAAAGATTTCTTAATCTCAATCATATAAAATCAAATTATAGAATAATAGAAAACAAAGAATAAATCTCTTTTTTTTAATGATCATAATTTTCATGTTTTCCTCGTCCTCTGTTCAAAATTATCTCTTCTTGGTGTTTCTTATGACTCAAAATACTTCTAAACTCGCCTCCTCCTCCTTTGCCTCTGATAATGTCCTTTTATAGTAAAAACTAAGATTTTTAGGATATACACAGTCACTTACACGAACTTGTAGGTGACCGTGTATCTCCAAAAATACCTAAATTCGCAATTTTACACTAACATAGAGACTTACACAGGTAACATACGCGGCCATATATGTCAACATACACAGGCGTGTAACTTCAGACGGCCAGAAATAATATTTTTCAAATCTCCACATGTTTATAGAGCCTTACACGGTTGTATATATCCAAGTTGCTTCAAATCTTTGTTCTATGCCACGATTTTATCTCAATTCTTCTCCTTTTGGTTCATAAAGGCAAATATCACCTACAAATACACTTGAAGTGAATTAAGTACCAAAATACTATAACACTCTTAAATAATAAGCAAAACACATTAAATATGGGTATATAAATAAAACAACAATCACAAGGATGAAAACAACAACGCAGTAAAATTTCCATTGATATGCAGGATCTGGGGAGGTTTAGTAATATACAACCTTGCTCTTAACTAGTAGAGAGGTTTTCAAATAACCCATATAAAATGATAAATAATTAGTTAATAAGTAATGTATGAAATAAGTAATAAAGTAAATAATATGATAAAGAATAAATAAATAAATAAATAATATGAGTATATAAATATAGTCAAATAATCATTTATAACTTAATATCTTCACTTTCTCTTGATCATAAGCTACTATGATGTGACCATAATGGTGAGCGGGCAATGACTAGAAATGATGACTCATTTATTGTTCAAAAAGGTGAGTTATTTATAGATTTTCTCCAATAGCTTGGTTTACAAAAGACTTACAAAGGTAAGTTTTATTACTTAGAGGTATAACTTAAGCATAATCCATTTTGAGGGCATATTGATATTCCTTACATTCCGTGATAAGATATTTATTACAATAATGGTTTAGAGGCTAAGGTCTTTTATCTTTCTATTAGATCTTCTCTATACTATAAGCATGAATTCTTTACCAAGATTAAAACTTCAAGGCACAATGAAGGAGGTGTCTGTTGGGATAAGTATAATATCTTTAGCAATAAGGGTAAAGGAACTCGAAAGAGTGACCTAAGTAGTTTTTAAATAGAGGGCCAAATTCACTTTGAACCTGGGGTAGCCATTATCCTCTAAATTATGTCAACCCCAAGTTTTAATTAAGGTGTCTAATTCATCAACCTTTGTTCTTATGTTCTTTAGTTCAAGGAGGAACGGTTCCTTTTTCATACGAGGATCAGTTTTTGAGATGTCCTTTGGGGCTTCCTTAATAGCCTCCCTAGAGATGGATAGGTTAGTCAATTCCTAATAACTTTTTTGTTGAAACTTCCTTCATATTGGCCTCCACATCTTACCTTGATGGTAAGCTTCCACTAGAATGACACTAAGATTTCATTTTTATAAACTTAACCAAATTCATTGTACCTCATCAAAGGAATGACATGAAGGAGTTATTTGTTGATCTCTATTAGTGTGTAAACTCTGATAGCTAATTTCTTTTACTAAAACTACCACAAATTTATTTATAAAAGATTAAAGACATTTTGACATTTTTCAAAGTAATAATCTTCCTATTATAAAGTAATGTTTCTCCAAATTGCTTGTATAATGAAAGTAATGAATGCAACAAATGTATGGTTAATTATCTTCATCAATTGTAATCTCTATATTTTTCAAATATATAATAATATAATTAAATTCATCAAGATGATTTTTAATAAAGATACCTTCACCATTTGCAATTTGAAAATTACGATAACACCAATTTCTTCTATAAAGATGCTATTGTACTTTCATGGACAACTTCGTTAGACAAATATAACTAAATAAATGTGAGTGTTTTACTATCCAGACATTTTAGTCCTTCAAAGTAACTGACATTTTTTCCTTCCTTAATAATGCCTTTCATAATTTGTTTTCATGCTAAGATAGCTTTCATCTTGACTTGCCAAAAAGCAAAATTGATCGAGTGATTAAGCTTGTCGATGTCAAATTTGGTTGCCATTTTAATAAAGTAATACGGAACTTATAATTTTAATACCAATTTATTAGGAATAAACAAAGTTTAGTAGTACAAATAGCTTAGGATATACTGATTTAAGAAAATAAGTAATTTTGGACATGATAATAATAACAAAATAGAGAAAAGAAGACAAATTTTATATGATTAAACTTTACATACATTCATGAGAGAAGGAAGAAAACTTCCACTATGACAATTTTAATGGAGTATACAATATGTAGAAAGTGATTTAACTATTAGGTACAATAATCCACATGTACTTATAGAACCATATAATATTAAATTAACTTATCTAATTAGCTTTCTCTCTTTCTAATTATGGTTCTTTTTATAATTTCAATATTTGATTATTTCAAAGTTTAAACATTAGCATTGATTTATAAGAAAATTTAGAAACTCAATTTAGTACAATATAAATTATAAAAGTATGAAAATAGTATACATTCACCTCCATATCTAGTAGGAAAATATAGTTTTAAAAAAATACATTTGGTTGGCATCTTAAGTGCGTATAAGAACAATTCCTTCAACACCCATTAACATATAAAATTACATGCAAAGCAAAAGCTTCACCAACCAATTTAAGGCACACCTCACACTTTGCTTTCTTTTTCATGACATGTTGTGTAGTTGGTCAAAAGTTACCATACTTTATTTTATATGAAATTAAACTTCTTTCTTAGTAATTTTTTCGACATCTTTACTTTTTAAGGACAAATTTTATTGAAAACCATCAAATTGAACAAAACTGTTGAATTAATTTATATAAACTAGACTAGTTTCATTCAAAATTTTATATCATTTAATGTAATTTAAATTACAAACTGATTTATTAATTTAATTTTCTTTAGTTGAAAGTGCACAAAAATACTTGTTGCACACCCATAATGTGGAGATTAATAGCATCTGACATCCAATTAAAAAAGAGAAAATTTTATAACTACAATATTATTCCTACCTGAACCACCAAAAAACATTAAAATAGAATAAATAAACTTAGTTATACAGGTCTAATGTGATGGTAAGGTAGAAATATTTTTTCGTTTATTAAAATTTTAATATGTTAAAACTTTAATTTTAAGTAATAAATATATTTCTCAAATTCTTAGAAGCAATGAGAAAAAATAATAGTAAGCACAAAATATTTAGAGTAAGATTTTTAGTTTAGATGAGGCTTTTTTTTTTTGGAAAGTGAAAATTCATTACTATGTCAAAGAAGAATAAAAATCTATTCCTTAAGGAATATAAACTAGCTTCTGATTTAGATCTCCTAAGTTTTCTATAGACGAGCTAAGTTTCTCCCCTCTTTGGCATAACCATTAAGGACTCTCGAATTCATACCAATATTCTTTGACAGAATTCTTGGGCAATATGTTCAATGTTTCTGAAAATCCTATGATTCTTTTTAGTCCAAATTATATCAACTACATAATTAAAAGCCTTTCTAGAATTGATCAAGTCATATTTTTGCAGACCCTGTATGTTGCTTATCCAGGCTATAATCCCCTTCCAAAAAGTTTGAAAATAATATAAATGAAATAAACCAAGTAACCTCAACCAAAGTGTGGTAGTGAAAAGACATGTAAATTACAAGTGATCTATTGTTTCTTCCTCATTGTTGCATAATACACATGACTTATCTAGGATGTAAAAATTGCATGTCTTTAGCGTCAACAATTATGGCTGATAGGTACCGAATTCGATGCCTACCATGCGTAGTAAGGACAAAAAAACTTGTTAGGAACAATTAGGACTTCGACAAAGTAACAACGAAACAAAAAATATTGAAGATAAAATAGATACAGATTTTATATGGAAAACTCTTAAATCAAGGTAAAAATTATGGGCAAGGATAGAAGAATTTTACTACTGAAAAATTAGAAAATTACAAGGAGGAAAAACTAGACCCACAAAAATACACAAAATATTTTTATCTTTCCTTTTTTTCTCTCACCTCACATCTTTCTTTTTCTGCTCATATATTCTTCATGCTACTTCTGCCTTTTTATAGGCAGGAGTGCCTTATGTGAATAACTGACAAAATGGTCAGCCATTTTGTCCTTACTAGGCATGGTAGGCATCGAATTCGGTGCCTACCAGCCACAATTGTTGACAATTCTCCCACTTGAAGATTTGATTGAGAGTCAATCATATTTTCACACTATTCTTTCTACCTTGTCACTTCATGTTGATTTGTCTCTGTCAGGCCACACGAGGATCGACACCACAAAAAATTGTCACCATTGATTGCTTTTGTCATAAAATATGTCAAGTTATCCATTGTATGAATTTTCTACATGTCCATCGTTCCTTCTGTTACTTTCTCACGAATGAAGTGATATTGAATTCGAATGTGTTTTGTCTTTGAATGAAATGTTGGGCTTCTTACAAGATGCAAAGCACTTTGGTAATCACAAAATAAAGTAATGTTCTCTTATTTGCATTTGAATTCTTCCAACATCAACTTCAACCACACTACTTCTCTACTAGCTTGTGTAGCTGTTACATATTTTGCTTCTATTGTTGATGTAGCCACAACTGACCGCAGTTTTGAAACCCAGCTCATAGCTCCTCTAGCTAGTGTAAACATATATCCTGTAGTGGATTTACTTTTATCAATATTACCTGCATAATCAGCATCAACATATCCTTTGACGATAAAATCTGATCCTCCATAACATAATGCAACATTCAAGGTTTCCTTAATATATCTGAGAATCCTCTTCATAGTATTCCAATGCTCTCGACCAGGATTCGCCATGTATCGACTAACTACTTCCACTGCATGTGTAATATCTGGTATTGTACAAATCATAGCGAACATTAAGCTTCTCACTACTGATGCATATAGTACTCGAGATATCTCCATCATCTCTTCTTCATTGCTAGTACTCATACTTGAGGATAACTTGAAATTAACAAGAAAATAGGTATAAATTGACTTACAATTTTGCATGTTGAATCGTCGCAAGATTTTTTTCAAATAATTCTTTTGAGAAAGCCAAATCTTTCTATTATTTCTATCTCGGTGAATTTGCATACCTAAAATTTTGTTTGCTGGTCGCAAGTCCTTCATTTCAAATTCCCTAGCCAATTGTGCTTTTAATTCTTTGATACAATTATTGTTGGGTCCTGCTACCAACATGTCATTTACATACAATAACAAGACTATAAAATCATCTTTCTCAAACCTCTTGAAATATGCATAAGGGTCTGGATTTAATCTACTGTATCCAAGGCTCATGATGAAGGAATCAAATCTCGTATACCAACACCTCGGCACCTGCTTTAAACCATACAGAGATTTGTTCAATCTGCAAACCAAGTTCTCTTTCCCTATTTCTTCAAAACCTTGTAGCTGAAGCATATAAATTTCTTCTTCAGGATCTCCATGAAGAAATGCAGTTTTTACATCTAACTGCTCAAGATGCAAGTCAAATGTAACACACATCGCCAGGACTACTCGAATTGTAATGAGTCAAACCATAGGAGAAAATATTTCATTGAAGTCTATTCCTTCCTTCTGAGCATATGCTTCTACCACCAATCTAGCACGATATCGATCTACTTGATCGTCACCACTCCGCTTGATTTTGTAAACTCATTTATTGTCAATAGGCTTTCTTGATTTTGGTAGTGATATCAGCTCCTATGTCTTATTCTTATACAAAGCTTCAATTTTTTACTGCATTGTTGTCATCCACTAAGATGCATCTGAAATATTAATTGCTTCTTGAAGAGTTGATGACTCTCTATCCTCAGTTAAAAGTCAGTATGAAATATTGCTCTCCATGATATAATATAAGTGATAGCTTGATGCTCTTCTTGTGCGAGTTGATCTCTGAATATCTGAAACATCATATTTCGACTCATTCTTGCTCCTCGTGCTCTAGTGCAGCTTCAGAAGAATCATTTTGATCAAATTTCCTTTCCACCTGTACTGTTGTAGTCTCTGAATTCATTTTTAAAGTGCGAACATCTTTTGTTTGCGCTTGATCATTATCTTCCAAGAAAATAATATCTCTACTGCTAACAATCTTATGGGTAGTGGGATCCCACAGACGATATCCCTTTACTTCTTCAGTATATTCTAAGAAAATATATCTTCTAGATTTTGGATCTAACTTCGTAATTTCTTGAGCATTGAACATCACATAGGTAGTACTTCCAAATATATAGAGGTTGGAATAATACATTGATTTACCAGTGCACATCTTCATCGGTGTCTTCAACTCAATTGTAGTTCATAAAGCTCGATTCATCACATAACAGGCGGTATTTACTGCTTCTGCCCAGAATTTCATATCTGAGCTTACAGTTCTCAACATTGCTTTTGTTTTTTCCAACAGAGTTCTATTCATTCACTCTACTACTTCATTTTGTTGAGGAGTGTATGCCGTCATGAACTGCCTTTTGATGCTTTCTTGTTTGCAGAATTCATCAAATTCTTTACCAGTATATTTGTCTCCATTATTTGAGCGCAAACACTTTATCTTCTTTACCAGATTCGAGTTCCACCCGCGCTTTGTAAAATTTGAAAGTTGGAAACACATCCGCCTTCCTCTTGATAGGAAACAACCAACATCTCTTCAAATAATCATCAATAAATGATATAAAGAAAGTTGCTCCTCTTATAGACGTAACTGGTACTTGCCATGCATCTTAGTGAATCAATTCTAGAATTTCTTTACTTCTGAACTTTGATGTGTTGAACTTCAATCGATACTGCTTACTCACAATACAATGCCCATAAAACAGTAATGATATTTTTGTGAAACCTGGAAGTAGATCCTTCTCTACAAGTATCTTCATTCATTATTCTGACATATGTCCAAGCTTTTTACGCCACATCATTGCAGATTTGTTATCTGGACTAATCATCGCAACGAATGTCTCTCCTTCTTTCAAAGTTATTCCCTTCAGCATGTACAGATTTGCAATAATCTTATCTGCTTTTATAAATAGTAACGCTCCTTTAATTACTTTCATAATCTTGTTTTGAATATAAAATCTGAAACCAAGATCATTCAGTTTTCTTACAAACAACAAATTCTTCTTCAAGCCCTCAACATGTCGCACTTTTTCAATAGTCTGAGTTATCCCATCATACATCTTTTAACTTAATGGTGTCAATATCAACGATCTTCAGAACTTGATCATTACAATTGTACACAAATCCTCCACAGACTAATTCATATTGATGGAATCATTCTCTTCAAGAGGTCATATGAAAAGTAGGTGTTGAATCAAACAGCCAGGCATCAGTAAATCTTCTTTTTCCTCTAATAGTCGTTGCTACTTCACAAATCATTGCGCTTCCATCATCTGAAGTGCTTGAAACGTTTTCTTGATGAACAAAATCTTTCTTATTTAGATTCCAACAATCCTTTTTCATGTGAACTTTCTGGCCATAATTGTAGCATTTATAGTTCTTCTTACTCCTAGATTTTGATATACCATAATTGTGACTTCCACTTACACCATGTTCTATTGATCTACCTGTCATTATCGCCAAGGTCTCCGCTTATTGCGAACTTGCCAACTTGTCTTCCTTACTCTTGCGTCGGCTCTCTTCTTTCAGAATAGCAGTTGCAATGTTATCGAAGACTAAAGTGTCTATATTAGTTGTTAAATTTATAACGAGTTAATCATATGAATCCGGTAGACTTTAAAGTAGAAGTTCCACATGTTCACTTATTTCTATTATGCGCCCTAATAATGTGAGTTGTGAAATTAAATGCTCTGTCATCGAAGTAGATTCTGTCATACGTAAAGTGTATAGTTTTGTCTTTAAAAAAAATTATTGTGGAGTGATTTGGTCTTGTATAATTTTTTGAAGTGATCTCATATTTTCTTCGCAGTCTTCTTTTCATCTGTACTAGATAATACTCCATTAGCTAAAGCTAAGTAAAGATTAGCTATAGCAATCCCATTTATCTTGTTCAACTTTTCATCTGTGACTCCAACTGACAGTTTACTAATAGCCATCAGACAATTATCTTTCCTTTAGAGTTCCTTTATCTTCAGCTTCCATGATGAGAAATTAATTCCGTTGAATTTTTTAATGTCGTACTTTGCCACCATTATTTCTATCACAACCTCCTTATGCATAATGACACTATTCAGTTTGTCAAAGGCACTATTTATAAAGCAGTTGTAATAGAAGTAATGGTGGCAAAGTATGACATTGAAAAATTCAATGGGAGTAATTTCTCACTGTGGAAGCTGAAGATAAAGGAACTCTTGAGGAAAGATAATTGTCTAGAGGCCATTAGTGAACGGTCAGCTGGAGTCACAGATGAAAAGTATAACGAGATAGATGGGAATATTGTAGTTAATCTTCACCTAGCTTTAGTTGATAAAGTATTATCCAACATAGAGGAAAAGAAGACTGCGAGGGAAATATAGGATCACCTCACAAAATTATACAAAGCCAAATCACTCAGCAACAAAATTTTTCTGAAAAGAAAATTGTACACTTTATGTATGATGGAATTCATTTCGGTGACGGAGCACTTAAATACTCTAAATACTCTATTTTCACAGCTCACATCATTGGGGTACACAATAGAAATAATTGAGCGTGCAGAACTTGTACTTTAAAGTATACCTGATTAATATGATCACCTCGTCAAAAATTTAACAACCAATACAGAAATTTTAGTTTTTGATGACATTATAGCTGCTATTCTAGAAGAAGAAGACAAGTTGGCAAGTTCGCAACAAGCGGAGGCCTTGGCAATAATGAGAGGTAGATCAATAGAACATGGTCTAAGAGGGTATATTATGGTAGATCAAAATCTATGAGTAAGAAGAACTATAAATGCTACAATTATGGCAAGAAAGGTCACATGAAAAAGGATTGTTGAATCTAAACAAGAAAGATTTTGTTCCTCAAGTAAACGTTTCAAGCACTTCAGATTATGGAAACGCAATTGTTTGTGAAGTAGCAACAACTATTGGAGGAAATAGACGATTTACTGATGTCTAGTTGTTTGATTCAGCAGCTACTTTTCATATGATTCAGCAGCTACTTTTCATATGACCTCTCGAAGAGAATGATTCCATCAGTATGAATGTCTCTGGGGGATCTGTGTATAGCTGTAATGATCAAGCTCTGAAGATCGTTGGTATTAATACCATTAAGTTAAAGATGTACGATGGGACAACTCAAACTACTGAAAAAGTACAATATGTGGAGAGTCTGAAGAAGAATTTGTTGTCTGTAGGACAATTAGATGATCTCAATTTCAAATTTAAGATTCAAAACAAAATCATGAAAGTGATTAAAGGAGCGCTCGTATTTATGAAAACATAGAAGATTGTTACAAATCTGTACATGCTGAAGGAGGTAACTTTGCAAGAAGGAGAAGCATCAGTTATGGTGACTAGTCCAGATGACAAATTTGCAATGATATGGCATAAAAAGCTTGGAAATATGTCAGAATAAGGAATGAAGATATTTGTAGAGAAGAATCTACTTCCAAGTCTCACAAAAGTATCACTACCTTTCTGTGAGCATTGCATCGTGAGTAAGCAGCATCGATTGAAGTTCAATACATCAAAGTTTAGAAGCAAAGAAATTCTAGAATTGATTCACTCTGATGTATGGCAAGCACCAGTTACATCTCTAGGAGGAGCAAATTTCTTTGTATCATTCGTTGATGATTATTCGAGGACATATTGGATGTTTCCTATCAAAAGGAAGGCAGATGCATTTCCAACTTTCAAATTTTACAAAACGCGGGTGGAACTTGAATCTAGTAAAAAGATTAAGTGTTTACGCTCAGATAATGAAGGTGAATATATTAGTAAAGAATTTGATGAATTCTGCAAACAAGAAGGCATCAAAAGATAGTTCACGACGGCATACATTCCTCAACAAAATGGAATAGCTGAGCGGATGAATAGAATTCTGTTGGAAAGAACAAGAGCAATGTTGAGAATTGTAAGTCTAGATAATAAATTCTGAACAGAAGCAGTCAATACCGCCTATTATGTGGTGAATCGAGCTCCATCAACTGCAATTAAGTTGAAGACACCGATGGAGATGTGGACTAGTAAACCAGCGGATTATTCCAACCTCCATATATTTGAAAGTCTTGCCTGTGTGATGTTCAATGCCCAAGAAACTACGAAGTTGGATCCAAAATCCAAAAGATGTATTTTCTTGGGATATGCTGAAGGAGTAAAGGGGTATCGTCTGTGGAATCCCACTATCCACGAGATTATTATCAGCAGAGATATTATTTTCTTTAAAGATAATAATCAAGAGCAAACAGAAGATGTTAGCACTTTAAAAGAGAATTCAAAGACTACAACAGTACAAGTGGAAAGAGAATTTGATCAAAATGATTCTTCTGCAGCTGCACCAGAGCATGAGGAGTAAGAACTAGTCGAATCTGATATTTCAGATACTCGAAAGTCAACTGACACAAGAAGAGCATCGAGCTGGCACTCAGATTATATTATAGAGAGTAATATTGCATACTGTCTTTTAACTGAGGACGGAGAGCCGTTAACTCTTCAAGAAGTAATAAATAGTTCATATGCATCTCACTAGATGGCATCAATGAAGGAAGAAATTGAAGTTTTGCCTAAGAATAAGATATAGGAGCTGATATCACTACTACAAGGAAAAAAACCTATTGGCAATAAATTGGTTTACAAGATCAAGCAGAGTGGCGATGATCAAGTAGAGCGATATCGTGCTAGATTGGTGATAAAAGGATATGCTCAAAAGCAAGAAATTGACTTCAATTAGTTCAACTTACTACAGTTTAAGTAGTCCTAACGATGTATGCTACATTTGACTAGCATCTTGAGCAGTTAGATGTAAAACTGCATTTCTTCATAGAGATCCTGAAGAAGAAATTTATATGCTTCAGCTAGAAGGTTTTGAAGAAAAGGGAAAGAGAACTTGGTTTGCAGATTGAACAAATCTCTGTATGGTTTAAAGCAGGCGCCGAGGTGTTGGTATAAGAGATTTGATTCTTTCATCGTGAGCCTTGGATACAGTAGACTAAATGCAGACCCTTATGCATATTTCAAGAGGTTTGAGAAAAATGATTTTATAGT
>JAOQML010000008.1:27155317-27167633 GCA_027568935.1 Erythroxylum urbanii
ATTAGTTCTTCCCATTCACATACAAGTAGCACTTCAATATCTCATCCATACATCATAATCATCGGACCTTCGTGTCCAGCTTTCAGTACACAACTATAAACATTCACTGGATAAGTCAAAATAGAATTTAACACAACAGTAATTGAGGGAGACCTTTTAGATTACTCACAATTTGCTCCTAAAGATATTGCCTCGAAGTCTCCACAATGTCTAGATGTTGATGTTTCAAATGTTCCTTTATATCATGCAACATACATATATCACAATTTTGCACAATTGTATAGATATTCAATTACACACATCTATGTATTCATATGGATTATACACAATGCATGTTCAATGACAATCCCAGGTACATTTCCTTAATACATGTCTCACAACCAATTAACATGATCCTTGAATCATTCCTTAACACTTAATACACTTGCCTTACTTTAATAGCTCAATCGAGCATCAACTAGGCTCATTCAAGATCACAATCAAGTTTAAATATCCCATGGGAAAAACCTTAATAAGTTAATAATCTATAAACAGACATATTTTGGGACAAAAGGTATAAATTTTGATGTAAAAGTTAAATTAATGTCATTCTAGGACGGTTTCAAAGACGACTTCGATATCTACAACTTTTGTGAAGACCTTGAAGTGAGATTTTTCTGTTAAAAGGGTTAAAATCGAATTTTACTATAGCTATCCCGAGAATGTCCACTAAGCGGACATATATGTCCCTTCAAACGGACATGAATAGGGCTGGGACCATTTCCAGAATCGAGAAGGTCTCCTTAGCAAACTTAACGTCCATTTAACGGATATGGATGAGGCTAAAAGCCTTTCCCAATCTGAGAAGGTCCATTTAGCGAACCTAAAGTCTGTCTAATGGATATAGGTGAAGCATAAGCCCCTCTGAAGCATCTTTAATGGTTCCTAAATCCATTCTAACATCCATTTCACTCATAATCTTCCCAAATTCACCTCTTCTAATGCAATATCACATCTTAACAATTCAACAACCAAATTGATTTCATTAAATTCTCAAATCCCTATTCATTTGATTCATCACTAACAACTAATTCTCATCATTTATGAATTCCTATCCCCTTTCCATAACATATCTCATTCCTAAGTCTCAAACAATTCATATTCAAAATTCATCATTTCAAGTTGATAAAGTCTTCAAGTATACCTAAATTTCAACTTAACATCATCTATACACAATTCAAATTCCATGCTTGATCATGAACACCCAAAATAGAACATATTCTCATACACCTTTATCATAGCTTTTTCTGCAGCTATCCTCCTTCAATTTTCATTCCTAAATATTACCTTAATTCATTTCATTTCAAAAACATAACTCAACATCTTGGTTAGCCTAACTTTCACTTTCATTAAACCCTTAGTTCATCATTCATAACATCTACATACAACTCATCACTTATGGTTTTTATATTCACAAAACAAACCACAAACATATACATTTATCCAACAATTTGCTGCACCCAGTTCTCAACTTCGTGTCAGTTTTTTGAGACTCTTAATGACAGGATTCAAATTTGATGTCTTGATAAAAAAATGTAGCCTAATGTCTCTAGTTTAATCCAAATTAAGAATCATCGCATTTAGATAACTACAGGACAAGTTATGATTAAAATACAAAAACATAATCAGTAAAAATGTTGCTGCTAACATTTTCCAGCTCTCTTCCAATTTTCCAGATTTTATACTTCCAACATTTTACATCTAACCTACCCTGTACCTAGATCATATTTTCTACTTCATTTCCTCTTCATTCTCCACTCCATTTCAAATCAATTTCATTCACAAACAATTCATGATCTATGTTTGATCATTAACCAAAACAGAACCTATACATTTACCGATTCATTCTTCAATTCACTGCACTCATATAACACCGTTATAATGATCATTCTACCTCAACATTATCTTTATAATAATTTATGTGTCATTAATGATCATACACATATACAGAAGTAGGACATTTACATAATTTTTTCATCACCCACGACACTCACATAAAAATTCACATAATCAAGTCATCAATCTTAATGTACTCATCATTCTAGCTTCATTTAACCATACCCATGATATTCAAAACATAACTTACTTGATTTAACTCCATATCTTTAAACACAACAAGAAGCCCTAACTTCTCATGCCACACGATCAACATCTTGAATGTTGGAAAATATAGGGTTCTTGTGGTAAAGAAGAAGACAACAAGATGGGAGTGATAAGTGAAAGAAAAGAAGGCAGGTTCAATGTGTATGGAGGTTGGAAACACAATTCATGAAGAAGGAGAAGAGAAGAGATGGAGGTCATGAAGAAGAAGAACAGAAGCAAGTAGAAGACAACATTTAAAGTGGTCTTTCAAGTAAAAGAGTGGAGTGTCGTGAGTGGGGAGGAGTGGCAAGTAGTGGTGACACTTGTCACTTTCCTATGGTCCCAACTGGACCTTTTTTAAAATCTAGTCTATTTAACTCCAATTTCTATCCTAGTTGTCTCCAAATTTCAATCACACATGTCATTAAATCCCAATATCATATATAAAAATTTCCACTATCATTTGAAATTTATTTCTACTGCCATTCATCAATTGTTCTGCCATTTGGCATTTTTCCTAGTCCAAAAATACCCTTAATTTTAGAAAAATTCTTAAATTTCCCCAATAATTCTAAATCAACAAATACAATCTTCAAATCAATTTTCAATACAAATAAACCACAATTCTCAACAAAATCACATTCCACATACCAATTATACCCAGAATGTCAATGAATAAATGTACAACCATTTTAATATGCAAAAGTTTAATATTTGCATGTGTGTGTATGCTATGCTATATGGTGCATGAGTAGGGAATGCAATTTCTAACTTCTCAATAATCTCTCATATTTACTACTTTAGTCTCAATATGCCTAATGGGATGTTACAACTCTCCCCTTCTTAAAAGAAATTTCATCCTTGAAATTCTTACCTACTTGTTCGAATAGGTGGATGTATTGTCTCCTCATATACTCCTCCGTTTCCCGTATTGCTTCCTCAGTTGAGTGATTCCTCCAAAAGACTTTCACCAATGGAATGACTCGGTTCCTCAACTGCTTCATCTGAAACTTCACTATCTTAATCGGTTCCACAACATAGCTTAAGTTACTACCAACCTCAATTTCCTGAGCCGGTATTACATGTGTCGGTCCGATTGGTATCTTAGGAGCATACTAACATGAAACACATTATGCAATTTAGACATTTCATTCGGTAAAGCTAACTTATAGGCCAAAGGTCCTATCCTCTCAATGATCTCATAGGGACCAATGTACCTAGGGCCCAACTTACCATTTTTACTGAATCTCAATACTCCTCTCCAAGGTGACACTCTTAGAAATACTCTGTCTCTCACACTATATTCTATGTCCCTTCTATGTTGATCCACATAACTCTTCTGTCTATCTTGAGCCGCTTTAATTTGGCTTCGGATCAACTTCACCTTGTCTACTATATCTTGTATCAACTCTGGGCCTTCAACCATTCTCAAGCCCTCTTTATCCCAATACAGTGGTGGCCAGCATTTTCTGCCATACAGTGCCTCATACGGTGCCATCTCGATACTACTATGATAGTGCTTATTATAAGCAAACTCTATCAGTGCTATATATTAATCCCAAGCTCCTTGAAACTCCAATACACAAGCTCTGAGCATATCCTCAATAGTCTTTATTGTCCTCTCACTTTGTCCATCTGTTTGAGGATGCAAGGCAGTACTGAAGTTCAACTTAGCACCGATAGCAGACTGCAAACTCTTCTAGAATCTCGAAGTGAATTTGGGATCCCTGTCCAATATAATGGACATTGGAACCCCATACAGTCTAACCACCTCATTCACATATCTCCGGGCCAACTAATCTAGTGAGTTTTTCTCTCTCACTAGTAGGAAATGGGTTGACTTAGTCAATCGGTCTACTACAACCTATATTGCATCATTCTGCCTCGGAGTTCTAGATAATCCCATGATGAAGTCCATAGTGATTTGTTCCCATTTCTACTCCAAAATAGGCAACGAATGTAGTTTCCCTATTGGAGCTTGATAATCAACCTTAACCTGCTGGCATGTCATACACTTAGAAACATACTCGACCACTTGACTTTTCATTCCGGGCCACCAGAAGTACTGCTTTAGTGTGTTACACATCTTGGTGGTACTAGGATGCATAATATAGACGGCCATATGAGCTTCCTCTAGATTTTCTTTCCTCAGATCATCCACATTAGGCACACACAGCCTCTGTTTCAATCACAATGTCCCATCTCTTAATTCAAACTCACAATTTGGGTTCATTTTAAGTTTGTCTATAAGCTTCACCATATCGGGATCTTTATTTTGAACTCTTCTAATTCTATCTTGCAACACCGCCCTAAGCTTCAATGTAGCAATTAATGCCTCAGCTTGCTCCAGATTCAACTCCACATTCAGAGATCTTAAATGAATCAAATTTGGTAACCTCGATAACTGAATCTAAGCTATACTAGTAATAGACTTTCTGCTCAAAGTATCAGCCACCACATTAGCTTTCCTCGAGTGGTACTCAATTGTGCAGTCATAATCTTTCAACAGCTCAATCCATCTCCTCTGTCTCATATTCAACTCCTTCAGACTCAGCAAATATCTCAAGCTCTTATGATTTGTATAAATCTGGAATGTCTCTCCATATAGATAGTGTCTCCATATCTTTAGAGCAAAGATAATTGCAGCAAGCTCTAAATCATGTACTAGATAGTTAATCTTATGAGACCTTAATTTTCTTAATTCATAGGCGATTACCTTGCTATACTGAATCAATACACATCACAATCCTTGATGCGAGGCATCACTATACACCATATATCCTCCAGTCCCAGACGGAATGGTTAACACCAGTACCATAGTCAACTAATACTTTAGCTCCTTAAAGCTCTTCTGACATTCTTCATTCCATCTGAATACTACATTCTTCCTTAGAAGTTTTGTCAGAGGGGCTGAGATCAAGGAAAACCCCTCGACAAACCTCTGATAATACTCCGCTAATCTTAGGAAGCTTCGAATTTTTGACACATTCCTCGGAGCTTGCCAATTAATCACTGCCTTTATCTTCTTTGGATCTACCTGTATGCCTTCTCTAGTCACCATATGCCCTAAAAACACTACTTGATCCAGCCAAAATTCACACTTACTGAATTTGGCCTACAGCTATTTCTCCCTCATAATCTGTAGAACCACTCTCAAATGCTTGGCATGCTCTTCTTTATTCTTTGAATACACCAAAATGTCATCAATGAACATAATCACAAACCTATCCAGGTAGGGCTAAAACACCTTATTCATTAAGGCCATAAACACTGTCGGGGCATTAATTAACCCAAACAACATTATTAAAAACTCAAAGTGCCCATACCTGCTCCTGAATGCACTCTTTGGCACATCAATCTCAGCTATCTTCAACTGATAGTACCCTATTCTCAAATTCAGCTTAGTGAATACTTAAGCTCCCTATAACTGATCAAACAAATCATCGATTCTAGGCAACGGGTACTTGTTCTTTTCTGTCACCCGATTCAGTTGCCTATAATCGATGCATAACCTCAAAGTCCCATCTTTCTTCTTTACAAACAGCACTGGAGCTCTCCAAGGTGAAACACTGGGTCTAATGAAACCCTTTTCCAGCAACTCCTATAACCGAGCCTTCAACTCCTTTAGTTCTTTAGGTGCCATCCTATATGGAGGGATAGATATAGGAGTTGTACCTGGAACTAAATCAATTGTAAACTCCATCTCTCGATTTAGAGGTAAACCAGATAGCTCAGCGGGAAACATATCCAAGAATTCCCTAACCACGGGAATGTCCTGCACATTCAGCTCAGTTCTAATATTAATGACATGGACCAGATAGGCCTCACATCCTCCTTGGATTAACCTTAATGCACTCATGAAAGATATCAACCTGGCTGGCACTGCTTAACTAATTCCTCTGAAAATCGCTCTCGGCTGACAAAGAGATTCTAGTACCACCTCCTTAGTATAGGAATTCATGAAAGCCCTATGAGCAATGAGCCAATCCATACCTAAGATAATGTATATCTCTCTCAACTGTAGTATGATCAAGTTTGCCTCTAAAACTGCTTAATCAATCTGTATCAAGCATCTCTTACAGACCTCCCCCATAACTGTAGTATTGCCTATTAGTGTACTCCCCTCTAGTCAATACTATAATAACTCTCTATCACAATGCAACCTAGATGCCAACTGCGTTGCAATGAATGAATGCGTAAATCCCGGATCTAGCAATGAAAATGATTCATAATCATAAATAAGTAGTGGACCTGCAATAACATCCGGAGAGTCCTGAGCCTCCTACCTAGTCATGGCATAGACTCGGGACTCAGTCTATGGTCAGCTGCTCTGCATCTTAGTCCTGACAGGAGGACTCCCTGTGCTTATTTTGCCTCTACCATGGCCTCTCTGTTTAGTCCCACTACCTCTACTCTGCTGAATACTAGCTTCACTCCCCGATCTGCCACTCAAACTAGTCTGAGTTCCTATAATAGCAGGATAATCTCTAATGTGGTGGTCAAAGGAGTCACATCTAAGGCAAGCTCTAGATAGTCTCCAGCACTCACCACCGTGCCTTTTGCTACACTACTCACACAAGGGGCAACTGAATCTGTACTGTACCTCTTCTACTGCCAGTTCGTGCAAAACCACTCCTCTGTCTGAATCCTGATGCTTTAATCTACCTGGTGGTCTAAATGCTCTATTTTGGCGCTTATTAAATCTTCTGCTAGAACCACTTGGACTCTCACTGGACCTCTTCAATCTAGATCTTTGCCCAGACTCTGCTTGTCCCTGTCTCAGTAGCTGTTCAAGTCTGAATGAAGCAGCTCTCAACTCGATGAAACTACTCAGATTGGAGATATTTAGTCTTGTCCTCATCTCCATGTTTAGCCCATCTTCGAATCTCCTACCATCTTCGAATCTCCTACACTTATCTTCTTTGGTAGGAATCAAAGTAGAAGCATACCCCATCAGCTCACGAAACCTGATCTCATACTC
Source organism: Erythroxylum urbanii (assembly GCA_027568935.1). Lineage (NCBI taxonomy): Eukaryota > Viridiplantae > Streptophyta > Magnoliopsida > Malpighiales > Erythroxylaceae > Erythroxylum > Erythroxylum urbanii. Next base: position 27,162,420 of record JAOQML010000008.1, read on the forward strand.
TGCTACTAACATCCTACCCTACTTCAAATCCACGAACTCCTTCATCTTCCTATCTAGGTAGATTTTTGGCATGTAGTTCTCCTTAAAGACCCTCAAAAAGTCTTCCCATTTTAGGTTGTAAGGCCTAGTGGTATTGCCTGGAACAGTCTTCCACCATTGGTAAGCTGGGCCCGGTGGTAAAGACACTGCATAACCGAACCTCTTACCCAGCTCACAGTCCATCTAATCAAAAACCCTTTCTGTCCTTTCCAAACACCCCTAGACCTCAGCAGGGTCTCTGCTATATAGAAATCCACAGCCCCTTGCTTCCACAGCCTATCATACCTCCTCTCCCTTCTCTTGGGAACTCTAGGAGGCATTACCTCTTGTTGAGGTACAGACGACTCTTTACTGGCTCCTACAGATCCTAGGTCAGCTGATTCTCCCATTTGTTCACCTGTGTTGGATGACCTATAATAAATAAGAATTTCAATCATTATCTGCATTTCTCGTAATTTCATGCTTAACATTTCTATATGTCCTTGTGGATGCCAAACCATACTCTGATACCAACTAACTGTAACACCCCCATTGCTATAAGGTGCATAACAAAACACCCTTATGACATTCCTGTATGTACCCTATAATAATGGCATGTCAACTAACTCACATTCACTTTATAACATGGCAATATACCCTAATTAGTCATGGCATAATCTAAATACATAAAAATCACCAAATTTTAAAAATAAATTTCCTCTTTTCATTTCATAAATACTGAATGTACATACATTGTAGCTTTCAAAAGTCTATACATGTACATCATCATAGCCTAATACAAAATGTGCTACAAGTAAGAGGAAATATGCAAAATCTAACTACATCCTTCAATCCATCTGACTGACCTTTGAGCCATATCTTCTTCATAAAAGTATAAGAATTATGCTTCTTGTACGGCCTCTCAGTAGCTAGATCCTCTCTCAGTCTTGAAATGTCAACGTGTAATTTTGGGTGAGTTTTGCGAACTCAGATAAGGTAACCATCATCGATGGTTTACTCAATTCATGTATCATATCATTTCACATACATATAATTCACATCATTTCATTTTTGCATATACTATCACATATCACAATCTCATTTAAGAGTAAGACAATTGCATTTCAATCAATCAAACATAATTAACAAAAAGTATATGGAATGCATATGTGACTCTTTTCTAATTCTTATGTTGTTGTGACCGAGTGCCTAACTGACCCGTATCTATTGTGTATACCGGGCTCATTTATAATGTCCCTTATCTGTTGGGGATATAGGGCTCATTTCATAAAGTGAGCCTTTGGCTCTTAATCAAATTCAGAACTTTGAGCTCGTTTTTGGCGGCCACTCAGGTTATAACTCTCATTATTTGATCATGCATTCATGTATAGAATGCATCTCATAATCAATCAATTCAAGAAACAACTAGTTCTTCCCATTCACATATAAGTAGCACTTTAATATCTCATCCATACATCATAATCATCGGACCTTCGTGTCTAGCCTTCAGTACACAGCATTACACATTCATAAGATTAGTCAAAATAGAATTTAACATAGCAGTAATTGAGTGGGACCGTCTAGGTTACTCACAATTTGCTTCTGAAGCTATTGCCTCCAAGTCCCCGCAACGTCTGGATGTTGACGTTCCAAATGTTCCTCTATATCATACAACATACACATATCACAATTTTGTAAAATTGTATAGATATTCATTTATGCACATCTACGTATGCATATGGGTTATGTACAATGCATGTTCAATGACAATCTTGGGTACATGTCCTTAATACACGTCTTATAACCAATTAACATGATCCTTGAATCATTCCTTAACACCTAATACACTTTCCTTACTTTAATAGCTCAATCGAACATCAACTAGGCTCATTCAAGATCACAATCTGTTAAAGTTATGTAAATATAGTGCCCTAGAAAGCAAGTATATTTACATGTACCTTAATCTTCTTCAGTTACAGTTTTGTAATGGAAATATTTATTATTAATAAAATAAAAGAGTTTGGTTTTAATGAGCATTATATATCTAGTCATAAGGTACCAAGATTCTTTTGTTAGTAATATACATATACATAGTATTTTATCAAAACCAAGCACTTAGTATTATATCTAGTCATAAGGTACCAAGTGCTTGATTCTATCTCTCCTTTCATGCATGAGTGAGCCGAAATTTGCACGAGAAGAGTTTCATTTTTGGTTCATTTCTTCTAAGAAAAATCTCCAAACATTTCTTCTCCTTTCCCACCAAAGGATTTTATTAACCAAGTTATCCTGGAAGAACAAGAGGTAAATCAAATTGGTTGAGGATACAACAACAAGGAGAGGATAGATTGATAAAGAAAAGGATTCAAAAGCAAAAGGCTTTGGATAAAAGAAGAAGAAGAGGATAGCGTAACAAGAAATTAAAGCTGTAGCGAAGGATTCGGTAATATCACTATCTTGTTAATGTAAAAACAAGTGCTGGATTTTTGTTTCAAGAAATTAATTTTTGGTTTTGATAAAATACTAAGTGCTGGTATTTTTTAAATGGAATGAGTTTCGGTTTTAATGAAAACAAGTGCTAGAATTTTTTGTCATGACAAAGATTCAGTTTTATGAAAATCTAGTGCTAGATTGTTTATTTTCAATGTGACAAAATTCGGTTTTTATAAATGCCATTACATTTTTTTTACCGAATGGGCCGGATCATGTGAGCGAAGAGTTCAAAGCAGAAGATCCAAGGCCATGAAGAATTTTTTGGGCCTAAAAGGCTTGTAATTATTTTTATATTTGTAGGATGGACAATCAAAAGTGGCTTAATTAGTTCATGCGATGAATGGAGAAATGAATGGAAATAATATATGATATTATGTGATTGCATGTCATTTAGAAAATTGCCAACCCTAGGCCTTGCCATGTATTCATTATTTATGAGATATATAATGAAACAATATAGGATGGATAATAAATTGCATCTAGACAAGATGATATTTAAAATTTAAAGCCCAAAAAAAAAGAATGAGTTGGAAAGGATGCTTATGTGAAAGTTCACAGTCTCCAAATGTTGGCCTATTTGCATGTGGTGAAGTGTTACTCCCCATCGGAGGGCATGAATCCTAGATCTTGCATGGTTTTGGTCTCCTTAACGATAAGTCCACTTATTGGTAGCAAATGTGACCTCCCACTGAGGCATGGTTTGCAGTTATCTTTATTGAACAAATCAAATGGTTAAACACTCAACATTTTTTTATCAATAAACTACCCACTGTAGCTCTATTGGCAAAAGTATGGAACAAATTATGACACTTCTCAAAAAGTTGGCCATGAGATGCTAGGTTGTTTTTTGAGTTGGAAGGTCCCAGTTTTTCTTTTAATGGATAAGATGGCCCATCGTCACTTAGTCCGTTATAGATAAGAAAATAACCGTCGTATATTGTTTTAATTTTTTAAGTTTTGTTAAAACTATAATCATGCATACATGCATCATGATTTTATATAAAGTTCCAATATTGTTGACTAGTATGCTCATGTTTTAATAATTTATATTTTCAGACATTATCAACCACAAAAATGAATCCACTCACCCTGCTCTTGACAAATAATAAATTGGAAAACAGAAATAATTTTAATGAATGGAGACGTAACCTTGACATTGTTCTTCAATATGAATGTATTTCACAGGCGTTAACTGCTAGTTCAAAGGTCCATCACCTACATGAGATGCTTGGTGTGAAGACTAGGTCTGCAAAAGTGAAAGCTATCTAAACCTTTCATAATCTCAAGCAGAAATATAGTGAACCGGTGCGAGATTACATTATGAAGGTAATCTTTATAGTCACTAAGGCTGAGATGCTTAGGGTAGATATGGATGTGGACACACAGATGATTATGATCATCAATAGCTTAAACTCTTCTTTTTAGCAGTTTAAGTTGGACTATGAACTCAACAGTAAGGATTACACCTTGAGTGAGTTCATGAATACCGTCCAAAGCACGGAGGAGATATTGAATATCAACACTCATGGGCCTGAAGCTAATATAGCATCTTCTTCAAAGCCCAAGGATAAGGGCAAGTAGAATAAAGTGGGTCGTTATTTTAATCTTAAAACATACAACTTAAGCATTCACTTATTATGAACCACAATCTATATGAGTGGTGAACTCGTATGCGTTTCATTATAATTCTTGTTATGATTAGAATGGACTTTTACAGAGTATTAATTCAGTGTCTACGTATTGGAATTATTAATTGAAACATGTATCAGGGAACATTCACTCAAATAAAGAGTTTATAGTGATATCATCGCTTCCAAATGTTTTAAGGAGATTTGCTAATTAAACTGGTGCCAGTAGTTTGATGGACTAGCTACCCGTCAAGTCTTAACACCAATATGAGATCTTATGTGTTAATCACCATATAAAATAAAGTGGAAGATCTAGAAGGAAAAACCAATATAAGGGCAAACGGTAATTTTACCCTTTGTTGTGCGGATGGCTATAATAAGGTTCTAAATAGGGTTTAAAATTGGACATAAAATGTGTTCTCATAATATTGAATAGTTCAAGAGTTCAACTACTTGTCTTTAGCGGAATGACATTTAGTTAATAAGCTAGAATTAATTCTAGGCTTATTGGAGCTTGAATTATCAAAGTCCAATAAGATTCCCCACTTGGCTTCAAAGAAGGTTATCAAACTAAGTAAGAAATATAAATGGAGGTTTTAGAAGGCCATAATTGAATGTTGGGCTTGCATTAATTAATGGTTAATTAGAAGCCCAAATATTCATTTAGGAATGGGCTAGACTTTAGTTTAATGTAATTGATTAGATTAATTATATTAAAACAAATTTTTTTAAAAAACGAGTAGCAATTTCAGTTTTAATGGACTGATTGTACAGATGAACATTTGACATTAAATTGTTAAATAAAGATGGTTTTTATTATGGTTTATCATCATTAAATGCAGTTATGAACTTACGATTAAGTGGTTTAATGGTTATCTTTTAATGTTAGTATATAACCTATTAGCATTCATTAGATTAAACAAGAAAGATGTGCATTGGATGGACTATCTTCCTTCTTCTATGTTCCAAAATCGAAATTGGTAGGTCATATTCAGGTTATTAATAGTCTTTTCATATAGCCATCTTAAAGATAAATGAGAAGAGTCTCATTTATTGGCTACTTTATGATTGATTA
>JAOQML010000008.1:27167733-27183576 GCA_027568935.1 Erythroxylum urbanii
GAGAAATAATATAAAAATATTATTAATTATATACAAGGGTTAGGGTTAGAAGAAATAATTGATATTAAAAAAAATTATTGTGGGTATATTAAGTAGTATATATTTATTAGTTTACGTACATCTTAAACCCTCCAAATCAGTAGTTTCTTATTTTCACTGTTTAGAATGGAATAGAACGTAATATGAAACCCTCCGCTTCCATCCCATTTCGTTCTATCCGATTATAAAATCCTCAACCAAATGATAAAAGTGTGTTATGTTCCATTCTGTTTCATTACTATCCCTCCATTCAAACAGACCCTTATGGTCACAAAGAAGGACCACCCTCTCAATTTTAATATACATATAAATTTAAATATTTTATTTTAATGTCATCTTCCACTAATAATAATATTATATGTATTTAATGGCTTAAAATGTAGAAAGAAGAGTTTTAGACTACTTATTTATTATTCATTATCATGCCTTTTTTCTATTGTATGTGACAATCTCATAGAGGATTATTATTACTTGTTATCAATCTTACCTGATATACAGCAATTCTTTTCTGACTTATGTGTCAATTTGATACATAATTTATTATTAATCCTATATATTTTCAATCTCATAATCATTCATTAATCTTAATGCTTCTTTTCCATTTTATGTGCCGATCATATAGAGAGCCATGCTCTCTTTTTTTTTTTTTTCTCTCCACTTTAACGTATATACTAGTCATGTTCCTATACGGGGGGTGTAAACTTCATAGAAAATGAGAAGTAATTTTTCATATGCAAAAATAAATTTTCTTTATATAGAAACTACAAATTAGATACTTTAAATTTAGCTGGAATAAAGATATTATGATTATAAATAATATAAATCAAGATGTATGAAAATTATAAACTATAGATAAATTTTAAATAGGATTATTACTATTTTATGGATCTAATCATCTATATATATAGAAAAAAGAAATGAGTACCGCCAATATTTGCAATGAAAAAGAAAGTAGGATAGAGTTGAAAAGTTCTTCATAGTAACTGTTTCATTCTTGACAGCTAACTCGATCTTATAAGCTTGCTCACTTGGGACTCCCATGGAGTCCCTTGACCCGGAGGGGCACTTATCCAAATGCGGGCGTACCAGAAAAAGAGACGATGAACCACCAACCATGCTGAAGCCGTCTTACAATGCTGCAGTAACCGGAGAAAAGATGGAAGTCCAAATCGTTGTGAACAACGTGTGGACTTTCGACGAACCCAATCGAGCTTGAAGAAGGTGATATCGTGAAACTATCTGGCGAGTGAGGGGACGGCATCCAACTGTCACAAACTTTTAAAACAAGTTTGGATGATCAATGGAAGATGACTGTTGTCATCAAGCTTCTGGGACGCAGGATTGGTTTCCAGACGCTCAACTCCAGATTAAGAAGCTTGTGGCGCCCACGAGGACCGATCAAACTAGTGGATCTGGAGCATGATTTTTTCCTTGTGCGTTTCAGGGAGGAAGCTGATTATCTACATGCGGTAACTGCTGGCTCTTGGATCATTTTTGGGCAAGTTATTTCTGTGCAAAAATGGACGCCGTCCTTCCACTTAAAGCACGACCAGATTTCTCGCGCGGTAGTGTGGATTCGACTCCCGGATCTCCCCATCGCGCGATATCACCCAGGGATTCTCACTGCATTAGGCAACCTTATTGGAAACATGGTTAAAGTCAATGAGGCCACATTCCATGTCCAGCGGGGGAGGTATGCACACATAGCCGTAGACATTGATCTCACTGCTCCTCTGTGAACCAGTGTCGAGATTGATGACGAAGCATTCCAGGTGACATATGAGGGATTACCACAACTTTGTTATTCCTATGAAAGAGTCGAGCATGACATCTCAGGCTGTCCACTCCGACAACAAGACACCATCGACAGCCCAACAGCAGGAGAAAGTACGTCAAGGATGGTGCCTACAGCGGCCCCAACAGTCGGGATATCCATGGGCAATAACGCAGCCGCCGCACAACCAATGGTTGACACCAATACCTCCTACGGTCCATGGATGCAGGTACGCCGTAAACAACCCACCTCTACCCAACGACTAGCTTAGAAGGGACACCCACCCATGCACGGTCAAGCTCAACTGAGACAGCAAAAGGAGTCCCATTTCAGGCGAGGCTCGAGATTTGCAGTACTTTTAGCCAAAGAGTAGATGGGACTAGACAGGGTGCAACAAAGGAGGGACCCACAGACTAGTACTGCAATGGGCTTTGGCCAACGATTCACCTTAGCTGAATTTTTAGGCTCTAGGATGCCCAATCCCATAGGCCCAATTTTTCAGGCCAATGGATCCACCAAATCTGCCAGAAAAGGGCCCAAGGAAAAGAAGATCGCCTAACTCTAGCAAACCCGGGAGGCCAACTCCCAAACCAACACTATCCCGGAATAGGAGTTGGTTACCTTCCCTTCAATCCAATTACAACCAACCATCCTTGAGAAAAATGTCGCGATTGAATCGCTTTACATACAGAAATGGTATGTGATAGCCAGGCTTTGGAAGATCGGGTTCGGGTGGTTGCGGAGCCACTCTAACTAATGGAAGGGGTTGAGGCCCAGGAGGCAACTGAAATTATTCGAGAGGGGCCCGATATAATCGAAGGATCGGGTAACCTGGAATCTTTGTCCCAACTGTGATATGATGCAGAGACGGTGACGCAGGCCTAAAAAACTGACAGTCCGGTAGCAGCCCTAGGAGGTACTGCTTATGACTAGATAGTAGCTCTCTCTTGACATTTTTAATTTTCTTTATGTCGATCCTCATCTGGAACTGTTAAAGGACAGGGGGTCTAATTTTCAGACCATTCTGCATAACTACATTCGTACCTTCAATCCGGGTATACTTGTCTTGATGGAAACCCGACTCGGTGGATCTCAGACGCAAGACGTTATCCATACTTTGGGCTTCGACTACTCGTTTCGAGTAGAAGCAATTGGGTTCTCTGGAGGAATACGGTTATTATGGAAGGAAGATTTTCGTATTTCAATTGTCCTTGCCCACCGTCAATTCATCCATATCTCCATCTAGCAAGATTCATACTCCTTCGATTTTACAGCGGTCTATGCGAGCCCGCAAGTCTCCTCCCAAAACTATCTCTAGCCAGCGTTAACTAGGGTCGGTAGATATATTCACCGACCCTAGCTAGTCGGAGGAGATTTTAATGCTAAGCTAGAAATAGTGGATAAGAGGGGCGGTGCAAGATTAGCTCGCGTGGTTAATAAACAATTTAAAGATTGGGTGCAAGGAGTTAGTCTTCACGATCTGGGCTTTGTTGGATCCAAGTTTACGTGGTGTAGAGGAATGGTACAAGCCCAACTGGATAGAGCCTTTGGCTTGACAGCTTGGTTGCACATGTTCCCTCACACAATGAATCATCACCTACCCTTCTTTGTGTCAGATCATTGACCTATGCTACTCTAGCTTTAGCATTCGACTCCTAACAGGCTAGGCTCACCAGTATTTATATTCCAAAATGCCCGGCTTACCCACCCAGGGTTTGATGAGGTAGTAGCAAGGAATTGGCTTCTAGTAGCGGAGACCTTAAGCTTAGCAGTAGCCCACTTCTCCCAACACCTCACATGCTGGAACCATTTCATATTTGGAAATATCTTCCACTGGAAAAAAAGGTTGTTATCCAGATTATAGGGCATTCAGAGGGCCATGACTTCGGGTAATGAGGATTCCCTTCTCGCCTTAGAGGAACAACTCAGTGGGGAACTATTGCAGGTCCTTTGTGAGGAGGAACTTTTTTGGCATTAGAAAGCTAGATGTGAATGGATCTCGCAAGGAGACCGGAATACGAAGTATTACCACACCCTAACACTCACCAAAAGGAAAAAGCTGAAGATTGCAAGCCTCACTGACTCTCAAGGCACGCAGATTTCTGACACTGTGCAACTAAGCAAGTTAGCCAGGGATTTCTTTGTCCGTTTGTATACTCAAGAAGATAGACCATTCCACAGTTTCCTGATATTAGGAGCCTTTTTCTCCCTTTCGGAGGACCGACTTTGAGATCTCGCTCTACCTCTCCATGACACAGAAATTAAGACAGTAGTTTTTAACATGAATTCTAATAAAGCTCTGGGGGTAGATGGCTTCAATGCCCTATTCTTTCAAAAGCAATGGGGCACCGTAGGACCTCAAGTGATGGAGTACATCAAGGCAGTCTTCAGGCTAGACAGATGAGAAAAGGACCTAAATCACACCATCCTAGTTTTGATCCCCAAACTTCCCTCTCCAACGTCGATTGCCCATTTCAAACCGATCAGCCTTTGCAATGTCATTTATAAGATAATCTCAAAAGTTATTGTCAATCGCCCAAAAAAACACCTGCTCATCTGGTGCAGGCCAATCAATGCAGTTTTATTCCAGACAGACAAATAACAGATAATATCATCATCGTGAAGGAAGTCATTCATTCGATGAGAAAAAAGAGTGGGAAGACCGGATTCCTTGCAATTAAGGTCGATTTGGAGAAAGCTTATGACCGGCTTTAGTGGGACTTTCTCCAACACACTTTAATGATATTAATTTACCCGAAAACCTCATCTCGGTCATTATAAAGTGTGTGACGATGGTGACATTGCAGGTTAATTGGTAAAGCACAGTTATAGATCCTTTTAGCCCTTCTCAAGGCCTAAGACAAGGCGATCCGCTCTCGCCTTACCTCTTCGTCCTGTGCATAAAACACTTAGGCCATCTTATATTGAGGGCAGTGGATCAAGGGAAGTGTAGATCGATACAACTGAGCCCTACCGGCCCTCCCATTTCCCACCTTTTCTTTGCTAATGATCTTGTTCTGTTTGCCGAAGCTACGAATGCCCAGACGCAAGTGATCGCAAGGACTTTAGACGATTTCTGCAAGGCCTCTGGCCAGAAAGTGAACACTGAAAACATCAGGATTTATTTCTCCAAAAATGTCTCCCCAACAACCGCGTGTCGGCTCAGCCAAGCCCTGAGCATTAAGCCTACAAACAATCTAGGGAAGTATCTTGGCGTTCCATTGCTCTATGAGTGAACAAAGCGACACACCTACCAACATATTCTTGATAACGCTCAAAAGAAACTTACAGGATGGCGCGCCAGGCTGTTGTCTCTAGTAGGCCGAGTTACTTTAACCCAATCTGTGTTATCGACTCTTCCTATTTTTATAATGCAAACGGTCAAACTACCACGGCAACTCTGTGATGATTTAGAGAGACTCATGAGAGAATTTATATGGGGATCCACAGGGGAGCAGCGAAAATTACATCTCATTATTTGGGCAATTGTCCGCCAGCCCAAAAACGCTGAAGGCCTCGGTATTAAGTGAATCCGTCCCTCTAATGATGCTTTATTGACCAAGTTGGGATGGGCTCTGCTTACTCAACCCAAAGCCTTATGGGTTCGGGTTATATGTGCTAAGTATCGATTAAACACCCATCACCTCCTGTATACCATCGATAGGAGGGGGCTTCAAGTGTTTGGTGAGGCATCTTTGCCACTTGGCATTTTGTCCGCCAAGGTATGAGATGGGAGCTGGGAAATGGTCGACGCATTTACTTCTGGCTGGATCATTGGGTAAAGGATTAGGGACCCCTTATTTATGCAGTGACCTCCCCAATTCCCGATAGCGTTCTTCACGCTATAGTTATGGACTTTCTGAATGAAGACTACACTTGGAACATGTTCCAACAGTACCTCCTGTCCATAGTCTATTTGGATATTGTGGACCTCATCTCGAATACAACCAACAAAACGGAAGATAAAATGCAGTGGGGCCTAACTGAGCACGGCAAGTTCATAGTGACGTCAGCCTATGCCCTGATCGAATGGAGTACCAGGGATGCTCATGATAACATTTAGGCACTCATTTGGAAATGGGTAGGGCCCCAACGAATTAGGGCTTTCCTTTGGTTAATGACCAAGAACAAGCTACTGACCAATCACTATAAGATGGCACGATATCTATCAGCGAATAGCAGTTGTCACTTCTGTGGCCTAAAAGAGACCACTTTACATGCCATCCGGGATTGTCCATGAGTGAAAGCTTTTTGGAGTAAATTTTCCAGAGAGCTAGTTGATGCGGAGTTTTATCACCAAGATGTGGAGAGGTGGGTTAACTCCAATCTTACGAAGCATACACCGGTGCTGCGTTTCGACTAGGTTACCATATTTGGAGTAGCCTGCTGGTTTTTATGGTAGTTGAGAAACAGAAGTCTTTTTGACGCTGCCTTTAGTTGGCCGGAAGATGGTACTCGGGCTGTTATGGACTATGTGGAGTGGGTAGGGCTTGGGCAGTGGAAAGCTGTGTGTTTCAGGCTCAGGGATTACCCATGGGTAGTTTAGTGGGGTGGACTAAACTGTTGGGGGACTGGGTCAAGCTTAACACTGATGGAGCGGTTAAACAAGAGGCCCACCCTGTCACGGCTGGGGGACTACTTAGGGACTAGCACAGTCATTGGTGCGGGGGTTTTCTACAACATATTGGAAGGAGCTCACCGTTAGCAGCCGAACTAAGGGGCGTCCATTTGGGTCTTACTTTGGCTTGGTTGATTGGTTATCAACGAGTCATTCTCAAATTAGACTCCCTGGAAGTTATTAACATCCCGTCCTCTTCCAATGCAAATTTAGCTGAGCTTAATTTTTTGGTGGCAAGTATCCGTGAACTTCTTCGACGAGATTGGGAGAACCAACTCCAGCATGTATATTGAGAAGGGAATCAGTGTGCAGATCTCTAGCAGTCCTGGCTAGCCCTGACCTATATATTTTATAGGAGCCTTTGCTGACAGTCATGGACCTTCTTCACAGAGACAAGCACTGAGCTTTGTACCGCAGAGTCCTGCACTGGATAGTTTTCTTCTGTTTCCTTTTTGGCTTTCCGTTTGTATTAAAAAAAAGTAGATTGTAAAGAGATTGGTCTATGGAGTCTTTTTTCTTATGTTAAAATGTTATAAGATTGGTATATTGAGTAATAAATATTCTTCTACAATCATCCCTAAAAAGATTTTGGCAATAATGCAGACAGCAAGCATGACATTTTCTTTATCACTTCCATTCTCTCATTTTCATTATTAGGGCTTATACTAGAAAATAACTTGAAATTAACTAAAAGAGGGCTAAATATTCACTTACAATTTTGCAAATTTTTCTTTAGAGAACTTTTTTTAGAAGGTTAAATCTTCCCATTATTGACAACTTAGTAAATTTGTATTTCTAGAATCTCATTTGTTTGTTTCAAATCCTTTATTTCAAAATTCTTAACCAAACATGTCTTCAATTCTTTAATACAATTTTTGTTGGGACTTGCAATTAATATATTGCCTATATATAATAACAAGATAATGAAATTATTATCATTAAACTTGTTAAAATATGTACGCTACATTAAATTTGTTTTATCCAAGACATATGAGAAAGAAATCAGATCTCTTACACTAACATTCAATGCCTGTTTAAAATCATATAGAGATTTATTTAATCTACAAACAAAGTTATCTTTTGCTTTTCTTGAAAAACCTTCTAGTTATAAAATATAAATATCCCTTCACAATCTCTATAAAGAAAAACAAAATTTGTTTCTATCTATTATAGATGTAAGTTAAATACAAAACATATTGTCATAACTACTCCAATTAAAGATTTTGAACTATAGGAGAAAATATTTCATTGAAATTAGTTCTTTCTTTTTGAACTTATCTTTTTATTGTTAATCTTACATAATACTACTTCACTTGATCAACATCATTTCTCTTGACCTTGAATGCCTATTTATTACAAATTGACTTCTTTCTTTATATTAATGATACAAGTTCCCATATTTTTTTTCTGAAGAGCTTTAATGTCTTTTGAGTATGCCACAGTCTTTTTGTAAGAATTGTTTGAGGGTTAATTTGGTGGTCTTTTTCTATGAATTGATCGACAAAGTACTACAGCTTTAGACTTAATTGATTCTTGAAAATCTTACGCAGGTGTTGCTTCAAAAGAAGTCTTTTATTAAAATTCCTCTTTCACTTATATCACATTATCTAAACTTCTTTATAAAGTACTATTGTCTTCTTTTTTCCTTTATAATTTATGGTCTATAAATGTGATATTTCTACTAATAATAATTTATGCAAAGTGAGATCTCATAAGTGATACTTCTTCACTCTATCAATATATCCTATTAACAAATTTCTCCTAGGTACTGGATCTAATTTCATAGTTTCTTTAGCATTATACATCATGTCGATAGGACTTTTAGATAAATGGAGGTTGGAACAATCCACTAGTCATTTAACCTATATCTTCATTAAAATCTTCAACTTAATTATAGTTAATAAAGCCTAATTCACCATGTTCTTGTTATGTCTAAAAAATTTCTATTCATCCACTCTGCCAATCCATTTTAATGAAGTGTGTTTACAATAACAAATTGTCTTTTAATACCTTTTGCTTACATAATGCTTCAAATTCATTGCCAGTACATCCTCCTCTATTATCTATCCCTAAGCACATGATATTTTTACAATAATCAAGTTCAATGCATTCTTTGAAAACTTTGAAGATTAAGAATACATTCATTTTCCTCTTTATAGGCTATACCCACCTCCTAGAATAATCATCAATGAAAATAACAAAATATTTTGCTTCTCTTAGGAAGGAAATTAGAGCTTGCCATATATCAAAGTGAATCAATTCAAGAAAACATTGCTTCTTAATTTGATTTGCTAAATTGTATACAATATTGCTTAGTTTTAAAATAATGCTCACAAAAGAGTAACTTTTGCTCAAGAATGACCTTTATTCCTTATTTAGATATATGTCTTAAGTTTTGGATTTCATAATTTTGAAGATCTTTATTGTAAACTACTTGAAGTGACTGATGCTTTTACTTCTAAGAATGTCTCTCTTTTTAACTTTTACAATTCTACAACTATCTTTTCTCCCTTCATAAGTAAAAGTGTACCTTAGGTTATCTTTAAAATCATATTAATTTTTTTAATTTTGCACCCAAAATCTTGTAGTTATCCTAAGAACAAAAAATTCTTTTATAGCCCTCCAAATGTTGTATTTCTGGAAGAGTACAGATTATACCATCGTACATCTTTAACTTAATAGTTCCTATCCAACAATCTTTAGAGGATAATCATAACAACTATATACATGTCTTCCTAAGATAGGTTTGTAAATATGGAACTATTTTCTTTTAAAGGTTACGTGAAAAATAGTTTTTGAGTCAAAGAGCCATACATGTAGTAGTGACTTTCTACCTTCAGTTATTATTGTTGTTTCACAGCACAAAGCATTGCCATCATTTGTAATACTTGTAAAATTTTCTTAAGGATTATAATTTTTCAAATAACCTTTCTCATCATAAATGTAGCATTTTATATTCTTTTTACTTTTTAATTTTGATCTATTAAAATTTTGATTCCCTCTTGAGCTACATTTTATTAATATCCCTTTTGTAACTGTCAAGATTTTAACTTGTTGTGAACTAGATTGCTTGTCTTCCTCATTCTTATGCTGACTTTATTTTTCCAAAACCATAGCTGCAACGTCATTAAAGATAAGGTAGTTTAAAAGAAGAATATTGATTAATTTAAAAATAAGTTGATCATATGAATCCGGTAGACATTGAAATAGGAGTTCGGCATGCTTTGTAACTTTATTCTATAACTCAATATTATGAATTAAGAGAATAAAGTAGTCAAATTATTAATATACTCGATCATAGAAGTAAATTAGAATATTCGAATAACTATAAATTTTCTTTTAGTAAAAATTTCATTATATAGTAACTTGAGTGCATACAACTTTGTGAGCCTCCTTTATAATAACAATCTTTCTGCATCTACATGTAATATTTATTTCAAGTAGAAATGCTTGATTTTCAATAATATCAGTAAATTATAAAGTTACCATAGTCCCACTAAAACATACGCAACCTTTATATCTCAAAGAAAACACAAACAAGCATATAGTATATTCCCAGAATATTAAAAGATCTAGTGAAAGATAATTGAGAATTTATTCAACTATTTTGACAATTGAATAGATATGCACATAAATAATGCATTTCATATCTAATAGATATAATTATATTCCTTAAACAACACTTTTTATACTCATTGACAAAAGAATCAAGTAAATATTCAAATGATTAATTTTCTAAATCTATATTTTTCTTAAAATATATGGTTAGTAATTTAATCAATGTTTTAAAAATCAAACTAGACATCGAACTAGTTAAAGGAATGATTTAAGGTTTAAAGGTTTAACTGATATTAAACTATTATATCCCAAAATAATTGAAAATTATATCTTATTTTTAAGCTTTACTATTTATTTCAAAATGATGTAAAATATAACATAATAAATTCTAATTAGCCATAATCACAATTTATTAAAACATTAATTTTTAAAAACAGTTACTAAAACTCATTATCTATTCTTCAAAACTAATGTACAACACTAAGACTAGACCCCATTTCTATATCAACAAACACACTTAAAAAGACAAAACCAAGACACAAAAGCTAAATTAATGTCTTATCTTATAAATATACCTTTCACTTATCTCAAGTGTGAGTACCAACAGAGTTTAGAACTTGTTTCTAAAGACTTCCTTAATGCCCATCTTTCATTCTAAAGCGGAATTTGCTACCTTATAACTCTAAGGTTGAGTACCAATAGAGCTTAGAACAAGTAGAAGAGATCAGATTTAAAGAAGAGGAGTTTCTAGAAATAAGAGGTGCCTGTTTGGATATGAAGGATGATAAGGCGATAAAGGAGTTTTAGGAGAGGTTTAGGGAGGGAATTCATAGCTTAGTTTAATGGCCTCTATAATCAATTTCTTTTCCAGAAATCGTAAGGAACTTATCGTAGACAAGGCGAGATGATACTATAATCTCTCCAAATAACTAGAGGACAGAGGTAAAAAGCCAGATGAAAGAGGCAAAATGAAAAACAGTCGAGTTCACGATTTAGAGGGTTTTCACTCTTAATGGTTAGAAGTAAAAACTGAATCAAAAACCATTTCGATTTATGTTTAATTCGGTTAATTCTGCCGATCTGGTTCAGTTTTTATATCATTAAATTTAATTCTATTCCTTATATAACACTTTTTATTCATTAAAATTGAAGTGAATCTTCAAATAAGTAATTTTCTAAATTTATGTTTTTTTAATCTGTGGCTAGTAATTTAAAGATCCTCACTACTAAAATATGAGCATGCCACATATTAGAGTAAGTTCTGACTTTATATCATTTCTTGCAATTTGTAGGGAATTATTATTTCAGTACTGATCCTTCAAGAAGTAGAGAGTTAGGTAATGTCGGCCTTGAGTAAGGGTAGGAAGGACACTTACCCAGCGCCTAGATTCAGAGGGGCCCATTTATTAAAAAAGTTAAAAATTAATAAATCTATTTATTAAAAAAGTAGAAAATTTAAAAGTTAATAAATGTATTCATTGAAAGAAGTAGAAATTAAAAATTCAATAAATGTGCTTCAAGATGTTTATATATACCAAAAGGTTTCTTGGCACCTTTCCTTGTACAAACTCAAAATATAAAATTTGTGCTTAAATTTCTTATTTTGAATTTTAAGATTTATTGAATAGAATTAAAGAGGCAACCATCAATTGAGATATATGCTAATATCTTTATTAATAACGAAATATTTTATTAACATAATAATATTTGATCTTAATATATAATTAGAATTATAATCTTTGACTTTTTGTTTAAATTCCAGCTTTTAATATAAAGTTTTGATGGCTCATCATGTAGGGTTGATGATTTTGGAGAGTAGAATTTTTAAAATTTTTTGAACTTTTAGATGAGTGAGATAAGATCTCATCTAGGATAAACTAAGTTGTAGTGAGCCCCACGAGTAATTAGCTTAGAATAGATAGGCATTTATCTAAAATTATATACCAAAAAATTTAAAAAAGATAATTATTATGGCATTTTCATAATATCTGATTTTTTCTTAAAGGAAAGTGTACATTCATTGGCTATATTTTTATTCACCATATTTAATGGTCCACCTCTCTTTTAACATTTCTAGTTATTGTGGATATGCCAATTGCTTTGTTGAAGAATAAATTTGAACTATTAACAACATTCGAAAGTATTTTGGATTCTTATTTGATTCAAAGAAGTTGAGGTCATTGGATGATAATGAACTAAGAAAATTTTGTACTAATTTACAACTATTTTTTCTCATAATAATACGTTAGATGTGGATTTAGATGATATGTTTTAATTAAAAGTGTTACAAATCACTTTGTCAAATAAGTTAATGTTATCTGTTGAAATTCTTGAATTTATTAAAGTTGTAGATTGTTATCCAAATGTTTTAATTGTTTATCAATTAATCGTACTTGTGAGTGTAGCAGCAGTTGAGAGAAAATTTTTCAAAGTTAAAATCATTGAAAATCTACTTGAGTTCATCAATGTCATAAGAAAGGTTGAATGATTTAGCTATTTTATGTATTGAAAAGAATATGTTGAACAATATTGATTTTTATACTATTATTAATGATTTTACATATAGAAATATGTGAAGAAATTGTTTTTCATAATCATTTGTATACTTGTTATTGTAATTCTCTTGATATTTTACAATATGATATTATTATTCGGTTATTGTTACTGCTACTATTTTTAGTGATTTTATTATTACTGAAATTCGTAAGATGATGTTAGCTATTGTTATAATCATTTAGTATTTTATTAAGTATGTGGATTTAAGACTTGAGTTACTTATACATGGATATTAAATTTTAATAATAAAAATATGATTTTAAAATTTAAATGGGCTTATAAAATGTTACCAACTCCTTGGAGCTCGGCTATGACTTTGTTCAACACGTTCCCTTGTACTTAATTGCTCCGTTTTAATCAACTGGAGTTCGTAAAGTTTCATATTCATGCAGTTTTGTTTGGGCAAACTGAATATACTATATATATATGTATGTATGTATGTATGTATATATATTCAAACACGATCTCCTCCTTCGGCCTGATTTAGGATTTGAATCTCCCACCTCTGGATATCCAAACAACAAGAGAAGAGAATGAACAATAAAGGGACTGCATATTACATTTGAAATTATTATTTCACTCATCAAATACAAGTATTGCTAGGACTAGTTTCTTTCTAAAATGCAATTACATTTGAAGGAAGTAATTAATTACTTAATTAATTAATGTAGCAAGGTCACACAGGAACTGTATCACTAGCTGTTCCATGGGCATTGAAGGCGTTGGAGGTGAGGTTCTGGCCTGCAACTGAAGAAAAAATATTGATGTTGTTGAGTACAAGATTGGTGCAGCCTATGGATTAGCTGCACATGAGCTCTATTGGAACAGGTGATGGACTTGTCCCATGAATTGAAGCAAAAGTAATATCGCTTATGGCAATTGCCTCCGTCTTCATTCACAATTATAAAAAATGAATATTATAACTTAATAAAAAATTAGTGCTGCTTGGAAAAATAAAATTATGAAAGGTACGTACCTTGTTAGGACAGTTTCCCTTGGGACAATAAAATTGGTCAATAACAATGGGAGTAGAAGAGTTAACAAGTGTAATGTACTCATACGAGATCTTTCTCACTGAGCCTTTCCCTCCCTGAGAAGGAAAATAAGGATAAGAACAGGTTAGCATATGTGAAAACGGAACAAGTAATGAGAGGTCCTACCTGCCATGTTTTGATCCGAGCACCACTTGTGACGGCAGTAAAAGTTGAATGAGTTACGTATACTTCTTCAACTTTACCTGTCTCTCCATCGTGCCCAATGCTTCCAATACTGGATATGTTTACGTATAAAAATACCTTTTGTTATTGTGGTTTACATTCTTTTATAAGAAATCAACTGCATTTTTTCATTTAAATCCATAAACAATATTGAGGCCGTAACAAATAGATTCGTATTTTTGGTAGCTGGAAGATGACAGACCTGATACCATGGCCTGGACCGCATGTAATCCCGGAAATATTGATAGCGGAAGAGGCAGGAAGAATTGAAATACAATCATCACCTGAACTAACAGATGTTAAACTAAAGTGGCTCTGATCATATTTATGTATTGAGGATAGAGGTACATACGAAAGAAAAGAAAGTATTTGCAGTATTGGATAAACCTGTCGCAATTTGGGAATTGAGAATTGTAATGTTTTTGGAGCAACCGATGTTTATGCCATCAGTGTTGGGGCTGTCTCTTGGGGCAGATATGCGAAGGTTCGAGATTACTGAGTTTTCACATCCATATATTTTGATGAAGTGAAATGGGGCATTCGTTAGGTTCAAATGGCTTAATTGGAGGCCATTGCATTCGGAGAAGATTATTGCCTATATTCATCACCAGCTACATAATTAATTAGTACAAATACCCTTTCTAATATTTACTTAATCTATTTTATATATTATTATAGTAATGTTAGATTTAATATGATTAAGATATATATTTTTATTCATTAAACATTATCGTTTTTTTTTTTCATTTACTCGACCAAAATAGAAAAGGAAGAGCCCCAAGTCACTATATATCTATAAGTGTACCGTGTACGGGATCCATAAGCGGTATGTAAAAAAGTAAAGGAGAAGCTAGAACTTACCATTGGCCGAGGAGGGCAGTCTCCCTGTGTATATTAACAGTGTCAAATCATCATAGTCATCATAATAAGAAAAGCAAGAGAACATAAAACAACAAATAGGATGTGGTCGGATAATATGTGAATGCGATTCAGTCACTTACTTTCTTACAAACCTCCCACCAAATATCGCCTCGCCCATTTATTAGTCCTTTTCCATCCACAGTAAGTCCATTTATGCCACTGAACTGAATCCAAACGAGCTCCTGCAGCTCGGACATGTTGTTTGGTGCAACGACGGATCCCTGTAGCTAAAATGAATAGATTTCCAAAAAAAGCGAGTGACCCTTTACTGGATTGACATCTCGTCCCAAATACGAGTATATGAATAATTAAGCATGGACACGAAACAAAGAAAAAGAACATCTTCCTGAGTATAAATTAGGTGTTGTTTAGTTGCTGAATATAAACCATTTTATTCAGCAACTAAAAGGAGATTCACTAATTCAAAGGAAAAAGAAAAAGCCTGTGGTGTAAATTACCTTGATATTGATATACTGGGATTGACATGGGCCGTTAAAGTTCACTGACTTCAGCAAAAATGTCTTTCCTTGAGGTATTATGAGAGTGTTACGATTAGTACTTTGGCAAACTGCTTTCCATGCAACTTCAAAAGCCTACAGGTTGAGATAGATAGACTGAGCACAACTTCAATCTAAATGTTCCTATCCTAAAAATGAATGTTTCTTAAGAACACATGAGTTATTGCAAGTGGATGTGAGGTAATGTAAGCAATATCATCTGTATACTCATGTATCGTCGGTATTTCCGTCACCAGTA
The DNA here is from genome assembly GCA_027568935.1 of Erythroxylum urbanii. Lineage (NCBI taxonomy): Eukaryota > Viridiplantae > Streptophyta > Magnoliopsida > Malpighiales > Erythroxylaceae > Erythroxylum > Erythroxylum urbanii. The sequence goes on from JAOQML010000008.1 coordinate 27,183,173, forward strand.
GCTCCAAATTCTAATGCGTTCAGAGGGTTACAGTTTGAGCTTGGTAGTAATGTAGCCAAGCACAATACTATCAAAAAGCTGGAAAATCCACCCTGCATATCCCACAAAAAACAAACCCGTCAGATACGATACTTTATGAATTGCACGCACATGCTGCTTCACAATCACCACAGACAGATATCATCACCATTTAGGCTAACTCAGACAAGTGAAGCTTGTCAATTCTACTTCGTCGTCATATCAATTTGTACATTATATATATTATGCGTTCCACAACAATTTTTACTGATAAGGGAGAATTCATCAGTTGTCAATTAGAAGAAAATAATTTGATTCTTCATTATTTTTTCCATTTCACGTATACAGTATATATGGTTACATTTAGCACTAATCTTGCCTATTTG
>JAOQML010000008.1:27186918-27200109 GCA_027568935.1 Erythroxylum urbanii
ATGTCCTTATCAATTTGCTCTTTTGACTTTAATGTAGACTTAATACTATTATATGAGACTGACTCTTTCCCATAAGTCATAATATCACAAAAATATTTAAAGGATTGGGGGAGGGAATATAATAACAATATGACTTGATCTTCATCCTCAATTTTTACATATGCATTCTTTAAATCTAAAATAAGAGAATTAAATTTATCCAGATGTGAAAGAATAGATGTACCTTCTGTCATCCTCAACATGTACAACTTCTGTTTGAAATAAAGTCGATTTTCACCGTCTTCTTCATGTATATGACTTTCAACTTGTCCCACATATTTTTAGCTGTGCTTTCACCAGCAACCTCTTACAAAACCTCATTGGAGAGATTCAACATAATTACTGATCTAGCATTTTTATCTAGATATGTGAATTTATCTAACGTCACGTCTGCTGGCTTTTTCTCCATATCATCAAGTGCAATTTCACACCCATCCTGTATTAAAATGGACTGCATCTTGAGCTGCCACATATTGAAGATAATACTTCGGTCAAATTTTTCAATAGAAGTCTTTGTTATCGTCATAATGACTAAAAATTGATATTCTGACTATTTTTTGACTAGGGGGCCCCACACGTGAAATCAGGACAGCGGGCTCAACAAGCAAAGTCGAGAGATGGGCCCCACAAGTAAAATTGAACTCCGTTTACAAAACCAAGACAGTGGGCCCCGTTTGGACTCATAATAAAATCTAAGTTACTTTCTAATATGGAGGATCCATCTTAGTAGCAACCATAGAGCATATGGTAAGTTAAACCAACAAGAGAAGCTCTAATACCAGTTTGTTAAGAAAAATGTCCTCGAATCGGATACCGGTTGAATTTAATAACCCGAATCTCAATAATGAAAAATAAAGAAAAGGAAAATAAATGGGACAGGATACAAGAATTTACGTGGTTCAATCAATGCGACCTACGTCTACGGCCAAAGGGTAAGCTAAATTATATGTGGAGAACGTACAAAAGTACAAAGGCTGAAACAAAAGGCTTTTAAAATCTCATCAAATATACAAAAAATAACTGAAGAAGGAATGGAAAGGTTGGTTTTGTTTTTAGTGCAAGGGACTCAGCAATTTAAGCCCTCTATTTATAATGTAAAACTTGAGCTTCCGTCCAAATGGATTTTGTTAATTTTCCTTCAATCTCTCCGCAATCTTCATATGAAAATCTCATCAGAAACATGCTTAAAGACTTTTGGCCAAGCATGGCCAAAAAACAGTCTACCTTGGCCAACAATATTTGACTCGTGAGGGGCCAAGACATTCAATAGTCAACACCTACATTTTGCTAGCGACTAAGCACAAATACTAGCTTTAGAACCCGATCTTATTATTTATGGGCATATCCCATCAAGAGATCATAGATTTTACTATGTAATAGAATGGCATTTCTTTGAGCTACTTTGTAGGGAAGAGAAAGTCATTTAATTTTCATTTACAGATGTACATGAACTGAGTCTAGAAGCTACCTGACAAGATACATACATAAAATTTGTATCATGATTTGCTATACAAATGGCTACAATGAGAAACACAGATTTGAATACACTCCCCTTTCACTATGTGTCTATTGCGTCAAAACATATGGACATAAAACATCCGAAGACTACCTTAAAACATAGCATGTTCGTGACAGCACCATACAGATCTAAGAGCAAAACGTCTGCCCTTAGGCTTCATTATTTGTGCTAACTACCCAGCATATCTTTCTTTATCCAATAAGCTATACTCGTGCTTTTCATCGAGTTTGATTAGAAGAGATCCTTTGTTCTCTTCCTCCCACTCAATACCTTCTTTAAAAATGCAATGACCTGCACGAAGTTAACAGCAACAAACAGGGCCTTAGAACTGAGGGCAAACGTAGCTTACTTCAAACCATTTGAATCTAATGAAGATAGATTTTGTTTTCATCAATCTTACCATTCATTGAATAGAATATGGAATACCTAATGTCCCAGTCCACTACATTCTGTTGGAAATTTGTATCCACTCATTATGTCACCAGCAGTTACATGCCAAGACTTTTTTATGCAGACAACTACCCAATAATTTCCTTTTCCGACTTTTGTGAACCTATCATCATCTAGGCCCGCAACAGAAATTCCTAGTTGAAATCTTTTCTACTTTTCTCAGAATTAGAAGATATAAGAAGAGAAAAAATCACAATACAGCCAACAAAACTAAATGCCTAGCCTGCAAAAACAGAGGAAGCAGAGCATGGTAACACAACATTGCAAAAACAAACGAAGCAGATCCCATACCGATTCTTTGAGTTTGCACTTCCCATAACTATGTTTTCCACGCCCCGTTATTACTCTCAGGGTTTGAATTGCTGGAGCAGATCATACAGTCATTGGATAGTGTCAGCAAGAAACGTATTATGGCAAGTTCACACACACATGCAAAGGAGAAGTCAGAAAATGCGTACAGCCCATGTTTATTCCGCATCTAAGATGATTTTTCAGAAGTTTAATCGCTGGTTCTATTTGTTGCCCGTGCAGATCAATAGTTATCCAATTCTCTCTGTTCTTGTTTCTGCATAATGCATGCAATAGTTTGGTCTATTTATGAATTCATGAACATTCAAGATCAATCCTATTATATGGCTTTGTACATGCACTGACCGAGCTTTAAATATTTCTTGGCTAGCCTTGTCATCTGCTGCTCGAGCCAAATTTCTCTCTACATCAGCCTACAACATTAAAGACAGGATAAATAATTGATCATTGGTATCCGCTTTCTATCCACAAGACAGGAAGTTCAAATTGTTTTAGAGAAAGGATGGGAAGTCATCGTAAACCAACTTCCAACATCATCCATCAACACCATTTCGTTTAAAACGGAATTTTCTGAGTCATTTAACTTCCAGAATTATGCCAACTAAGGTGGGGCTGATGAATCAGACAAAAGGATCACAAATGGAACCCAGAGCTATTAATTTTTTATCGTTACACCAAGGGTCAGGTGATGCACAAAGATCATGATGTCACAGGTGGGGAATTAAAGCATGATTGGTGAATTTGAGATGGAGAAAGTTAATACATAGTCAACGTACATTCTGAATCATTATTATCTTCTATAACTTTCAACCTTCTGCCAGTGGTCTAAGTGACATGATGAGAAGACAAGAGTCAAAAAGTCACAAGCGCTTTAAGCCTTCAAAAAGTTCTCGAAATCCAAACAGCTCAACATCGATTATATGACAGCTATTCCCTTTAAGTGGCTTAAATGCCACAGAAATATGGGACACGTGAACCAGAGAAAAATGGATTATTTAACAACGATAACGTATGGATAAATAGATATAATCATAATGACATTTTTGCTTTCTTCAGTCTCACCAGGTTAGAGAGGAGAGCCGCATATATCGGTTTCCCCCTTGAGTATGCTTGTGCAGCCTAAAGAGGTAAAGCATTACCAAAACTTCAAATAAATGAAGCAAGAAAAGTTGGACTATGCTCACCTTAATTAAAGAAATTAAATGCAGTAGCTGAAGTGACTTGTTACAGAAGAAGTGAGAAATGTTTCTTACTCTTTTTTTGTACGATTGCATCAATTTCCAGTGTTGTCTTGCAGGTGCTCTGAGCAGATTACACTCCTTGCTGTTAACTAAAAATGTTTCAAGATACTAAACTTTAGACCAATAAATGTAATTGTATAGCAACAATTCGTTTATCACAGGCGCAGGTAGTTAAAGAGTTCTTCACTGCTGGCTCTAACGCTTCACAGACACTTAATTTTGAAATGGCTACAGATTCATACCAGAAGAATAAATTCCATCAGTATCAGCCCTCTGTGAGCGTGTTTGCATTTTCAAGATGCTTGATTGAAGTTCAGAGTTTTGAAGAAGATCTGACTCGTTTCTCTGCAGACTAGATGAAGATGGAGCTTTGCATTTAGTAAAGGCCTGTCCAAAGCTCCTTGAATTAAAAGGAAAAGAAAAAAGATGGGGATTAGTTATAGACTGATAGGTTAGAATTCAACCAGAAGACTTTCATATGCTTGAGAAATCTAAAACCTAAAATCGAAGGCTCATGTTTAAGCATCCTTGTAATGACCAATGTATCTGAAGCAGAAATCCAAAATAAAAAACTTCATGTTTATGCAACCTGTTAACAAGCTATGTATCCCATGAATATTTACGGCATAAGGGATTTTCTGAGGATCTCAGCTAGAAAAATCTTAAAACATCATGCAGTATGTGCTCTTTCCACTCGAATCTGAACAAACATACAAAATCTTAAAACATCATGCAGTATGCGAAAGATCCAAGTCCGAAGTAATAACAAGATGCACATTTCAAACTCAACGTATCTCTATCAAACGGTGGAATGTAACCTATCCCATTGAGCAACAGAGTCAACAACACCAAGCAAGCTTACTTGTGGCCGTGGTCCCGTTTACTGTCTCTTGCTTCACTGTTTGATGTTTGAGAAGTACATTCAGAAAATCTATCTGCCAACTGTCACAAAGTATATGAACAATAATGGGGATGGGAGAAGAAGGATTGCCAAACCTAGGAATTACACCGTTGTACTAAGCAATGGCCCTTGTATAAGAACATGCAACATCAGTTATAAGTTGATAAAGATGCAACCAGAACCCAACAGAAATAAACCAAAAACGGTAACATTTTGCTACTGAATTCTGTACTTTATCGGGAAAAAACACATAAATCGAGCAACGCATCCAATGGAAGAAATAAATATTAATCCTGGAAATTCAAAATTTTGAGTCCAATAAAGTAACTGCTGTCACAGAAAATGGTCTGATGAGCAAGTAAAACTCCAACTTAAAAGTGTGAATCCAAAATTTCCTTAATACCTTTTCCACATCGTAATCACACTCACCTGCAATAAACAAAGCACAACATCAAAGGTCAAGGAACAGAATACTAATCGGGATTAAGAGAACAACCTCAACTTTATGCAGACTTTTATATAAAGTCTTGCACACCTCAAAAGATTCCCCTCAGTAGGTATTTTCTTAAAACCATTTGGTATTGACACTTTTTTATTTCAATGTTTATATTTTGAAAATTATCATTTGCTCACCAGATGGTTGTGTCAACCTGCATTCTAATCTTTATGACCTCATCAGAGAATCCTCGGAGTAGGACCACTCTACAACAAATCATTACTAACATATTGAGGGGTCTATCAACTCATCCTCAATACTCTTGGCAGGAACAAGAACTCAGAAGGAAGAACAGACTAGCGGTCGGGAAGGCTCAAGAAATAAGGACAAAGATTTTACAGTGAATGCATGATTCACACCAGGGTGGACATTCAGGGATTACTACTACACTTAAAAGAATCTAAAGGCTATTTTATTAGCCGAATATGAAGCAGGATGTGGCTCAATACATCAGGAATTGTCTTGTATGCCAAAATGCAAGGCAGATAATGCAGCTTACACAGAATTGTTACACAAAATGCAAGGCAGATAATGCAGCTTCTCCAGGAAATGGTTTTGCAGCGGCCAGGTTGGCATAGCAGCTAGGTGAGACAGAATTATTCCTTAGATTCTATTCTTTACATTTTTATGTTAATTCTTTCATTCTGTTAACCACGTATTAGCTAGCTCGTAAATAAAGGAAATTGTTAAAAAGGCCGATATAATGTGAAGCTTCTACAAATTGTAATCTGGCTGCTAAGAGCAGAGGATCTACGAATGAAAATTGCTTCCTCCACTCATTCCTTAATTTCTTCTCTTTATTTTTAGCTCATAATTCCCAAGAATTGTTCCTTCTCATTCAATTCCTCGAGTTGTTGAGTAAAAGGCTGATGCCTAAGTTACGTCTCAACGTTAGCCTTGGGTTTTCCATTGTTAAATCGTATCACTTCGCCATCAAATCAATATAGAATTTCATAAAAACATCCGAAAAATAAGTAATCATTCAATAACATGAATTGCAGGACTTCATGCAATGGAGAATCATGACAAACACTTCAACTATAGAAATCTAACTCTGGGATGTCCTTGATGAAATGACAAAGGTTAGGGGAGGAACTGAAAATGGAAAATTAGAAATGGCGGTAACCACCACGACATCATACCAGGATTAGAAATTGAGAGCGCTATTTGAACATTTGCAGCAGAGTTGTTAGGTTGATTCTGCAATTCTTCATCTCCCTCCACAAATCTGAAAACATCATTCAGGACAAAATATCCCTTTTCTTGAGGTGCAAGAAAGAATGATTGTGCAAAGTTTCTTCTCAGATTATCCCTGCCTATTAAGCATCCACTCACTAACACTGTAATCCCATTCATATAGGATTGCTGAGAATCTACTGTTTTTATCTCTGCTTTGTAGTCCTTGAAATTCCAGGAAATTATCTTTTCCTTGATACAGTATTCCAAGAGAACATTTCTGTCAGTTTTTCTGCACCAGTTAGTTATATATATACACCATTAACAAAACCTTTTACGTATTCAAAATATCAGAACCAACGGATTTTAGGAAACAAATGTACATTATCAGCTAGCAAAATTTTTATTTTTTGTTTTTGCAAGAGACGGAGAGAAGGATAGATGGAAGGGAAATGGTGAAACACATGTACACGTCCATCACTTAAAATAACAACCAAATTTAAGGACACAAAAAGGCCGTAAATTGCCAACTTATGTCGATGTTTCGCAGATGCATCTGCTGGAATTACGTTAAACAACGTTGAATGTTTAACATAAGGCAACATGATCCTATTGTACCATGAATCCATGTCACACAAATTACTTTTAGAGGATTCTTTACATCAATCATTTGCTGTCTCTGAAATAGAAACAAAATCCATGGGGAAATAACTTTTGTCCATTAGTCAAGCAAAAACAGGAAGTCTTGATGCTAAATAGCAGAACACCGAATTCGTTCAACATACTTCTTATGGAGTGTATTAAGTGGTAAACCAATCAAAAACATCACCAGTACTAAATGGTGAATCAAGATCTGAACCTTTAACTCTTTTGCTAATAATAAAGTTATGAACTTAACTTGCATGGTTTTACCGATGTCATTACACCCTCGACATCTGGTCGGCTCAGTACACTTGAATCCTGGTAAAATTTACAAACCATTTCTGGATATGTATGAAGAATATTATAATACTGTATAGCGAATGCATTTCCAACAACAGTCTCAGGGTTCATGGCTGTTCTGGGTCGAGGATGACAAATAGCAGCTGTACACTATATAAACATACAGAGGTAAGCTTGTAATCACTACGCTAAAAATGTTGGTATCTAATAAATTTTAGGAAAAACTTGAACATGGTTAGCTAGGCACAAGGAAATGATGAACATTATACAGCTAAATGTAATAGTATCTGACCACATCCAATCAGGACAGGGAGAGCAACTCGTGAGTCGCAATATAATTTGTTTTAGTTATTACAAGTATCAAACCACTAGAAACACTTTGTAGGTCAGGAGTCCCATGCAAGAGGATCATAACAGACACATACATACGCTGCATGTGATGAATCAATCAATATGGAAAGAACATCTGGGAAAGTGAACTAACATGATTACAACAATTATGGCGAATATGCTGACAAAAACTTCAACATATGAACTAAGGAACATCATTATACAGAATCGGCCAAAAGAAAAAATTATTTGACAAGGAGAAATAGTGGAGAAGTTAAATCTGCACTATAGGCAATTATTTACGTGACACTAATGGAGAAAAGAAGGAACTCAAATTATGACCTTAGCGGGAAGGATTTCTGATACCTGGTATAGAAATGCTGGACTTGACGAGATGGGACTCTTTGAAGAAGCTAGCAAGCAAGTATGGTGCATATAGAAAGGTGTATAAATTCAAAGTAATATTATTGGTTTCAAAAAGTTGTAATTAAGTGGAAGGTCAGATTATAAACATTAGTTTTCTCCTTTTGGAAATCCCCTTGCTACAGCAAAATAGTCGCCCATCCAATAACTTGACATCAATAATTCCTTCCTATATGGGTTTTTAGAAGAAGTGCACATGTTACCACCACAAATGAAGTTTGTCTTTTAAAAAAGGCTTAAAGGGTATGGAAAAGTCACTACAAATGAAGCTTGTCTTTTAAAAAAAGGATCCTTTGAAGTAAGCCTCCCGTGGTAGAATTTAGAGTTCATAGAATTCTTAATTTTCATTTTTCTTTTAAAAAAGGTTTAAAGGGTAACATCTTTTTAAAAAGGTTCCTTTAAAGTAAATCTCACTTGGTAGAATTTATAGTTCATAGAATTCTTAATTTTCATTTTTCTTTTAAAAAAGTTTAAAGGCTATGGAAAAGCCACCACAAATGAAGTTTCTCTTTTAAAATAAGCCTCATGCAGTGGAATTTAGAGTTCGTAGAACTCTCAATTTCTTTGGATTTTATTCATTCTAAGAATGAATTTGGCACGTTTATATTAGAACAAGTGGGACTGAATTTTTAGTTTGATTAATTTATGTTGATGCTATGGTGATTATTGGATCCAATAACCCGAATGCATTTGACCATGACAGCTTTGGATCCTACTTAAAAACTAAGTAATTGGGTTACTTCAAGTGTTGTTTAAGACTTTAAATTGTTATATCTACTCAAGGTACCTCTATGAACCATCATAAATTTGTTCAAGACATCTTCGTGGAGGCCGGAGTGGTAGTTTGATGGGAGCTTAATTGGTAGATTGTTTTATCTCAATCTTACTTAATCAGATGTTAGTTATATAGTCCAACATTTGAGTTAGGAAAGCATTTCCTCATTTTTCGCAGTAACTTCAAGCTAATGTTCATAAAACGGCTATTCTTTTCGATGCATAATGATTTTAAGTTGGTTGCATAATTTGAAGCGGATTAAGGAGCTAGTTGCAGAACTTATAAGCTGTTATCTTCACATCATGTGCTTATTTTTAGAGCTTTCTTTTAGAAAACTCAAAAAATAGAATACAATTTCATGGTTATTTGGAGAAGTTGAATATCAAAACATGGGTTCTTGTCCCTGTCAACTGTTATAGATCTTTTACTTTTTTGAATTGATTTTCAAGTAGGGTTACATAAAACCTATTCTTTTTTATTGTGATAATTGGGCAGCAATTCACATTAATACTAATTTTTTTTTTTTTGATAGAGAGCCTTGAAGTAACAAGTGAAAAATTGCTCTTTTGTGATCACAAGGTCACAAGTTAAATCACAAAAATAATTTCTTTATTAAAAATTACAAAGAGATGGTTGCGTACTTTTTAATTCTCACAAAGTAGAAAACCTTGTGCAATGACTTACATTGACTAATCTGGTTTTTCATAAGAGGACTAAACATATTAACATTAGTTATCATATTGTTCACGATCATTTTAACCAAGGTTTTATTCAACTTCTAATTATTCCTTCTTCAGCACAATTAGTCAAGGTCTTCACCAAATCTTTGACTGGTTAATTAAATCATGGTGAATTTATCAAGTTGGAATTGATGATGTTGTGCATTTGAGAGTTGTGCATGTGAGAGTTATGTTGGAATCGATCAACTGAAATATGCACACATTTTTGGTCTTGGTACACTCTTACATAAGCCTTAAGGTATTTGTAGTTCTAGGTCTATAATACCTAAATCTGTAGTCGGTGATGCTTATGTGTACTCTAATATTAATTTTCGCGATTCAAGGAATGAAGCCGAAGCTTTCTTCTGCCTACCATCTCCGAATTGATGAGAAAAAAGACGGAGGCTTTGAGTAAACGCTTGAAATGTATGACTACTTAAAGTCCCTTCAAAATGGAGTACTTGGGTTATGGAGTACTTGGGTTCTTTTGACAAAATAATGGTATAATAGAACTTCTCATTCGGTGACTTCGAAATTTTGTAAAGCTGTTATCCTTCTGTACAATGTGCTATGCTTTGTTTGCTAGTGATTCAAGTTGGTTATTTCCAGAGTAGACATTCGCGGATCGAGAGTCAGCATCCAGAACACTGATATTTCACATTAAAACACGCTTAGAGTAGGATAAAGCAGTTCGTTGATCAGAAAGGGGATATAATAATACGTGTGAAGATGAATTCTTGGAAAGGTAAATAATGCTTGCAACAACAATATTCTTAAATCAACTTTTATAAACAGTGAATCAGTTGCGTCAATCATCAAGCTTGGATTAAAGCACAGAAAATCCAGAAAGTCACCCCTCCACAAGGAAACGGGAATTGATGCTACATTCAACATCGGATTTCATATTTCAACATCAGATTTCATATAAACAAATTCTATATGAAACGCTTAAGAAATAAACTTCCCTCTGTGAACATCTTCACAATCACCTAACTGCACCTTAACATGTTTCTTTCTGTGCAGTTCTAAAACAATGACGAACCAAGTTTGAATTCACAAGGGAAGAAGCACAAATACGGTCCCATTTACAATATTAGTAAGGAATGACCAACAGGGCACAGCAAGCATTCGGCGATAATCAATCAGTGCGAATCCCTCCCATAAAAGTTCTTGGGTCAGGGCAATTCCCTGTAAACTGAGCCTGCGAGAAGTCGAAACCAGGGTTCTGCATAATGGAACACCCGGAAATTACAACTTGTTGGCAAAGACGAAAGGATTTTGTAGGCGCAAAATGGTATTGCCCAACTGTCAATTCATTTAGGCAACACATATTGACTATCTAGAAGATACTTAATCACGTGAGATAACCAAGACCATGCAATAATTGCAACACAGAAGAGTAAACAGATTGTTTATAAGAGAGCAAGTCAACGTAAAACAATGAGTACTATCTTCTATCACAAGACCTGTAGTCTGGAAATTGCTTGAAAGGCATTTTTGTTCAAAGAGAACATTCTTCAGAAAGATTAATGAAAAGACAAGTTGTACAGACAACAATTGATAACAATCAAACAGGACAACTTCTATACAAGATCCTATCGTTAAACAGACAACAAAATTAGGAGAAAACATCAATAATAGTGACAAATCAGTGAATCACACAAAATGGACAGTCAAATGCATCAAACCTCGAGCAGACTCTGAAGGGGCAATAAGAATGCCTGGGCAGTTCAACAACAATTTACCTCTTCCTGAAATCTCTGAAGCATGAGACGCTTCTGTTCAAGATCAGAGGAATAAGGATCCAACTGACCCTGACCCAATATGGGGGAAGACCAAGTCTGACCTTTGTCCCTTTTTTGAAGTGTTATGTGCATTATTTCATCCTCTGCCAAAATAACATTTCAAAATCAACTTATAAGACGTAGAACCTCAAAAATAAAAAAAGTTCTGTCTAACAGTCTAAAACATCCCCAAATAAATTTTATGATGCCCACCAAAAGGTAATAAATCAACAGGAAAAAAGAAAAGATTACCTAAAGTCCAAAAGGAAGAATCAGTCTTCACCGGGCAACTAAGGTCATGCTGGAACATCCACAAAAATTGCACAAAAGGATCTTTTAATATCTCTTACCCACCAAGAACTTAAGCAAAACAGAAAACAATAGAATGGAAAATTTTACCCACATTAAGATAAGGAGGATTGCCCTTGATGCCAACTTCCACATGCTTGGACTCAATCTTGCAGTAGAACTGCTTAGGGGAAACATTTGGGGGTAAATCAATATACATATTCACCTCTTCTAGGGTTTGATCCCATTCAAATACCTTTTGTCCTAAAATCCCCCAAAAACCACCAGAAAAAGATCAAATTGACAAACTTTTAATTGGAAATAAATCAAAGGAGAACAGGAAAATCGAAAGTACAGAGAAAAACCATTGTGACTGAAGCTATGGCGCTTCTCTGGAGCCAATTTCTCCGCCATTTCTCTTAATATTGGTGCTCTATCTGGTTTTTCTTCTCTGTTATGTTAATTTTCACGCGAATGGGTAAACAATAATCTGTTGTAAACAATCAGTGTTGGAACGTGTCTCCCCTCCAGAAACTTCTATGCCAAGGGCTGTAGTTGTAGGGATTTGCCAATTGGTCCCTAGGCTTTTCGTTTTCCTACACAAAGAGCCACCGTTACCTTTTAATTGTTTCTCCAAAATTGATTTACTTATCTTAGAAGCCCAAGTCCAAGTCAGTTGAATCAATTAATCTCAATATTTTAAAAATCGAAAAGTTAAAAAAGAAAGATAAAAGCTATCTACTTACTTACTTAAAAGTCAATCCCTATTAACTCAATTCTTGCTTAAAAATATCAAGCCTTTTCATTCATTTCAGTGAAAGAATTGGATAATTTAGTCATTTCTTCCTTTTTTACGATATTTTTATTTTTTAAACTTTTAGCTGACCCACGTATAAATAAGATCCAAACTTGTCTCCTCCTAATATTAAATATGTTTAGAAAGCATTTAATGCTTCTCAAAAGCAAATAAAATGATATCATTTCTTTCTCTTTCTTATTGTCTAAGAAGTACACCTAATCATGACCACCCATAACCTTATGCATGGATATTCAACCAAGTTCTCTTTCACAACTCGCTTCTATTCTATCTCACCCATCTATTCTTAACTATTCATGACTTTTCTCACTCTACAACTTTCGATTGAGTTAGAAAGGAAAATACAAAAATAGGAAGATAGCTATTATTGCTGAGCACGTTATTTTCATGCTGGAGGAAGGGATTTCGAGTATGGATGTTGCTGGCAGTGTAGAGAGATAGGAAATGGCTATATATGGGCTCAAACCTTGTGATGGTTATTGTATGACTAACTCTACTTGCCGGACTCCATTGCAAAGTGCATTCTTTCCAGCAATGCTCCAATTATATTCAAGCATAGATATTTATTCTTTTAAGTATGAGAAGAAAAATTTTTAATTGAAAATTGTAGTTATATGCATCAATTATATGAAGCATAAAAATTGGTTTGCACAAACATGCATATATATGAAGCTTAAAATTTTTAAAATTTCCACTTGTATTTTACCCAAAAATGTGAGGCCAATAGGTTAAAACAATTTTTTTCACAAGTTGTTGTGCAAAATTGGCGGCATAGGGGAATGCAATATAGGTCCCCTTTTGCCCTATAATCTATCTACTGTAGGTGTAATTATGTTGATTGCAAATAAGTTTACTGATTTAAGAAGATGATGAATTATCTATTATATATTTTCTTTTGATATTTGTTATTTTATTTCTATCATCTCTTTTTGGTCAGCCTTTTAACCGAGGTTTTAATTTTAACTCATATAATCATGCTTAT
>JAOQML010000008.1:27219251-27236050 GCA_027568935.1 Erythroxylum urbanii
AATTGTTAGAGTTGTGGATTTTTGAAATAAAGATGATGAATTTATTGTTAGTGCATAATCATAGCATTTATGTATAATTATATTCCTAAACACTGTGTTAAGGGGATGAAAATTGGGGATATGGTGATATTTGAGTTTTGATGGATTATTAATGATCAGGTGTTGTGGAAATGGTTCTTGAAGTTGAAATAGCGATGAAATGATGTATAGGATTAGTGTAGAAAGTTAGAAATGGGAAGGTGATATGCTCTATTTATTCAGTGAGCATGTATGAAAATATAGGTTTTTATACGAGAGTTGATGAAGACTTAGAGATGTTTAAGAAAATGGTTTTTGAGTTGAGGAGTAAGATAGTATCATCTGTGATGACGTCACATCAACTGTGATGACGTCATACCTTCTTAAGTTGACTTTCTGCTTCTTTTGTTGTTGACCGAAACATCTCCTTCTGTGTAGTATCGTCTGTTCCATTTTTGACCCTTCAGACGATAGAATTTGTTTTCAAGGTCTTCATAAAAGTTATAGATTTTGAAGTCTTCTTTCAAATCATATAAAGAACACCCTAATCCTATATCTTTAGGGAAAGTTATAGTAATTTTCCTGTTGCGTCTGTCTTTTCCAATTCGTCTGCCTTTTCATTTGGCTTCATCTAAATCTATCGTCTGTATCATTTTTGACCCTAAAGACGATAGAATATGTTTTCAATGTCTTCATGAAAGTTTTAGATCTTGACGTTTTCTTTCCAACCATCTAAAGAACACCCTAATCCGATATCTATAGGGAAAGTTATGGTAATTTTCCCAATGCATCTGTCTTTTTCAATTCTTCTGCTTTTTCATTTGGTTTCATCTAATCTTATCGTCAGATCCATTTTTGACCCTACAGATGATAGAATTTGTTTTCAAGGTCTTCATAAAAGGTTTAGATCTTGAAGTCTTCTTTCAAACCATCTAAAGAACTCCCTAATTCAATTTCTGTAGGGAAAATTACGGTAATTTTACCAATGGGTCTACCTTCTGCGTCTATCTTCTGTTTAGACCTTCTGCGTCTATCTTCTGCTTCTTTTACCTTCTGCTTAGTTTACTTTCTACTTGATCTACTTTTTACTTATATGACCATAACTTTTTCTATAGATCTCCAAATGATCTGATTCTTGAACCAATAGATTCCTAACACACTGTTCTATCCCTCTATAAATTTTTGTAGTATTATAAATTGAATTGAGAATTATTGATCAAATCAAAGTGTGGAATCTGTTGGAACAGTGAAATAGGATTTGTTTCCTAAACACCCTTCGGTATTTTGGTTATATCTGGATCTATAGGATTCCAAATGAGACGCTTTTTAATTTGGAGTAAATTAGAGATATAGACTTACAAATTGTCTTAAGAAGTCTAATTTTGATTCTTTCTCGAAGATATTGAATTTCTGGATGGAATTTGTACGTAGTACACTGTTTTTTATTATGAACAATCTGAAAATGTTGGAGGTATATCTTCCAAATTTTCTAACCAAATTGAGTGATTTTGGTGTCAATGGAAAGATAAGATATAGAGGAACACTTTTCTAGATGATAGTATGACCAAATTACATTAGTTTCACTTCCAAATTGAAGGTGAACAATAGACCCGAAAGTGTGACTTGGAAAAAAATCTGAAGTGAGTCAATAAGAAATGAATTGAGATTCTAATGGTCTTAGTGAGGCATAAACCTAAGTATAAATTGTACTTAGATGAGTTTTGATATGAAAATGATTTTTGTGAATGAAATTGATTAGAAGATACCCGGGGTTGTCATGAATATGCATTGTACATAATTCATTTCATATATATACATTATTAAATACTCATAATTTTGCACATTGTGATATCTATGTATGGTGTTTCATATAGAGGAGCAATTGGAACGTCAAACTCCAGACGTTGCCGGAACTTCTAGGCATTAGCTTTGGGAGCAACTAATGAGTGACCTAGACGGTCTCACGTAATTATTTGTTTGTTTAAATTCTGTTTTGAAATGATTGAATAAATGTGGCTTGATTATTGATTTCAGACAATGAAGGTTCAATGACTGTGATATTGGATTGAGATAGTGAAGTGCTACTTGTATGTGAATGTGCAGAACTATGTGCTTCATAATATGATTGATTGTGAAAGATGCATTCCATACATAAATGTACAATCAGATAATGGCAGTTGTAATCTGAGTAGCCACCGATTAGAGCTTAATGCTCAAAGTGTGCAAAAGAGCCTCGAGCTCAGAAAGTGATTAAGAGCCTAAGGCTCACTATGTAAAATGAGCCATGTATCCCCATCAGATAAGGGACAGTTATCAATGAGCCTGGTATCCAAAAATGGATACGGGACAGTTTAGGCACTCGGTCACAACAACGTAATAATTGGAAAAAGAGTTTCATGAGCATTCCATGTGCATCTGCTTAACTATGTTCAATTGATTGAAATGCAATTTGCCTATGCTTAAGTAAAAAAGTGATATTGATGTTCAGTACAATTGTGTGAAGTATGTGTTATGTGAAATGTTGCGTTGCATGAATTGAGTGAACCATCGATGATGGTTACCTCATTGAATTCGCAAAACTTACCAAAATTGCAACACTGTCTTTTCAGGACCGAGAGACGACTCTAGCTACCGAGAGGCTCTACCAGCCGTGTATATCGTGATTTAGCAAGAGAAGTTATGGCTCAAAGGTCGGTCAACTGGGATTTTTGGACAGATTAGATAGACTTTATATATTATCCCCTTTCATGTGGTACTTTTGTACTAGGTTTTAATGATGTACATGTAGTAAGTGTTGAAAGATACAATATAGACTTTCGATTTTGTGAAATGAAATGGGGGAAAAGTTGGTTTTAAATTATTGTGATTTTCTTATGATGCTTTATAAGTGAGAAATGATATGATGCCATGTGAAGTGACTGTAGCAATCGAACGTGGCTTACCCTTATCATAGGATATATACCGAAATAACCTCCGAGCGTTTCGGTGTGTACCCTGCGGTAAGGGGCGCTACAATAACATTCTCTTAGTTCATTATCATCTAAAAACCTCGACTTTTTTGAATCAAATAAGAATCCATGAATACTTTCAATTGTCGTTAATTGCTGAAATCTATTCCTCAACAAAACAATTTCCATATCTACAACAATTAGAAAGTAACTAACTTTAATAGACTCTTCAGCTAATTATATTTCTTCATCATGATCATTTTTCCCAAATTTGTTTTAATAATACGATGTCTAGTTGGAAGTGAAAGCTCTACATTCATCTCATATGTAAGGCTTTTGGCAATATTCATAATAGAAACACCCTTTATTTTTATATTTTTCAACAATAAAAAATACCAGCACACCTTTTAATTGCTCTATGGTAGTGCCAATGCATGAAAATTTAGATTGCAACTTTTTACTCCCCATGTTAATAGTAAATATAACATCATACCAAATAACCATACAAAGTAAAAACTCAAAATGTTCAAGTGCATTAACCAAACTTTCTGCTTCAATTTTCGAATTGGCATTATTACAAAATCTAGATAATTTCACCAAAGCCAATTTTAGAGTATTGGATAATGATGCAAAGTGAAGCTTAGAACATTATCAAGTAAAACCTTCCACCTTTTAT
Organism: Erythroxylum urbanii; assembly: GCA_027568935.1. NCBI lineage: Eukaryota > Viridiplantae > Streptophyta > Magnoliopsida > Malpighiales > Erythroxylaceae > Erythroxylum > Erythroxylum urbanii. The sequence goes on from JAOQML010000008.1 coordinate 27,222,894, forward strand.
GAAAACTTGAAAATAATACATGTATGCATTGCAAAACTCCAAAAAATGAAATATCTTTAACAAAAGAATGCATATTACTATATTAATAAGATTAAGACTATGATAAGCACATGACATATATAATTTCAAGTAATTACTTTTGAACCCCTTGGTGCTTTCCTTTCATATTATAACCATTGTCATAACCTTGACACCTCACATCATGGACATCATGATCAGAGACTTAAATGAATTAAATAATCCATCAAAAATTCCCAATCGAAATGTGTCATCTACCTTCTAAAACTCTAAAAATTATTCCTCGATTTTTATTTTTTTATTTAAAATATTCACACATCATATTTCAATATTCATTTGTTCTTGATGGTTTATATCTGGAATACAATCAAGAATTATATAAATATATTTCACCTCTTTAATGATCCTTATGATAGAACTTCCAACACTATGGGCCAAAAGATAAATCAACTTATTTTTGAATTTTGTAACCAAGATAATAATGACACATTTCATTATTTTAAATGCATCTAACATGATCATGCATTATCACATCAAATTAAGCAATCATCTTAATCAATTACCATTGCTATCTTGGCAAAGTTTCTCATTGGACCCTCAAAAAGCCAAAATATTTAACAAGAACAACATAAAGTATTCTTATCAAAACTTATATCAATGTACTTTTTTCGTTACAATTTTTTGTTACAAATCTTTATCAATTGTTTTATTTTTGTTTAATCTTACTCTCAGTTCTTTCCAAGTCTTCATATTAGTCATATTTTAAACATTATTCTCAAGTTCTTTGAGTTTGTCTGTGACAGCCCGGACCACCTGCTAATAGATATTGTCTGCTTTGGGTCTTGACCCAGCTAAGCCCTCACGGTTCTGCTCTTCCTACCCTTAGGAAAGCGCGTCTGTGAGGGAGAGGTTTCCATAGCCTTATAAGACCTACTTCGTTCCCCTCTCTAATCATTATGGGAATCTAACATTCCACCCCCTTAGAAGCCCAGCGTTCTCACTAGCCCACAGGCCTAGATCCACCCCCTTGGAGGCCCAGTGTCCTTATTGGCACACAGGCCTAGATCCCACGTAGAGGCCTAGTGTCTTTGCTAACATACCGATCCAAGTACTAGCTCTGATACCATTTGTAACAGCTCAGAGCACCCGCTCACAGATATTGTCCGCTTTGGGGCTTGGCTAGGCCTAGCCAAGCCCTTATGGTTTTGCTCTTCCCATCCTTGGAAAAATGCATCTATGAGGGAGAGGTTTCCATAACCTTATAAGGCCTACTTTTTCTCCCTCTCTAATCGATATGGAAATCTAACATTGTCACTAAGATGCTTATGATATCTAAATCCATCATTTACTAATGCATTTTATTTGCTGTTAAATTTAAATAAATTATAATAAAACACAATATACTTTATCCATATTTTTAGAGTAAACCAACCATTCTCTATTGCTATTATCTCCATTACTCCATTTCTAGAATAACCAGTTTATGAAAAAATGTCAAGAAGTGTTGTTTAAAGGAAATACAAGACTTAATTGTCTTACAAACCTTTTTTCATATAAAATGTCCCTTGCTTTATTGTTAACATTATCCTAATTTCAAGGATTATAAATATCCAACAATTGGATTGATTGCTCATCTTTCTTTAAATTTTCTAAATTGGACGCATTTGGTACATGATCATGCTTACTCAAATTACTAACATCCTCATGAATATGAATCTCATAATATAAATTTTCATTAGGTTGTTCAAAATTACCTTCACCTAATCATCAAGATTCCTACTAGAGGAGCCTACTATTTTAACAAATTTATCAATAACTTCTTTTTGGGATTATAGCAACTGTTCTACTTTTTTTCCTTTTTGTCTTCCAAACAAATTCTCTTTAAGCAACATCATATAAAACAATTATAACATAATTAAACTAGAAAAAGAATAAAAGCACCTGTATAGAACTGGAAGAAGTAGGCAGGCGCAACAAAACAATAATAGCTTGACCATATATCACAAAAATATATCAATAGTATTATATGTCTACGATAGAGGAAAAAAAAGAGCAAAATAAAGAGCCTAAAAAATCTAAAGACTTGCTAAGAAAATATCAAGTTCAAAGTAAAAAATTAAAAAAATTCGAGTTAAGACTTGAAAGAGCAAATGAGATGAGTTTCTTACCTAGATGGGAATGGTGTTGATGGAGGCCAAGTCAAGGAAAAATTCTTAAATTTAAGGGCAAAAGGTAATGATCTACTCACTAATGGGGCAATTGGGAGTCAATCGACTAGACTTGGAGCAACTAAACTTTGATTAGGAAATTGAAAATTTGATGTTTGACTTTGGAAAAATGGAAATCCTGATCGCCATTAATGGAAGCCACGAATCCATCAAGATCCCTCTCATTCTCATTCTCACTCTCCTTTTCTCTCTATTAATATTTGATAAAGGTGATTGGAGTGGTGATAATTGAGGAATGAGGACTTATGGTTTTCATATTATTCCAATATTTAAACTTTTTATGGCTTTTTCAATTTTTTAATTATAAAGGATGATTGGGTTTTTAATGATTAGGCTCTCTATTGGGTGAGCACCCTTATTGCCCTTACTCAAGGTCAAGCCTATACTGATCAAATGTGATTTTGTAATTGAATTAAGCATTATATTCTATAACTATAGGCTAATATTCTTAGAGGTTGCTACATAATATTTAATCCATCGTGCATCAACTGTACCCTAGGCACCTAGGCTTTTTTAGTATATAGGTGAAAGGGCCCTCGATCTCAATTGTTAATGGGGATTCATCTTGACTGTTCTTATGCTTTATATACATAGGGAGCAAAAGAGAAGTCACTTTCACTTATTGCTCATAATTTCCTTGCCCATCACATATTAGAGAAAGTTAACCTAAATGTCTATGGTTTGTTTGCTTGCTTGAAGAAAAGTTGCTATCGTTTTAAGCTACAAAATTTAGGCTTATTATTTTATCATGTAATAAACATATACTCCTTTTATCTTCATCCTTGAGTTCTTTTAGTGAAAAATAGTAAAAGTATAATTGTCTCAAGTATTGTGGTGAGCATGAGTAGCTCTTTATTTAACTATTCTTAAGCAATGTTTTTTAGGTCTAACATTAGAGTTATTAAATTTGAGCAAATCTAGTATGATAGCACACAATTTATCACTCCTATTAATATTAAGATGCCACTTAGGCTTCCTTTTAATTTCACAAATCCCAAACCTAGCAAGGTATTAAGGTTAAGGGATTCCCCTTCTAACTCACCTTTTAAAGATTACAACAATAACTTTGAAGCATAGATCATGTCAAACAATTATAGAAGAAATAAGTTTAAAGGAATGAGGGAGAGATCTAACATCCCTAATTACAAAGAAGTTAGGTATTTAGATGCAGATTAAAGAATATGTTACCCCAACTTTGGTAAGGAAGGTTTGTATTATAATGTCTTTAAGTGAGATATGAGACTACCTTTCTATCCTAAGTTGGTACAAATCATTGGCTCAACAAGCCTATCTTTTGGTTAGTTACACCTATACACTTTCTACTTGTTCTTGAGTTTTATATTAGTATGTCATATTAGGGCAGTGAAACCTAGCTATGAACTTTTTAAGTATGTGCATTAATGCAAACCAACTCCCTCTCCCTTTTTCTAGATGGTACAATATAGGTATTAGAAGTAGACGTTACCTTCTCACAATTCCTAAAGGTTTACATAAGTGGAAGGACATTTTTTTAATGAGAAGTGATAAAGGTGTTGTAATTTAGTTTATCTAGTAAAGATTTGGGTGATAAGTTCATCGGGATAAGATAACTTAAGTATGAAACTTTTGTTCTAGAAACTGTACAAACCTTAATCTCCCTTTATCTAAATGGTAAAACATAGGTATTAGAAGTAGATGTTACCCTCTCACAATTTTTACAGGCTTGCATGAGTGGAAGGACATTTTTTTCTATGAGAAGTGATAGAGGTGTTGTAGTTTAGTTTCTCTAGTAAAGTTTAGGTGATAAGTTCAATCATTAGGATAAGATAATTTAAATAAGAAACTTTTGTTCTAGAAACTATAGAAACCTTAATATCCTATCCTTTCTTAAGATTTACTTGTTAGTGAGCCTAATATGATCTAAGAATGGTTGTAATCTAAAAAGCATGTAGATTTCTTCTTTTATTTTTTATTATTCTTTTAATACGTATATTATTTGTAACTATGAATATACTTGCACTAAGGTTGTTAATAAGAAAGGCATAGTGAACTTTTCCTCGAGGGGTAAAGAGTAAAAGGTTATTCACAATGATGAAGAGGATTAATACTATATTCAAAAAGATGAGAGATTGTTTACACATTTATTACCCTTGCCAATACACAAAGTTCGAAGGAGAAAAACCTTAACTTCCTTCAAACTTGTTTTGAGAGGTATCTCTTAGAGGGAGCTTTTATTAATGTAATTTTTCATGCTTGTTCTTAACGTCTTGAACCTATAACTAATACTTATCATGGTATATGCTATTAACTCTATCATTAAATGTTATGGTAAGGTATATAGGGAGTTGCACAGGGCTATGCAGGAGACGGACAAAGTTGAAATTGTCTTCTTATGCTCTTAAAAGGACTCTAAAATTTTTAAGGAAGAGTATGAAGTGATGGAAAAGAGGTTTAGCCAGTAATTAGTTAAGCTAAAATTCAAAATGAAAGGAATGAAAGAGAAGAACTAATATATGAGGAAGAAACTAGAGCATTAAAAGATTAAATATTAGGTTGAAGAGTTTAAATTTGACATTATAAGATGTTATTATAAGATCAAATTCTTTTAAAATTGCAATTATGATAACCTAATCAATACAACCTTGTTAGGATTTGTTTATTTTAGTCCTTAATGGCACTCTAAAGGAGTGGCGAGTGTGAATTGGCTGTTTACAAAACTTAATAAAATTTCTAATTAATGAACTGAATTTAGTAACAATCAATATATATAAGAATAAAAGGATTGCTTAAAATAAACTAATTAATTAATTGAATAATAATTTAAAAAGGATAAGAGAGAGAGAATGGAAATTAATTTATAGTGGTTTGAAAAACTACCCTTGCTTACATCTAATCCCAATAATTTTTTTAGAATTCTACTATAATTCTTCTTTCAAGATGAAGGATAACTTTGCACATTCTTTTCTTGACAAAGAAAAACCTTTTTATAATCTTCCTTCACTGTAAAGAAGAACATCAATCTTATTTAAACAACCCCAAGTATAATAATATAATTCCTCAACTAAATATTAAAACTTAAAATACCTCACTTTATCTCTTGATAATTCCAAAGAGGCTTACTTACATAAGTATGAGATAATAATGCTCAAACGATTGAAAACACTTAAAAATTGTGTATAAAGGACGCCCAAATACTTTTTATTGCAAGGGAAAATTAGAAAACATGTATTTATAGGGTTTTAGGACCCTTACCAACTATTGGAGCTAAAAACTAGTCATTGAAATGACTAGTTGTAAAGTGCTAGTCAACTATTATAACATATAGGTTGACCTATGTGCATTTAATGTATAGATTTATTAGCCAATGAGATACTACTCAAATAGTAAACATACAATATTGGTCGATTAATACTCAACTACTAACCCATATAGATCAACCAATCTATATGAAAACATGATTTTAACAATTTCAAATTCTTAAACTTAATTTTTCTAATGAAATTATGATTTAAACACTTCCCAAAATGTTACCTTAACAGTGTCTAAAAGATCATAAGGCCCTCTATTAAAATTAAAAGCTTCAGTGCCTCTTCATGAATGAAAAGATTCATGTAATGAGGAGATATGAAATATTTATGCAAGGTGAGTCTTTTAAAACATTAAAGTGACTAAATAAGATCAAAATTAACCTTACAAACTAAAGAATGACCTTTGACGTTCCTTATTCTTCTTTTGTTATTGAGTTGATATTCACTTTGTAAGTTGTAAACTTCATATTTTCTTTTGTCAACTTCATGAATAATTTTCTTGAGTTTATGAATGCATCTTATTTTCACATTCCTTCTCATCAAAATAACAAACCCACTAGTAGTAAATATGCTTTATTATCATCAAAACAGCGATCGGTACTTCACTTGATTCAATAAGCTCCTCTTTTTTGATGATGATAAAAATTATTATATTAGAGAGTAATAATAAAATAAGCACACAACCAACTATCTATATTAAGATAATGATTAGCTCCCCTTTAATTAATACATAAAACATAATTCAATATCAAGAATAAAAGAGATAATTTAAAAAATTATACATATATTTAGATAAAAGAACTTTACTTCAGCAATAAATATCATATTACAAAAATCGTCACATATACAAAATTCACTCCCCTAAGTCATCACTCCCCATAAAACTAATATTACCAATCTTTATCCCCCTTTCTGGAATCACAAAAGAAATCATTTATCTAAAAATTCAAAATACAAAATGTCATGTATCAAGTTAACTTAGTTAAAATATAAAAAGAAATTTGATCAAGATCGACAAACTTATTGAAGAAATAGTGCTTTAAATATTTAAAGAGTAAAAACAATTGTTAAAAAGTCAAATTTGATATAAACGTTCCTAAATCTTTTTAAATTGAAAAATCCCCATTTGTGGTATTATGCCTATGTTGAAAATTTCAAATAAAGCAACAAGAGTTTAACAAAATTAAAGGTTGGAGTTATAAAAAATATAAGTATAATTGTAATGTCTAACAAATAATTTCCTAAAAAATAAAATTTAGTAAGTGCCAAAATTTTGAAAATAATGATATAATAAAGTACTCAAATTTGAAACTCTATAATGAACAATATGATGCAATCAGACTTAATTATTAAAATATAACATTGGATAAACAATGAAATTTATAGAAACAATTTGACATACACATGATAGAAAAAATCTTAAAGTTTAAGAGTTTATGCATACATTGTGAGTGTTAATGATCTTTAACATGATGAGGAAAGAAAAAATTAAAGATAGGGTAGCGAGTTGCAATGGGTGGTGTTTTTCAAAGAAAAGAGTGAGTTGTGTAAGGTTTTGGGAGGCATAAAAAAGACAAAAAGAAAATAGAAGAAAGGCAAAGGAAGAGGGTTTTAAATTATGTGTACTAGTTAACAACTCATAAAAGTTAGTCGATTAGTTAAAGATTATAGCAGAACATTCATATTAACCAAATAGGCCAAAAAATCACTATAACTTCATTTTATTCCTTGAAAAAGAAATTGGTCAACTAATGCTCTTTATTAGTTGATCATTAGGGTCTTGTGGTTGACTATTCATGCATCCAATGTTCTTATAAACTTACTCAAATAAAAATTTTCTTATATGAGGAGGCAATGGTTGACCACTCAAAGACATGAGTTAACCACTCAAAGACATTAGTTGACCAATATAAGTAAGTGGATGACCAAAACTTCGACCAACTGATGAATAAACTCATTCTATGTTTAATTTTTATGATTTTTTATATCATTAGTTGAACACACTCTAATGTTTGTTAACTAATATGACTTGAAAATTGGCAAATCAAATTCAAAACTTAAATTAAAACATTTAAACATTAATAATTCATGAAAAGGACAATTATAAGCATTAAAAGAAACTTTTTATCACATTGTGACATGTATACTTCTCTCATAATATCATCATTCATTGGTTTAGTTAAAATATACCCCAATTGGTCTAGTATATAAATTTTATCTCAATATCCCTATGTGCACATAATCTCTAAATCTAAGATAGTATATATATAATTTCAATTCCTAATTTATAGTGCAAACTCAAATTATCATATAAATGTAAGATGTAATGTATTTCTATATAATAAACTAATAAGTACCTCTTGTTAAACATTACCTATGATATGATTTGAATGAAGATTCCTCTTAAATTTTCAACCCATTGGAAGCATCTCATCTTTTTTATCATCCTTTCTTGGTTTAGTAATTGACTCTTTTGAAGAGTCTTTCATCATTCTTTCTCTTACTAAGGGATACTTTATTCATATTCTACATAAACATTTTTTTGTCTTTATTGGTGATAAGTGTAAATTGCATCGTGTTTTAAGTCATAGTTTGATGTGTGTTTAGTTGTTAATTCAATCATTTAGTATATGTTTAGATTAAAATTGTGTTAGTTTGTTAATTATTTGTGTTTTATGGGTTAGAACAAGTCTCTCAGCTTAAATATTACGTTTTTGAGGTATCTTGATATGTTTGCTAATATTTCAGGGTCAACATCAAAGAACAGAGGAGTTTTGGAGACATTCAGGTTGAAACAATCCCACAATCGTGGCTCAAATGCCAGGATCGTGGCAGAAGCGCAAGGAATGACCCACGATCGTGGCTTTTTGAAAGAAGGCTCAGATGTGGCCCATGATCATAGCTTACATCGGGTAAACATGAAGACACTCAAGAACATCAAGTTTTGAGAGATTTTTAGACCTTTTGGACCTCGAAAAATGCTAGGGTTACTCAGAACACAAGAGAATATTTAAAGAACAACAAGAGAGGCAGAAAGGGAGCTTTTGCATTAGCCACCTTGAGAAACCCTAGAGAGAAATCATTGAGAGATAGATGAAGAGAAGAAGGAAGAGAGAAGAAGAGAAGAAGCTGACTCGAAGTACTTCCCAGATTAGGAGTTTCCCAACGTCGTTGCCTCCTATTATCCAATTAGATTGTATTTCCTATTTAATTTCAATTTTATTATTTTATAGAATTGGATTGCATAGTTGATTATAAGATGTAGAATGTTGAGGATGTTCTAAACTCACCTTCAGAATTTTATTCTTGAATTAATGAAAATCTAGTTGTTTATGTGTTTATTGGATTTGTTATGGTTTGATTCTATGATTGCATAATTCAGTAATAAATTGAGAGGGTGAATCGAATGAAAAATGATTAAATTAGACTAACTAAAGTTAGATGATTTAATAGAACAAGAATTAAATCAGATCGAGAAATTGTGTGAAGAGAGATCTTGCATAGGTTTTCAATAGATTATTAGAGAACTTCAAAACTAATTAGGGTTTGGGATAGGTTTTGAATTGAGAAATTGCAGCTTCCATAATCTGATTAAGGTTTATGATTTAGGGTTAATTGTTATAACTCGAGAGAGAGTAATCAACCCTAGGATAGTCTAGAACCAACAATCCAATAATTCATAATCAGCTAGGTTAGCATTAAGGATAGGTAAAATTCCCTTCTCTCAATTGGTAATTTCTTTCAGTTGATTCTTGGGTATGTTGCAATTGCTTAATATTTAGTATATTCATATTTGATTTATAATTTGATTGATTGAATTAAATTCTCATTTTTATTTTCGTTGCATCTTAAACTTTTTTTATTATTTTTGGCCTTAGATTTTAAGATTAGATTAACCCCCTTCTCGTGGGATTGACACCTTTGGTACTATGCTAACAAACAGTGTGCTTGTGGATTGTTGGAGGTTAATAATTAAAACTTATACACAACCAACTACCCAATCAAGTTTTTGGTGTTATTGTTAGGGAGGCGATTAGTTTAATCCTTTAGTGTAAGGTGTTTTAGTTAGTTTTTATTTCCTATTCTTTCTTTATATTTCTATTTCTAAATCCGTGCTCTTGTATTAACACGAGTCACAAGATCGAAAGCTTAGAGCTAAATATCACTTGATTATAATGATCAATTACGAAAACTCGGTGTGAAGAAGAAGAAGAAAGCACAAAAGCAACAATGGTTGAGGAATTTCAGCAAGATTTAGATCACGGAGCGAACCAAGGATGTCAACAAAGAACCCTTATAGATTTTATGAGACCAGGGTCTAATGCGGTTAACCAAAGAGTAGCTAGGCCATCAGTACAAGCAGCATTTTTCAAAATTAAACTAGCCCTCCTAAACATGCTTCAACAGAATGTGCCATTCTATCGACTAACGAATGAAGATCCCAATGAACATATAGTAAATTTCCTTGAAATTTGTGATACCTTTCAGTACCATCAAATGTCAGAGGATGCAGTAAAAATTAGGCTTTTCCCTTTTACATTAAGGGATAGAGCAAAGGCCTGGTACTACTCTTTTAACCAAGCTAATGTCACCACTTGGGATTAACTAGTTTGTGTCTCTTTAGACAAGTATTTCCCCTTATCAAGAACACGAAAATTATTAAGGAGATTACCAACTTCCTTCAAAGTGACAAGGAATCGATCTATAAAATATGGGAACGATACAAGGACTTGCAACAAAAATGCACACACCATAACTTACCTAAGGAGTTCTTTTAGCAAACATTCTATAACGGAGTAACCCCACATACAAGAGGCACGATTGATGCAACTTCAGGAGGATCACTGATAAGAAAGACTGTAGATGAAGTAGAAGAGCTGATAGAGGAGATGGCGAGTAATAGCTGCTTATGGACAAATGAGCGGAGTAGACAAACCACTACCTTCCAAGAACAAAAAGGAGTTGTAGCTATTGATTAAATGATGGAGATGTAGGAAAAAATTGACAACTTAACCCAACAACTTAACAAGATGAAGGCTTCGTCCTCAGCTTCGATAAAAGTCATGCAACTATAGTGTGAACTCTGTGGACAGATGGACCATAATACGGTGGACTACTTCTTAATCAAGGATAATGATCTGGAGCAAGTTAATTATATAGGAGATCAATATGGATAAGGAGGGGGAAATAATCCCTATTCCAACACATACAACCCTGGGTGGAAGAATCACCTTAACTTCTCGTGGACGAACAATGCTAGAGGACAGTTCAGACTTTAATGACAACTAGTTTTTCAACAAGATAAACCAAACTCAATGGAGTCTAATTTGGATAGGAATTTAGATAAAATAGGAGGCATGGAAGATGCACATAGGAGGCTTGAAAGCAAGTTTGAGCAAGTCACTAAGAACCACACCTCTTCAATACATAATTTGGAGGCCTAAGTATGTTAACTATCAGAGGCAATTTTAACTCAAGATGTAGGAACCCTTCCAAGCAATACTGAATCTAACCCAAAGGAATGGATCATGGCCATTACTCAGATCTAGGAAAAGAAACTCAAACATACTAAAGAAGATGAAGACAATGGAGAAGGACAAGTAATTATGGAATTCCTTCCAAGTGAGCTCGTAATTAAGCCAATCGAGGAACCTTGACCTGAATTTTCATACCTTATCCTAACTCAGTGAAAGTCAATTTCAAGTAAAGTGACAAGCAATCCTAAGGAGGTTAAATTAAACAATATTGAGGACATAATGAAACATCCACAAATGAGGCTCATATTAAGGGAATCAATCAAGAAGAAGGTTAAGGAGTGCATATTGGAAGAAACTAATATAGCATAGAAGAAAGAGGACCCAGGAGACTTTTACATTCCTTACAGTATCAATAGAGTTAAAATAGATAGGGAATTTATAAATTTGGGAGCGAGTATTAATATGATGCCCTATATCTTTAGTCAAAAATTAGGGTTAAAAGAGTTAGAACCTACTACGATGTTAGAAAAGATGGTGGACATAACAATTTATCAGCCAAAGGGGATTACCAAGGATGTGCAAGTACAGATTGATATTTTTACCTTCCCTATAGTCTTTGTATTGCATATTAGAGAAGATGTGAAAACTCCTATGGTCCTTGGACGACCATTCATGGCTATTGCCCACTCAATAATTGACGTTTATAAGGGTGAACTAACTATGACATCGTAAAGCTTTAAATAACCTTCAGTATATCGAAGAATGACAGCAGTTCTCCCTTACTCCCAGTTAACATTAAAGAAACCAAACCTCAAGGAAAATAGGAAGATATTGAGGATCCTAGGAATGCATTTAGAAAGAAACGATCGCAGAGGAAGGTGAAGCAGAAGGAAGGTACCCAGGGTATAGTAGCTCATGTGCAAATGGTAAGATCAATGATTACACTACCATTGCACTATTCATTTGAACCATCTTGAGCACAAGAAGAGTGTCGAGCTATTAACATTAAAAGAAGTATTGCATGGGAGGCAAACCATGGATTATTAATTCCATGTTATTTCCTTTGACTTTTAGATAGTTTGAATTCTATAGTTGGCTTATTTCATTTTCAAATATGGTTGGGAAGGTATAGGACTTTGACATCAATTAGATATCAAGGAAGTAAACAAAAAAGAGGTGAAAGAGCTATAAAAAGTAGGAAGTGATCTCGAGAATGTAGAAGAAAAATGAAGAAAAAAATCAGAAATTGGTGAAAATATTATAGGCCACGATCGTGGCCTATAGAAGGATAAAATAGTCCATGAGATTTTCAGCTAAAATTTTTACCATTATACCCTTCCTTCACCTATATATGCATGTCATACTTCATTTTTTCACTCACTTTCATTTTAACTTTATCTCTCTAAGATTAGAATCTCCAAACACTCTCACTTTTGTCTAACCAAACTTCCAAATTCCCATTTTATTCTAACCTCCATCTGCTTGTAATCTAGTATGCTATGCATTAAGTAGTTAGCGAAGCGCAACCAATCATCAAGACGAAATCAAGTCTCGGGATGAGGGAGAAGGAATGTGGTGGTAGAATTTGGATCACCCTTCCCAATCCACGCAGAGGAGGAAGGAATTCATTTCTAATCCCTTAATGTTAAACAAATAGTAGTCACGAAATATTTTGATTTTGATACACTTAATAGGCTAGAATTCTAAGATAAGGTACAGAATGTAACAAAAATAATTTAGTGGGTGAAGTTTATACACTTCCAATATCCAGTTTACCAAGAGCTCACTCTCGAATTCTTCACTTCCCTTTATTTCGAACCTAGTAACCTTAAGGAAATGTGGTTTAGGTTGCGAGGACGAGCTTATGAGCTAAACATTGAAATCATGTGTGATATTTACGTGTTCCCTGAATCTTCCATTATCGATAAGCATGATGATTTTCGTGCTTCTTCCTATTGGAATAAGCTCATCGGGTTAGAGCAATTTGGTGTTAAGAATGCCCACAACAACATTATACAAACCTATGATGTAACACCACACTCCCGACGGGACCCGAACCCGATATCGACAGTGATATCCGAATCCGTGCCCTGCGAGGGTGGCGTGTCACATCACTTCACTCAACAAAGATCGGTATAAAATTTTTT
>JAOQML010000008.1:27246050-27258873 GCA_027568935.1 Erythroxylum urbanii
GGAAAAAGCAAACATTTAAGAATGGGGATGTTGATAAGTGTAAATTGCATTGTGTTTTAGGGCATAGTTTGATATGTGTTTAGCTATTAATTCAATCATTTATAACGTGTTTAGGTTAAAATTATGTTAGTTTGTTAATTATTTATGTTTTAAGTATTTTATAGGTTAGAACAAGTCTTTGAGCTTAAATATTATGTTTTTAAGGTACCTTGATGTGTTTGCTAGTGTTTTAGGGTTAACATAAAAGAATGTAGGAGTTTCGAAGACATTCAGGCTGAAACAATAGCCCATGATCATGGCATGTCAGGCCACGATCGTGATAGAAGCATTAAAGTCAGTGCATGATCATAGCTTGAATGCCATGATCATGAAATAAGCATAAGGAATGGCCCACAATCGTGGCCTACATGTCACAATCATGACAGAAGGCTTAGATGTGGCCCATGATTGTGGCTTGCATCAGGCAGAAGCACATACACTCAAGAATGTCAATTTTTAAGGGATTTTTAGACCTTTCAGACCCCAAACTACTCAAAACACAAGAGGATATTTAAAGAATAATAAAAGAGGCAGGAAGGGAGCTTTTGCATTAGCTACCTTGAGAAACCCTAGAGAGAAATCATTGAGAGATAGAGGAAGAGAAGAGGGAAGAGAGAAGAGGAGAAGAAGTTGACTCGAAGTATTTCTCAAATCAGGAGTTTCCTAATGTCATTGTCTCCCATCATCCATTTAGATTGTATTTCCTATTTAATTTTAGTTTTATTATTGTATAGAATTGGATTAAATAGTTAATGATAGGATCTAGACTATTGAGGATGTTCTGAACTCACCTTCAAAATTTTATTCTTGAGTTAATGGAATATGATTGCTTATGTGTTTATTAGATTTGTTGTTTTTTTATTTTGTGATTACATAATTCAATAATAAACTGAGAGGGTGAATTGAATGAAAAACGATTAAATTGGACTAAGTTAGGTGATTTAATGGAGTAAGAATTGAATCAAATCAAGAAATTTTGCGAAGAGAGATTTTACATAGGTTTCTGATAGTTTATTAGAGAAATTTATAACTAATTAAGGTTTGGGATAGATTGTGAATTGACAAATTGTAATTTCCATAATCTGATTAGGGTTTGTGATTTAGGCTTAATGGTTGTAACTTGATAGACAGTAATCTACCCTAGGATAATCTAGAACCAACAATCCAATAATTCATAATCAATTAGGTTAGCATTAAGAATAGGTAAAATTCCCTTCTCTCAATTGGTAATTTCTTTCGGTTGGTTCTTAGGAGTGTTACAATTGCTTAGAAATTAGTATATTCATATTTGATTCTTAATTTGATTGATTGAATTAAATTCTCGTTTTTAGTTTTGTTCCATCTTGGATTTCTGTTATTGTTTCTGGCCTTAGATTTTAGGGTTAGATTAACTCCCTCCTCGTGAGATCGACACCTTTGGTACTATACTAACGAGCCATGCACTTACGGATTATTGGAGGTTAATAATTAAAATTTACGCACAACCAACCACCCAATCAATTAGACATAAGAAGGTTAGATTCATCGAGATAAAAGACATTAGCTCTTCAAAAATGATATTGCCATCTTTATTATATACCATTTGGTCTTTAAAAATTAGATAAAACAAGGTAATCAATATGTGTTGGTTACCAGACTATGCTTGGTTCCTTAATTGTTAGGCTCCTTCTTCTTCTTAAGCCACACTTTCAAGGGTTTTCTTATCATTTTTTTAATAAAACAAAATCTATGAAGATATCCATTCTTACTACAAAAATAAGATACCATGTTATATGAGTCATGCTATAAAAATGAGATACCATGTTATATAAGTGATGATGATGCATAAGTTTATTTCTTGGTATTCTATGTGTGTATGTATAATGAAGAATCGTCCTATAAAAAATAAAGGTGTTGAATGTTTTCCTAAGGTAATAAAATGTCTTATCAAGATTATATATATGATGCATACTATGAATGAAGGCTTGATGTATGCTACTTTGAGGCCTAATGGAGTATAAGTGGATTTATGTGTTATCATAGAAGTTATGCACATTTTTTCTTTGAGAGTATTAAACCAATGCCTATATTGTGAGCCATATATGAAAGCATAATGCCTGCTTTTAAAATTAGTCCTCGTGGATGTAGCATATGAATGCTTATGATTATTCTTAGATGTGAATGCTCTATACTTATTTGTCACATTAGGCAAAGATTCTTCACTATGCAAATATTTTTCTTTTACAAGTATGGCTCTTGATAAAGCAAACACATGCAAGAGGGGATGAAATATGTGTGACTTAAAAAAATTTTCAAGTTACTTTCAATTCAAAAAGAAATAACAAGAGCCTGTCTATAATTAAAATAGAAGGAACCTATTGTGTGATAAAAAGCTTATTAAACGACATGAGCCTACTAAACAAAAAGTTTTGTTAAAAACAATTTAAAATAGAAGGCGCCTGTTAAAACTGAAAAGAACCTCTTGCAAGTTTAAAAGAGTAGGAGCCTATTATAAAGTGAAGGAGCCTCTTGCTGAAATAAATACACACACACACACATTATAATGCAGAAATTTAAATATTAAGAGAAGAGAGAGAAGGATGCAGTCGATTTGTATTAGTTCGGCTTACAACCTAAGCCTAAGTCCAGTCCCCAAGTAACCAACTTGAATATTTCACTATAAAAACTAAGTAGTAATTTAATGAGCCTCTTCAAGCTCACGAGTACATATTTTTCAAGGTTCTCCATCCTTCCACACTAGAAGTGTATAGCAAGCTTTTAAAAGCTTACAGAAGAATAAAATGTAAAATCAAAAGTAAGTTCTTAAGTAAGGTGCAAGAATAATATGACTCTCAAGAACACAAATGATCCTTGAATGTTTTGAAAGTCTGTATCAGTTCATTCTTTCATAAGTGTTGTTGTTCTTATTTAAATAGTCAATTTCTTTAACTAGCCCTTGCTTCACTTGCATCTTTAGTCAACTGGATGGATTTAAATATGAATAACTTCGATGTTATCTTTGCCAAAAATCTTCCAAGAATCACAAGCCTAATATACGTCCATAATTAGTAAAATCCTTTCAAATAAACCATTTCTAATAAGGTAAGTTCATAACAAAGGTTCCTGCAAGAAAGAAAACATATTTCTTATGATTGTACTTCATTTTGAGAATTAGACCATTAATTATACAAGGAAATAACTCCAATTTGAATTTGGAATATTATATAGTTATCATCAAAATAGTTAATCGTAAATCTTGAGCTAATAACTCTAAAATTGGCTTCACATCCATAGTTGTATACTATTCAATGCCTTTTAAGCTATTATCATGTTTTTTTTTAGTTTTTCACTTCCTTTATTGAATTTGGATATTAAATCCTACATTTGGATATTAAATCGTACAAATATTAATCTCCTTTTTCAATGTCTCATTTTCATGTTTAATATGTTTAAAGCATGATTGTCATCAATGATCACATTTTTGGATTCTTTAATGTTATGCAATTTATTTTACATCTTTTTAATCTCATTTATACATACATCTAACTATTTTTAACCTTCTTTAAATTTGGAAGATAATTTCTTTTTTTTCTTACTTATGATTTCTAAAATTTGGATTAATTTATCGTATGTCAAATCATTATCACTATCACATAAATTAGAATTAGATTTTACCTCATCATCATCCATAACAGCAAAGCATATATAAGCTATCTCTTCTTATGAATGCTTATTTTTAGATTCACTTACGCCATCTTAAGTCGAGGCTTTAAGTTCCTTTTTCTCATCCTCCTTTTTCTTATGAATTTTCATCATCTTTGAGTAATGTACGTCGTGACTTCATGTGGCCAAATTTTCTACATTTAAAGCAAATAATGTCAGAAAATTTATGTTTGGTTTAATTACTAAAAAAAGACCGAACTTTCATCAATTTTTCAATTATAGCCCGCACTTTAAAAAGTAGCAATAAAATCCCAAAACTTTCAATTTTTTCAATTATAGTCCAAACTTTAAAAAGTAGTAATAAAATGCTCAAACTTTCTTTTTTTTTTCAATTCTAGCTCAACGTTAGTATTTTCGTTAAGTTTACTAACGTGGCTTACCATGTGTTTCGGAAAACTTAATTATTAATATACATTAGCCAAAATTATCACAATAAATGAAGAATAATGAAATAACGTCGTTATTTAAAAATTACCTAAATCAGATTACACAACTCTGATGACCTTACACTTTGATTTCAATTTTTCCTTCATTTTTAGTCTGTTCTCTCGATGCCTTCACCCTTCGATTTTCATATTACACAACCTCAACACCCTCACACTAAGGGCATCAAAAGAACAAACTAAAAATGGAGAGTTTACTAGTGTAATATGTTGTAATGCGAGAGTAGTTTGAGGCGTCAAAAGAACATAGAAAACAAAGTTCTGAGGACACCGGGAGAACAACAAATAACGTCGGGCTATAACTAAAGAAAAATTGAAATTTAAAGCACTTTATTGCCATTTTTTGAAGTTTGGGCTACAATTGAAAAAAAATCAAAGTTTGGGCATTTTATTACTACTTTTTAAAGTTCAGGCTATAATTAAAAAATTTACAAAAGTTTGGGCTTTTTTAGGTAATTAAACCTTTATGTTTTAAATCACCTTTACCTTCCTTGAAATCTTTTTTTTATAGAATTTCTTCTTTAAGAACCTCTTGAATTTCTAGTGATTAAGCCAATATCTTTTTCATCATGTTTTAGTAGTTGATGTCTCTTCATTTTCACTTGATTCTTCCTTTAAGGCTTTGAATACTAGATTCTTTTTCTTTAGAAACATCCTTTCTTTCATCTCTTAGAGCCCAATTTTGCATGTAAGAAGAGATCCAATAATTTCCTCCAATGGTGTTGTTATTAAATACTTAGATTCTTATATAGCCATCACTTTATCTTCGAAAGTGACCTAAGAAACTTTCTTACAATTTCAAAATTAGTATAGGTCATTCCAAGGCCTTTGAAAGTAATAATAATATCAATAAATATAGTGTAATACTAGATATGAGTTCATTGTTCTTCATTTGAAACAATTCATATTGATGTGTTAATATGCTAACTTTGGTCTTCTTTACTTGATTTGTTCCCTCATGTGTAACTTTTAAATTGTGAAAAAATTTATGAGTTATTTCACATATAGAGATCTTATTAAATTAATTTATTCCTACTGTATAAAATAGGAAATGTTTAACTTTCCTATTTAAGGAAATTAATCTCTTATTTTGAGGTTCCTATTTATCTTTTAATTTGGATACCTTTTTGTCATCTATAGTTTTCATAGGATTAAAAAGACCATTTTAAAATATTTTTTATAGTTTGAAACTTTCAACCAATAAGACAATCCTCGTCTTTGTTTTCCTGTAGAGATAATCATTCCTATTAAAGAAAGGTGCTCCATTAATACTATGTCCCTAAATGTTGATGCTCTTAAAAATGCAATTAAGATCTTTTTTATATGATTTCATCAAAAGTGCTAGCCTGAAAGACTTGCTATAATACCACTTATTAGTCCCTAATGGCACTCGAGAGGGGTTGAATTAGGTGTTTAAAAAATTTAATAGTTTTTCTAACCAATAAACTTAATTTAGCAACAATCAATATATAAAAGAAGAAAGGATCAAACAATTAAATAATAATTTAAAGAAGATAAAGGAGAGAGAATGAAAACCAGTTTATATTTGTTCGTTAAACAACCCTTGCTTAAATTATAATTTAAACACTTTCTGAAAATGTTCCATAAAGAGTATTTGAAAGATCAAAAGGCTTTTATATTAAAATCGAAGGCTTCAATTCCTCTTGATGAATGAAAATACTTATGGAATAATGTGATATAAAATGTTTTGTATAGTGAACCTTTTAGAACATCAAAGTGACTAAATGGGATTACAATTAACATTACAAACTAAAGAATGACCTTGATGTTCCTTGTTCTTCTTTCATTCTTGACTTTTTCTTCACTTTGTAAGTTACAAACTTCATCTTTTTTTTATTAACTTCATGAACTATCTTCTTGAGTTTATGTTGATATCTTATTGTCATATTCCTTCTCATCAAAACAATAAACCAATTGATGTTACTTACTAGTTTTATCATAAAAATATTGATCAGAAACTCCTTTAGTTCAGTAGATTCTTAAACAAAACTAGTTGTGAAAAATTCCATATACATTTCATTTTAAAGATCTTGATGTCATTGATGTCTCTATAGAATGTGGGCACACACAAGTTGATGAGGAGAATGAACTCATCGGTCTAAACAATTTTAAAGTGAATAGTCTTACAATTGAAAACATAATAAGTTTATAGTTTTTTGATGGTTACTTTAAGCTCCTTTTTTATTTTCCTATGGATTCTAGAAATGTAAATGTATGGATAATTTCTTGGATTTTTAAGCTTTAATTTTTATGATACTTTTCCTTGTGGCCTTTATTTGCTATATATGAATTTTTTATTTCATTTTAATTAGCCAGTTATTATAAGGTTATGGATGATTGGCTACTTGCAATATTATAGGCCTTTTTTTTATATAATTCATCTTAATACTTGTTCATAAATTACTTCAGTTGATACCTTAAGCTTGTAGCTTAATGAAAATTTATACTTAAGTTTTTCAAGTTATTTTGATAAAATATAGTAAGGGATATTATAAAGAAAAATCTGCATTTGATTTATTAAATTATTATGTCCCTATTGCCTCTTTAACTTTGTCTTTACACCCTATAACAACATTTTTTATTACCTTTATGAGACCAATTGCTTATAGATGTGCCATTAACATGAAGCGAGGCTCGATATTCATTTCTATATAAATTCTTTCAAACTTTCTATAATCAATTGTAAAGGACCAAGAAAAGAAGCAAAAGGATGAAGAAAAGAATAAAGACCATCCCTATGTCCCTCCTCGGCTATACCCACCAAAAATACTATTCCCGTAAATACTTCAAAAGAAAGAATTGGATATACAATTTACAAAGTCTGTGGAAAACCTAAAGAAATTGTAAATTACATTGTCCTTCATGGAAACTTTGAAGAGCATACCCACATATGTGAAGTTTCTCAAGGGCATATTATCAAGCAAGTGGACTTGTGATGATAATCAAATGGTTTCCATGACAGAAAGTTGTAGCTCCTTAATTATCAAGCACATGCCCTCACAATTGAAAGATCCAGGGAGTTTTATTATACCTTATGAAGTTGGTAATTTAGAATTTGTTAAATGTTTATATGACTTAGGTGTGAGTATTAATCTTATGCCTTTGTAGATCTTCAGGAAATTGGGGCTAGGAGATGTGAAACCAACTTCTATGCTTATTCAATTGGTGGAACAATCAATAAAGAAACTGTTTGGCTTGGTGGAAGATGTGCCTATAAAATTGGACAAGTTTATAATCTTGTGGATTTTGTCATGTTAGACTTTGAAGAGGATCAAAATTGTCTGTCAATTCTTGGTATATCATTCTTGAACACTGGAAGAGCTTTGGTAGATGTCTTTAAAGACAACCTCATCCTTTAGATTGGTGATGAATAAGTGAAATTCAATATGAATAAGGTATTAAAGAATTTGTAGGAGCAATTCATTCATGAGAATTGATGTAGTCAAATCTTTAAAGGAAGAAGAAGAGAATGAGGAATAAATGACAACAGACATAGAGCTTAAAGAATATATGAAAGTCTCTGTTCAAGAAGAAGAAGCAAAAGAGGAGATAAGGGTGACTGATGAAGAAGAACTACAACTCACCCTCTTAGAAGACAAACTGCAGGATTTGATTGACGATTCAGTGAGTTTCATTATTCTCTATTTTATTTAAAATTTGTTATAAAAAGGACATTACTAAAATTACTAGGTTTTCTTAATTTGGTTTATTATGTCTATCTGATTTTCTTAATTTGATTAACTATGTCCATCTGACATGTGTGGAAGCAAGCCACTCATAATAGACCCAGGTTAAGGATAGAAGGTAGAATACATCAAGCTAATGACATTAACTAAGCACTATTTGGGAGACAATCCAAGAATTTGGATATTTTATTTTATTTTATTTCAATTTATTTTTTGGTATTTTGGTATTTTGTTACTTTTTATTTTTTATGTTTATTTTATAGGGAGTTAATATTGGAATTTTATGGCATAGAGCGCCTCCGAATTCCATCAACAACATCATTACTGTCGAAATAGCAAAAGTACTCTTGCTTTAACTTTGTACTTATTATTCTCTATTTATCTGTATTTGAATTCTTTTCATAATGAGGATAATGTGTTTTTCAAGTAAGGAATGTTTATGCAATTGCATATTAATTTTGTGTGAATTTTTCATTGTATAAATCAATTGCATGTGAATTTTACAATTGTATAGTTTTTTTTATTGCATTATGTATGTGTGCTTGGAGTGAATGTGTCAATGGAAATAATTTAATGGACTAGTTTAGCTTTGAACATGATCATTTGATTTGTAAAGGCATATTAACTTGTAAATTTTATGTTTTATGTATTTTTGGGATGAATTTGAATGTTAATTAGGATATGAAACTTATTTGTCACTTTATGACTTTTTTGTATACATTTATAATTATAAGTCAATTGAATTGGTTAGCAACATTAATAACCTTTCATGAGGGTGAGTGACTAAAAGGAAACGAGGTAGGATAAGTAATTAAATATATATAAAAAAGAGTGTGTGTTAAATAAATTACTTTTTTGCTCTCCCTTTTTGAAAAAAAATTATTTAAGAATAGAGCTGGTAGGCAATTGAGAGCTGTGATATAGCTAAGTAACCGGGGTTATTAATGAAAAATCTTTGTCTTCGCGTTAAAAGATTAGAATGATGCTCCAACTAACCTAAATAAAAAATGGGATCTAGTTGAGTAACCGAGGGACATTTATGACAAGATGTTTGCCTTCGTGTCAAAAACTAGGTTAATGTTTAAAAAATGATGTTTTAATAATTAAAACCTACTGATATTTGAAAATAGAAAAAAATTTTAGGAGGGGATACTTAATGATAGTTGAATTATTTTCTTACTAATTATAAATGTATTTGTACAAGTGCCATAGGTGAATGAATAAGGTGTTAAGATTTTGATTGATATGTATATTCAATCCAAAGTGCTTAAGCATGAAAGGAATAGGTTAGTATGTTGGCACGAGTTAAATGAATGATGTTTGTGGTTAAATTGATTCCATACAATTTGATGCCATTGTCTAATTATTGCATGTTGCATGAAGGTATGCTTATGTGTTTTGTGTTTAGTTTGATTGTTTGAGGTTTTGTCTTTGATTGAGGACAAGCAAAGGTTTTAGTATTGGGATGTTGACACTTGTAAATTATATTATGTTTTGATAGATTTTAAGTGTGCTTTTGAGTGTTTCTTAGATGATTATCATGTGTGTAGGCTTAGAATTATTTTATTATTAGTGTTTTTTTATATTTTAAGTGTTTATGAGGTTTAAAGCATGATTTGCATCTTAATTTTATGTTTCGTAAGGTGTTTGATTTGTTTGTGAGTGCTCGAAATCAGATAATTGAAGAACAAGGAACATTTAAAGTAAATTAGTGATACACAGCCATAGGCTTAGTTATCCACGATCTAATGCACGGCTATACATCAGACCATACATCTCTCAGAGAGTGAAATAAATATTTTAGCTTTTCTAGCATGCGAGTTATTTTGGTCATTTAGCATTTTGGGTCTATTTTTGGAACCAAACTAAGTGGGGAAATCCTAAAAGGAACCCTAGAAGCCTCAAGAACTATTTAAGAACGTGAAACACTCCAAAAAAATGTAGTAGCCAACATGTAAAAGTGGATCAGACAAGGGAGATCAAGAAGAATGTCCAAGAATTACAACTTTCCAGATCAAAGATCAAACATAGTTTTTTTCTTCTTTTCCTTTTGTTCTTTTCATCAAACTTAATGTGTAAACTAAATTCCAAGATGTTTATTATGTTCATGAGTTTCTAAATTCTAGATTAGGTTTTCTTCCAAATTTATTTTGTTACTTTGATTATTATTGATTCAATACATAATCTGGTGTTTATGATAATTATGCATGCTTATACATGAGAAGAAATCAAGACAGTGAGTCAAAAGTAATCAAATTAGATTATGCCAAGATTTGAAAGTTTAATAGTCCCATAATTATCAAATTAGGTAGTTTAATAGTCCTGTAATTAGTAAATTAACAATCATTTGCAGAGAGATCTTGTTTGAGAACTTAATTATCTATTAGATATCTTCAAATTTAATTAAAAACGTTAGAGAAATATTTGTGAATCGAGAGGTTGCAAATCTAGAATTTCTAAATTCAATTAGGGTTAATTGATTAGATCTTGAGAGAGAGTAATCAATACCTTTCGAAATCTAAGATCAAACACATAATTTGATTTAACAAGACTAAGGGAACAAAATAAGGAAAGAATAGCTCAAAAATATTCAAACTTGATCAATCTCAATTTTATTTGTAGCTCAACTATTTTATTGTTTACTTGTTTTGTTTTGTTCTTTGTTATTTATTTTATTCTATTCAATTTCATATTACCTTAGACAAAGTTAGGTTTAAATTGATAATCCTTGCATAATCCCGTGCGAACAATACCTTTCGATACTACAAGATAGATCCATCTACTTGTGAGTATTGAGAGTTTTATTAGATATAAAAATTGCTCAACACTAACAATGTTAAACAAGTGCTACACGGGGGCAACCCATGAATCAGGTTAGGTTTTACTTTAAATTCCATGTTATCTTATTTTATCTTGATGATTAGAATAGGTTTATATGATTTTGATGAGTTTGAGTATACATAATTGAGCATTTTAACAATATTGTATACAATTAAGGTATTAGGGTATATGTGTAAATGTGTTATAATGCTAAAGTGCAAAATTTTTATGTTTGATCATCTAATTTGGAAATTGCACACATTAGCAAAGAGTTACACGCTCTCTAGACATGTTGGTGTAGACTTACACGTACATACCTGTGTACCAAATCATGTACGTCTGTGAAAAGATGTGATTCAGTGACATATATGGTCAGCTAACTCTTTCATTCTTTTCATTTTCTCTCTTCCTCTCTCACTTCGTGTCGTCACCCTTTAATTTCCCTTTCCAATTTTTTTGCATTTTCAGCCAATTTAACAAAACCAAAGTAAATTTTCTTGTTGTTTTCACTTGTTTATGTATGATTTGTTGGGTTGTTTTGTATTATTTAGGTGATTTTGCTCAAAAATGCTAGAAGTAGGAATGTGGGATTTTGTGTGAATTTGTGTGAATTTATGCTTAATTATGGTTTAATAGCCGATTATTATCATTACCCAATTGATTTCAAGACTCAGTTTGTTTAATTACATGTGAATTGGGTGAATCAACTTCAATTTCAAAATTGTGCAATTTTGCTCACTGTGCTTAATTGTGATATTTTTGCCTTAAATTAGGTTAATTAGTTGTTTTTGACATTAATTGACATTAGGTTTGTGTTTAATTGCATGGTAACTGCTTTTGCATGAATTTAATGTTTAATTCCTTCAATTTTGGGTAATTGTGAAATTAGACTTTTTAATTTCAAATTAAAGTTAAAGTTGTAATTAAACAGTTAGATTAACTTTAATTGTTTATTATAATATTTTTAATCATATATTTGTGAATACTTAGGTTTTTAGTTTAGTTTATAATTATGTTATTTTATTTAATTTTTTAATTATTCATTTAATGGTGTTAGTTTATTAATCTTTATATGTTTTAGTTTTTTTTGTTATTTTGTTTTCATACTTAATTATTTAGTGAGCATAATACATGTGAATTCCAGGGAAAAGTGTATTCACGTAATTTATCTGTAAATTTTCTCACCTTTTCAAAGTTTCAAACACATTGACGAAATCATAACGAGAGAAGGAGATCCCCAGGAAGCGATAATAAGGAGAATGTTCCTCAACTACAACCCAACACCTAGGGCGGTCGTGAATGTTATTATTCAATTTTGAGGCCCAAGAGGAATAATACGAACGACTTAAGGATAAGAAGTTTGATACTAGTCGATTCATTGACTGAGAGGCATTGGAGCAAGTTGGTTTAGCCCAGCAAGTTTGGGACCTCGTTAATATTAGCATGTGGTCCTAACTTTTCGAGATCGTGGAGCCCTCCTACATAAAACTTACATTAAAGGCGCTCTCCATAATTTTTATGGAGAGAGGTAGCTATGATAGGGATGAACCTCACATGATGCAGTTTCAGATGATGGGAGAGATGTTCCAAATGAGCTATTAGGAGTTTTCCATTGCAATGGGTCTTTATGACTAAGAGTACATGGGGATGGTAAAGTACATCACACTACAGACAAACTTTCTATATGGATTGTCTCCTTGACACTTCTAGCGTACAATTAGTACGAAGGATGGATATGACCTTAGTAAATCCAAAGCTTCCACATTGCGGCATCCCATGCTCAGATACATCTATGATATTATAATACACACACTAACTGTCTGTTTGGTTATTGTCTCCAATATGCAGAGACGGAACGAGACGAAAATTTGGAGACGGAAAAGAACAGAAATTAGAGACAGTGAGCTATTTGGTTATGATAGACAGAACAGAATCAATTGTCTCCGTCGCGAGGACAGAAATGTGTTTGGTTGTAGGGAACAAAACATAAAAACAGTTGCT
The DNA here is from genome assembly GCA_027568935.1 of Erythroxylum urbanii. Taxonomy (NCBI): domain Eukaryota; kingdom Viridiplantae; phylum Streptophyta; class Magnoliopsida; order Malpighiales; family Erythroxylaceae; genus Erythroxylum; species Erythroxylum urbanii. The sequence continues at coordinate 27,258,763 of JAOQML010000008.1, forward strand.
ATGACGAAAATACCCCTACAGTATAATATGATTAGAAATATGTAATTTATTGATTATTTTATAATTGTATCAATATTTATTTTAAGTGTATTTGTAATATTTTAATAACGA
>JAOQML010000008.1:27290703-27304745 GCA_027568935.1 Erythroxylum urbanii
CGGGAACGATTCTAGAATTTTTTCCCGTCGCCGAGACCTTTGGCGTCGCTATTTTTTGTCGAAAATTTTGATCCAGTTTTTTCCTACAATATTGTCGACGGAGTTTTATGCCGTCGGTAAAACATTCTATTCTTCGACAGATTAGTGATGTTCCGTCGGTAATTAGCGACGGAATTTTTGTCGTCGAAAATATTCCGACGCTAATACGCGATTTTCTTGTAGTGATAGGGTGGTCGCGATAGTTCATGTGCACGATCGTGCACCCCTACTGCACATACCAAATTAAAAGGAGCGCATCTCTCCAACCCGACGTCTACAAATTTAAAACTTTATACCGTTAGAAAGATAAAAGAATAAGATACAACTTTATGAGACATCTTTATATAATTCTAACTAGATCGGTATAGTTTAATCATTGAAAAATAGGACATAAATTTTCAGTACTGCGGCCAAAGCCAGAACTCACTTTTGAGATAATTTCAAAACCCTTAGTGATGGAATTTAAATTTGACTTCTTCATAAAAGTTGTAGATAAATGAATCTAGTTTAATATGAATCTAAAATAATCCTATTTCTATGTCTACAATTCAAGATATGGCTGAAAAACCGATGGCTATTTAGTGAAAACACACCTCGTATTGAGTACCCAGAACCTATCAAATTCCTAACCCCAATTCTTCATAAATTCTGTACATATTATATCCACTTCAAAACATCAAGCAAGACATGTTCTATCATGTTATCAAGTTTAGTACTTCCTTATCTCACTAAACTTCAAATTCAATGCCAAGATTTGAATAAGTTTGACTCACATTTGAATAAGTTTGACTAAGATTCCATACACTAGATTCATATGACTTTCTTCTCCCAATTGCTTCCAATGCAATAAAACCTGGATATCTCATTAACAAGGTGCAATTTACACCATCAACACCAAATCTAAACTGTAACCCAACAAATCAAAATTTTCAACAAGATTAGTAAGCTTACCAACTCATTTTCTTCTTCTTCTTCACTTAAATGGCTATGGAACTTTATTGGATGCTTGATTGGAAGTACAAGAGCATGAAAAATGGTTTGGATCACTTTTCCATGGCCATAGTTGAACCTCTCTTCTCCTTTCTGTTTTCTTTTCTTTTTTCTCTCTCTTCCCTCCTTTCTCTCATCCATGGCCGATGTTTCCACTCTTGCTTCTCTCTTATTTTCTTTTAGTTTTTGGGCTCTTTAATACTCTCATGGCACTCTACCAAAATGAAGCAAAATGTCTTTAAGTTTTGCTTTTTATACTCATGTAGTGGATCACACATGTTACCTTCCTATTTGTCATCACTAATGACTTATCACACATGTCATTTTCTCATTGGTCATCTCTAACGACTCATCAATCCACTAATAACATCTAAAAAGACCAAATTGCCCTTAATGAGTACAAAAGGACCAAATTGCCCTCTAATGCATTTAATTCACCAACTATCAAAATTAAATCCCAAAAATATTCTACAACTATGTTATCATCAAATTGACCATGAAATACTGTAATTAAGGTTAATACTTGTTGATTGGATGCTTTAGAAAATTTTTGAATGGGTTTAAAATCCTTAATACCCATTATTTTCTAAAAAGGACATTTGACCCTAAAATTTTGGAACTCCTGAAATTCATCCAGTTGAGCTTATTTTTGATCTATTTCAGTATCATTAGACTCTAATGCCCATTTTGTGTTTTTTTCAAATTTTCGAGGTTAAGTCCCCAAAATCACTATTCAAGTAAAAATACTATTCAACCAGATTCACTATTCATCCAGAAATACTATTCACTGAAATCATCCATATTTCATTCAAAAGTATCATTTAAATCCTCAAAGCATCTTTCAGGGCTTTTTAAAGCTTTTTCGAATTGATTTTCGTAGCTTTTTATTAGAGTTTTCGGGAAGTTTTCAAGAAATTTTCGGTTGAGTCTAGAACCATCTCTAGTCTATCCGTGATCTCTATGATAACCACAATAATACTTTTAAAAGTTGAAATTACTCTAGTATACCATAAATAGATCATATTCTAAAAAATGCATGTGTAACACAATACACAGTACAATAATCAAACTAGCATATTACAAATTATCTAGCAATTAAAAGAAATGAGCAAAAACTATAAATTAAATGGTTAATGGGATATAAAAATTTTGAGCTGAAGAGAATGGACTCGATTATTTATTAAAAAAAGGGGATATCCAAAAAATGTTAAATAGACCTAAATGTTGCAAGATAAAAATAAAGAGATAAAATTTCATAAATATAATGAGCTTTTAGGATCAAACTTAAGAGGATTAATAAAAACAAAAGGAAAACTTTTCTAATGGGCCTTTATGCCTTAACTAGAAAAGGGATTAACAAAAATAAGATAAAGATATTTGTAATGATCTTAATCCTAAATTAAAAAGAATTAACAAAAATATAAGAAAACATTCCTAACGGGTTTACAAGCTCAAATTAAATTTTTGGTTAAGAAAATTGGGATTTTTGTTGGTAATGGTCTTTACTTAATCTTTATTTTACCAAATTAGCCTAAGTTCTCTTCTACTTCACTTAGGTCCTTATAGGGTCAAATACATATGAAAAAAGAAAAGACAAAACAAAATTTGAATCTTTTTATAGGGTTGATTTTAGGATTTTGGGGTAGTGTTATCTCTAACTAATCCCATTACCCAATCAATTTCAAAACCATCATTTGAATTATGGTATTCTTGATCTAAGGTTCAAAATTCTAGCATGTATTATGATACAAACCTAGTAGGGTTAAACCTTAGAAAGCTAAATCAAATATATAAAGATAACTGAAATGTTGATTAGTAGGAATGAACAACAAAAATCATTAACCAATCGAATGCTACAAAGAAATAATTCTTTAATAATCTTGAATTTTGATTCAGAATAAGCAAAATAAGCTCTGAATGCTTATAATAAAAAATGACCAAAAATCTTCCTAAAACTAAATAGAAACGCTCCTTAAATACAAGGCTAAATTTAAGATTTAATTGGAAGATATATGTTGGAATACAATCGTGTTTATTAAAAAAATTTTGGTGTTAATGGACCTAATTTGGATATGCTCACATTGGATTTTGTGACTTTACAACTTGTTTCCCAAAAGTTACATAGATTTGCATACACTTATATGCCAAGTCGCATTCTTCACTATAATTTTAACTCCTACAAGCATATAGGGGCATAAGTTTAGACATGGCCACGTGTGACACCATATTCAACCTATATGTATTTTCCCTTCAAATTTTTTCTAACTCTAGTTCTTTTAATTTACCTAAACCTATATGCAGCAAATCCCTTTTTCTTTTTCATAAACTTTTATTAAAGGTGTCGGATAACATCTAGAAGGCATCTTTTAATAAGAAATTTAAGGGTCTTGTCCCCTTTTTAGTTTTGCAAGTTAATGGAATTGTCTTACCAATATGTCTTTCACCTCATTATGTATAATATTCATCATATCAAACAATTGGCATATAGTCTGTATAATGTACATGTTGTCTCTCCTCCAATATTAAAACATTTCTAGAAGATATATTTAAAATTTGCAAGAAAAGTTAGTAAAGAAACTTTTTTTGGAAATTAAATTAATTGCATTTACAATAGGAGTATAATGAAACATCATATAGTTACATTGGATAATCAATTAGCCATACATACTTAGCTATATTGGTTAATTTTGTTTCCATCATTCACAAAATGAAGTCATGGTGGCAATTAGAACAAAAGTCCTCAAATTACAATGGATATATCAGGTTTGTCTCTATAGCTTTTCTCATATACTTCCTAACATGTATACTCTCAAAGATGACAAATCACTTGTATTTTACTCTTTATTTATGATTTTTCTTAATTCTAATCTTATGCTCTTTTGCCTTTTTCACTTTTTGCTTCCTTCATAAGTTATTTAAAGAACTAAATAAATTCCAACAATAATTCCATCTTATAAATTCTAAAATCCCAGAAACTATTAGTTAAGAAAAGAAAACAACTTATGAGTTAAGCAAGAAGTAAAGGAATTAAATAAAACAAGAAAAACTAGAAGTTATATAATAGAACTATACTTTCATTAATTAAGATTTGATTAATATCTTGACCTAGACTTTCATTAATTAAGATTTGATTAATATTGTGATAAAATCATACCTATACTCTTTTCTTATTAAGAAAACTCTTTTTTTCCTTTTTATATCACCACCATAGGAATAATCTAGTATAAGTGACAAGAAAAAAGGAATTCAATAAAGATGAAACCCTGACATAAGAAAAAGAAATAGAAAAAATTTAAATAAAAATAACTTAATTTGATTTTTATGCTTTAGAAATAAGAATATCATTCACTTGAAATAATTGTAGAGTCATAACGAGAACAAAATTTTTATTAGAAAAATATAATAGAGTTTAAATAACACAGAAACGAAAGGATAACCACACCTTATTTAGAGCTTAGCCGTAATACCAACTAATGTAAACCTACTCAGGATTGAAAGAACTCAAAAACAAGTTCGAACTAAACCTAAGAAAACTAATTCAAGTATGTCAAAATAATCGACCTTTAATTATAAAGAACCAAGAACCAAATTCATTAAATTAATTGAAGGTTATAGAGAAAGTATTCTATAATAAGTTTATTTATAGAAAATAAGGAAAAAGAAGTATTCATGGCTCTTAATATACAAAGATGTCAAAACTACCTTAAAATGAATTTAAAAACTCCTTAAATATGAAGCCAAAATTAAGATTTAGGCAAAAAACACAAATTGGGATACGATCGCATTATAAACCATAGTTGTTATAAAAATGTTAGCATCAATGGACATGGTTTAGGATACAACCATATTTAGGAGGGTGTGTCTTTATAACTTGTTTCCCCAAGATTGACAAAAGTTGGCACATGACTGTGTGTTAAACCGTGTTCTTCATTGAAACTTTAACTTTTATATCCAAGGTAGGGAATAGGGTGGAACACACCCATTTGTGAGCTCGTATTTAGATAAAAACGAGTGTTTTGCTTCCAAATTTTCTCTAACTTCAAATTTCATAATTGACCTAATCCTACATGTAATGGATCATTGATTTTAGCTAGCCGTGTTTACATCATGTTCTAGATATCTAAGCCCAAACAAAAGTTTTTTACAAATATTCACTCTTTATTTTATATAAACATATAAAAAGGGGCCTTTAAGCAAACCTTCTCCAATGATATGAAATTAGTTTTTTGAGGTTCTTTTTGGTCTTGAAATGCAAAACGAGTCCTTATAGATTTATATTGATTTATAAAAAATAAAACAAATAAAATCTTAGTGTAGAAAGACCAACTACGTTACTTTTATCCAAAATTTGACACAGTAATTAGGAAAACTAAAGGCCTCATTCTATATATAGACCTAAATGAAGTCAAAAGGTTAAAAAAATTATGCAGGAATAAGATTTTAAAAAGATTAAACAACAAACAAAGATTAAATTCCATAAACAATCTTATGAACCCTAAAAAATTTCTAGAGCAACAAAGTGAAGGATTTAATCTTTAAACTCTAATTTTCACGGAAATTAAATAATTATAAAGGCTTTCCTTTCACCCCTTTCACTCTTTAGCCCTTTTTTAACTATCCTAATTCAATAAACATAATCAACATCTCCCTAAACTATGATAGAATAATAAAGACTGTATTGAAAGCTTAAATGATGAATATCCAGTAACAAAAACCTAAATTCCTAAAGCTAAAACAATTGTATATAAATTAATATAAGATTATCTAAATATACACGAAAGAGAAAAATGGGGACCAAAACTATTGATAGAAAAGGAATTCACTAAAAAAATAGTTAATCGATTTTTCAACTTCTTATACCTTCTAAGACTTTAGCAATTCAACTCATAATATTAATATTAAAGAAGGTTAGGTGGATGAATAAAGAAAGAAAAAATGAAGGAAAAAGTAGGAAAGAAAGTCATCACATGTTTAAACCTTACCCTTAACACTTGCAAGAAACAAAATTGAGGTTTTCATATAATCTAAAGCCTTATATCATGACTTTTAATAAGTGACCTCAAGATTAAAGGAAAGGAAATATTAGTAAGATGAAGAAATTTAGAAAAAAATTCTAAAGAGAAGAAAGAAAACATTAAAATAAATAAGAAGAAAGCAAGGAAGAGTATAGTTCACATAACCCTAACAATTTCTAGGTATCGAGGTCTTTTCCTTTGTTTTATGCAAATTTAACTGCTAAAAATTCAAGACAAGCCTTTAGATTGCATTAATAGGTAAAGAGAAGTAAAAGAGTGTTGGTAGCTCAAAGAAAATATGAATTCAACTCACAAGTGAAAGGATCCCAAAAATAAATGTCTAGTAAATGTTTAACTAGAGAATTCATGGACAATGAACGACTAGAACATAAGAGGAATATGTTGAATTCATGGAAATCTAGGATGTGGATAATGAACATGTTAAGAGTGGGTAACATATAAGATGAAAAATAGGGAAGTGGGTTAGAAGTTTGGAAGTTATAAGAGAGATGCCTAGGGTAGAAGTCCAAAACCTAGAAGTTGAGAAATACTGGTAAGTATTTAGCTAAAATATGGGAAGTAGGTAGTTATAAGAAAACCTTTAAATAAAAATAAGGATAAGAGGACTATATAAATTTACTAGCACTATAAGGACAAGGAATAATCTACACAACACATAACCTCCAGATAATCTCCAAAGAGACAAGTAACTTTATAAACACTTTGCTATTTTTTTCTAATTTTCTTTACAATATGTATACATTTTTGTTACCTAAAATGCCCTTTGTATCTTGTGTTTTCTTTGTTGCATAAATCAAATGATTTCTTTTTCCAACATATTTTAGTATTTTGGTAGCTTAGAATTTCATTTTGTAAGTTTTTCAAAGCCCACATATATCATTGATAAGAAATCATATATAAATTATAGGAGAAATCCTCCCTAATACCCCTAAATTTAATATTAATACCAAAAATTTGGCAAACTTGATGGGACATGATGCCACAAAGAAGGAATGGAGAAGAAATTGTTATGCCTTTATCCTTGGATGAAAAGGTCCTTATAGTAGTAAGGAATGAAGGTTTTGTATCCTAGATGGTTGAGAATCTCAAGAAGGTATCCTTGCATTCAGCTACCTCTCATGCTACCAAGTATCCAAAATTGTTGAAACAAAATGATGTTGTATGAACAAATAAAATTTCAAAATTAAAATCCAACACGACCTCTATGAATAAGGCAATCAAGATGTTGACAGAGAAGGTTGAAAAAATGTCTGTCACGCTGGTATAGATTGCTAACTAGAATTTTCTTACTTTAGTAATGCAAATATTCAAAGGATTGAAGGGGTATCCTACACCTAATCTGATGAAAGTTTAGGAGTGTAGTCTCCTTCTAGTTGCTTCCTTAGTAAGGTACATCCCTCCTTATAAAAGAGAGGATGTTCATGTGATGCCTCCACGCCATAATTTTGAAAATTATCGATAGACAATTAAGGGTCAGATTTTAGGGAGGAAAGGATTTCAAATAGAAGCTAATGGACAGCAATACGGTTCAATGGTAACATTACAACTGTAAATTGCAATCCTATTATCCACCACCCCCTCTATGTAAATGAGACTCTAAGTTGATATGGAAGTTATCCAAAAAGTTGTTAAGAAATGGTATAGGCCTAGTTCGAGATAGCTTGGCTGCCTAAAATTCCATAAATGTTATTTAAAGCATGTTGACCATAAAAATCCTTATTATTGTGTCTACAAATATCCTACTTTTAACTTTTTTTGTTGGAAATGGTCAATTAACAATGGAGCAAATTGCTAAATTCACCATATAATGTAGGGAGTCAGCTAACTATAAAAAATTCAATAATTTTAAGCTCAAGCTATTCTTAAATTCATTAACATGTATAACCTTCTCCTAGTATGCTTTATCGCCTAGGAACTCTATCCTTACCTGGGTAAAATGGAAAGATAGTTTCATATTCAATTTCTTAAATTGAGTTAAAAGTTAGAATAGTTAAGCTTTCTAGAGCTACTAAAAATGGTGAGTCTATGAACATGTTCATCACATGTTTCAAGAAGATGAGAAGTCGATGTTCAATTGTGCTACTAGAAATTGCATACATGAAATTTGCTCAAAAGGGTCTAGATATTGAATTGCAGAAGAAATTCATGATTGTTATAAAGTGACAATATAAGTCTTTGAATATGAAGAACTTATTAAGGAAGAATGACATTGAAAGAAAATTGTGGTTGGAACTTATGTTAGAGAGACAAATTCTTACAATTTTGAAAATAGCCAAAATCAACATTCCTGAAGCCTGTGTTTGCCCCTCTCTAGAGCATAAATATCTTGAAGACAAAAATAAAATGTAGGCCGTGTTTACTCAAATTTAGTACGAATTTGACAACTCCAAGATAAAGGAGATCTTTGATTTTTTTGTCACTAGAAAAATTCATCACCTTATCACTAGATCATAGAATTCCCACAAAAGAAGAAATTAGAGGTAGAGACTATTGCAAATATCACAACATATGGAGTCACCCAGTGAATTAATGTTAAGGGTTTAACAATGTGGTCTAAGACTGAATTAGCAAGGGAATTTTGTTATTTACTGAAGCAGACCAAATTGTATAATAGATAAAGACCCATTTATGCCAGTTGAAACCATTACTGCCATTGAATTTGATTTATGCCTATTACTAGATATTAAAAAAAAGCTAAAGATTATGGAGGATCATTTAGCATCATCATTTAATTTCAGTATAAGTTTTTGTTCTTAAATATAATTTAAAAACCAAGATAGGACTGAGAATTAGTGTATTGCCAAAATTTAGTAAAAAGAAGCAATTTTAGGGTAAAATCACTGAATAGAATTCACCCAAGTTTTTAGCAAAGATATGATTCACGAATCCCTAGTTTAACATAGACAATATCAGTTTATAGTAACACCATGACATCTCGACAATGCTAAAGAGTAGTAAGGCATCTCAAAAATCTAGTACCCTTAAATTAAACTAAAAAAAGAAGGCTTCAATGACATAGGTCTACTGTTAGGATTGAAAGAAGTAAGCCTTTATCATTCAAAAAATCAAATTCAAAAAAGCCATCCTTTGTAAGACATGTTTACTCAAAAGAAGGTACTGTAGACCCTAATAACAAGAAGGGACATATATAAATCATCAGTGAAGAACAAAGAAAGAAAAAAAAGAAAATCGTAGATTTCATAAGAAGTGGGAACGCTCAGAGATTCAAGAGGAGGACTCTAATGAATTCATTACGATTGGAAAAATTCACATTCAAGTATCGTTTGTTGTTTCTTCCATAAAACTCCCTACTTCATTTGAAAAATCATATGTGATGATGGTAGAATTCCCTTGTGATAAAAGAGAATACAGAGTATCAATATTGGTGAAGGTAATAGGAATTCCAGAAAAGGTGGTGCTAGAAAACCAGTTGAGGCTGTGACACAACATATAAGACCTCTATATTGAGGCCCACATCAATGGTAGACCAACTTTAAGAGTTTTGGTCAATAATTGGTTAGCATTAAACATCATATCAAATAAAATGATAACTTTGGGTGAAGATGACACAAATTTACTCCTGACTAAAGTATATATTGGTACATTCACTAGAGAAACTACCAAAGCATGGGGAATTCTCCCTACAAATATCACCATAGGACGAAAGTATTCTCTCACTGCTTTCTTTTTTGTCAACACACACATCAGTTATCAATTCTTATAGGGATGAGATCAGAACCACTTTAACTTTTATATTCCATCGTCTCTTCATCAACTTTTGTTTCTATAGAAAGATAATGAAGTACAAATCATTTGGTCCAATTCATAGCCATTCCATACTAAACTTGACATTTTGGAATTAAAAGTCTATGGTGACCATATGAAGCTAGTACAAATTCGCAAACTTTCTATGGATAATGTCATAAAAATATAGATGAAGCAAAGGAGGTAGAGTTAGAAAATAACTACCGTCATACCTACTCCTAGGCTAATGCAGGTTCCCATTATAAAGGCACCTGATTAGCGAATTTCATGAAGAGAAAGAGCAGTAGTTATAGTGATAGAAGTCAAGTTTCGGATACTAAATTCTAGATAATTCTAAGAAAATAGGGCAATTCAAAAACGTGAAATTAGTGTTTAAAGAAGAAACACTTCCAATAAAGGGAAATTATGCCCTAGAGTTGAAATTTGCTCCTAAGAAGTTTGAAGATTTTCGAGCGAAAATAAAGAACCATTTGATGAAGTGAATTTGGATAATTTAGAAGAAGTCCATGTGGTCTTTTTTAGCAAAGAGCTCTTAAAGGAATCCAAAGTTTTTTTGTGTGGCCTAAGACTATATAAAGATGCCAAGGTTAAGTAGAAGGCTAGTGGCATATAAAGTTTTGATAAAATCATAATTCTACCCTTATCGTTAACCCCCTAGATAATGGTTTAAAGAAGATAAGCTAAAGATTAAAGAAAAAGTCAAAAAATTATGTATTTTTAATAGACTAACTAAATATACTAAGTGGCTAGTTAATGTTATCCATATAGTTAAGAAGAATGGAAAGTTAAGAATTTGTGTCAACTTTAGGGATTTAAATATAGCCACTCTTAAGGATGTAAACATGTTATCGATTATAAAATATTTAATAGATGCAATGATTGGACATATTTTATTTTCTTTTATGATAAAAATTCTTTAACTGAAAAAGAAAATTTCAAAATATATTTTATATTTTTAGGGTCAATACGGGCATTTGAATGGTTTATAATGCCTTTTGGTCTAAAATATGTAGGAGTCACTTATTAAAGGGCTATGAATGCTATTTTTCATAATTTAATAGGATGCACTTGGAAGTTTAAATAGATGATATTGTTGTGGTATAAAAAAAGAGTGCAGATCATATCCCGGATTTATAAGAAGTTGTTCATAAGATGAGAATGCACAAATTAAAGTTAAACCCCTTTAAGTGTGCTTATGGAATAAAAGCAGGAAAATTCCTAGGATTTTTAGTTCACAATAGAGGAGTTGAGCTAGATATAATAAATTAAAAACCATTCTTGAAGCAAAACTACCTTAGAATAAGACGAAGCTTCAGAGACCTTTAGGCTAAGTGAGAACAAGTAAGACGATTGGTATAGATAAGAAATTTTTTTTCAATAAATAGTCAAATAAGATGATTTAGAAGTCTTGAAAATTCTAAACTAGTAAGGCCATTTAGAGAAATTTTTAAAAGGATTCAACTAGTCCATCAACCTAGCCTTTAAAGATAGTAAAAAATTAAAGACATATTTAGGAGGCTTTCCATATAAACTGGTGGATAAATAAAGATTGAGGAATTCTGGAAATCTAGGATCAACCGAGGCAAGACTTCTCTTTCCCTAAATTCAAGGAAGTGAGTAAAAGTATAGTGTTAGATTAACCATAAATATAAGTTAAGTCCTTATAAGGAAAGGTTGGATAAAAATCTCCCCAAATTCTCATAGAGGAACCTTAAGAAAATAGAACCAAAAGTGAAGAATTTTCCACAGGCCACCACTTTACAAAAAGGATGAAACTCTAAACTTGGTTTATTGCTAACAAGGAATAAACTAAATTGATTCAACACAACCCAAATGAACTTAATGGTATGTTCTCTTTAGAAATGTGATTTCTAAAAGAAATATAACTATTTATTAGCCCATAATAAGAAGAGCACTTAAAATACTATGATATAAAATAAGAGTCTCCTTAACTAGAAAAATGAATTCTTCCTCAATAATAAGTAGTCTGTTTAGAAAGAAAACATCTTTTAATGAGATTGAGGTATGTCTAAAAGGAAAAATAAATAAGTTACCAAAGGGACTCTAGAATTTCAAGATAGTAGATATAAGTTTACGTTGATATTCTAAGGAATTCCTAGAAGACCTACTAATTGAAGAAGTCCCTGTCTTTTCTAGGATGAATGATGTAAAGGATACAATTTATCCACCCACTTAACCCTATGGTTTACAATTTTTAGCCATGATTTCAAAGATTTAGGAGTTTAAAACAAACAAGATTTTAGGCAAAATTTTCATTACCTCTCCCTAAATAGGGCAGGGATGGATTAGAAGATTCAATGGATGAAGGGATCTTGATAGTTAAGTAAGCCTTGTTTATAATTGAAAAGGGGAACTCCTTCCAATATGCTGAAAAAGGAATTCAAATGTTAGAATTAGTAGTAAGAACTGAAAAGAAGATTTAGGGTCGAAGAAATTTATTACTTGATTTTAATAAAAGAAGGAAAGGGTGGGGTTCAGTTGGAATAAAGATCGCCTTAAATTTATAACCTGTATGAAGAAGTAAAGTTAAGGAAGTTGAATTTTTGAATAATGTGAAAAAATCATAACATATGTTTGCGATATTTAATTAATTAAAATCAGTGGAGGAAGAGAAAGATACATGATAAGCAAAAGCCATAGCCCTAGAAAAGTATGAGAGAATTTATGAGCAGAAGAAAGAGAAAATGCTGGAGTCAAAATAAAAGTAGAGGATTGTTTAAATTTTGAGATGGAGAATGAAGTAGCATGAGAAGAATTTATAATAGAAAATAGGCAAAACCTAAAAAAATAGTAAGGGTTTGAAATTTAGAAAAAGAAGGTCTTCCAGCTTATTTAACGGGTGGGGAGGTCGAGATTTCAAATCCTAATGTGACCTTTGGATCTAATTCTTCCTATCTATTATAGATTTTCTATGGTTTTGGAAGATCCTTACGATAATTTTATTAGGCTTTCACCAACACCATTGGGCTATAGCTAGGAATTTGGCTAATGGTCTTGAACTTATTTTACAAAGGGTAAAGAAACTTCTATGCTATATATTTAGATCACCCAACCATCATATGCGGGGTTAATTGTTGATCACCTAAAGAAAATGAATTCAACCCATAAGTGAAAGCAGCACAAAAATGAAACATAATAAATTTTTATCTAGAGAATTCATGGGTAATGAAAAACTAGAATATGGGAGGAATGTCTTGAATCTATGAAAGTCTAGGAAGTGGATAATGAACGTGTTGAGACTGGGTAATAGACAAGATTGAGGATGTGGAAGTTAGATAGAAGTTAGGAAATTATAAAAGAAATACTTGAGGCAAAACTCCAAAATGTGAAAGATGATAAAATGGTAGTAAATAGTTAGGTAAAATGTAAGAAGTGGATAGTTATAGCAAAACTGCTTGAGTCAGTTGAAGTTGAGATGATTATAAGAATTCACCAGCACCATATGGACGATGAGCATTCTACATAACAAATAACTTCCAGAGAATCCCTAACGAAACAAACAATTCCAAAATTACTTTTTTATTAAGTTTCTATCTTTCTTTACATTGTTTATATATTTTTATTACCTTAGATTTTATTTGCAACTTGCATTTTCTTTGTTACCTAAATCAAATCATTTTTCAACACATTTTAATATTTTAATAATTTAGAATTTATTTTTAAAATTTTTTTGAAACTCACATATATTTTTGATAAAAAATCTTTTTCACTAGTATGCCCAAATTCCAAATTACACCAATAAAGAGTAATCAGAAGAATGAAAAATATGAGAGTTGTGGTTTTGGGAAGGAAACTATATTACAAGTAACGAAACAAATAGACAATATAAAGTTGTTCTCGTTTGGCAACCAATAACGAAGAAATCAGAATAACAAATGGGAATGAAAATGAAAAGTGAGAATCGGAATAAGAATGTAATTACTGATTGTGTGTGTTTAGTCTGTAAGCACTAGAAATGAGAATATGGAAGTTAATAGTTATACTAGTGTTTAGTGTCAAATATTAAGAATGGGAATGACAATTTTTTTTCCTTGTGTTTGATTATTATGTGATTGATTTTGTAAATAATTAATTAAAATATTTTGTATTATTATCAATTGATAAAAATTGTTAAATAAATAAATAATTAAAATAATTTTTTATAATTCAATACATTATTAATTTTTAAATTATTGTGTATGATTTTTCTTA